>WBMW01006008.1:207257-420754 GCA_013396635.1 Penelope pileata | reverse complement strand
TTTTTTTTTTTTTTCTCCAATGAACTGCTTCTAGGCTGATCCTATAGTGTAAGTAGATTGTCACCTACCTAACTATGTGACTTGGATCATCTAGCTGGAATAGTTATTAAGTGATTTTGGTTCATTCTGACCAGGAAACTGTTCAGGAACTGGAAGCTAGAGCTCTGCAAAGCAGCATCCTTGAACTGTAGGTAGACAGGTAAACCTTCAAACTGGACTTGTCCCCCAGGGTTCTCCGTGTAGGTTTGGGAATGTAACTACTGGCAAAAGATTTGATGAAGTAAGAAGAAATTCTGCATTTCTTGCATGTTTAGTTGCTTATAGAGTACAAATGTTGTCTGGATTGACAAGTCAGCATGATGTTTGGTTCAAGCTAAAGAGCTACACTTAGGAGGAGAAGCAAGGTGTAGCAGCTAAAATGATTTGGAAAGTCTAGATGGGATAATACTTTTATGTGGCTTACCATTTCACCTATAGATAATTGTGAATTAGCACACAGTTTACAACTGTAAATGTCCTAATTTAAATGCAGAATCTAGTATTATAGAACACGTGTGTGTGTGGGGGGGGGAGGGACAGAAACAAAAAAGCACTGGTCCCTGTACCCTAGAAGTTGATCAGTTTTTTTGCTTGATTGTTTGAACTTGATATGTATCATCATCATTCTCCTAACCAAAAAGGAGCAACAACAACAAAAAAAACCTTTGGCCACAAATTTGATGCGTCACTTGTCCTTTCCTGCATTAGTGCCCAAGTGTTAACAACGTAGTATCCTTTGAGTTTTGACCCTGAACTCTTGCTGCAATATAGAAGATGCATCTAGAGTGTGAAGCTGAATTGGAGCATGGAGTAGGGGGTTGCCTGAGGAAGAGGAGATAGACTGGAGAGTGGATGAGAGAACACTTGTTCTGAAGTTAGATTTAAAATCTGAAACTAGTATAGCAAATTCTAGTGTGGTTTTGAAATTGCCATGACATAATTATAATTAGCCTTTTGCTTAAATGAACCCTTCATAAATCTTTGAATTTCCTGTATTTTAACTTCTTTTTCAAAAAATCTTTTTGCCTGGCAACAATAAAGTGAGGCCCCATAGAAAGACAGCTTAAACAAATCTTCTTGCAAGTAGTTATGTCAGCAGTTTAAAATTGGTGGTTGAATTTGGCTGTTGGAATGGCAAGTCTGCTTCAGATAGTTGAGCATAATCTGAGTATGGCCTGTAGACTGGAACACACATCACCTAGGGCTTGTGGGGAAAACAAGCAAGAAATAACATCCCCAGATCCAGCTACAAATAAGTAGTTTAGTAGACCTCATCCTTTTTGCTGCCTCTTCTAAGTATTGATTTGGGTGGGGCTGAGCTGTGGCTCTTAAACTTGTTAACTTGCTGTAAAACAGGTATTCAGCATGGGGGGAGTTCTTTTGTTCTCTGTGGCATTCCTTCTGTGAACTAACTGGCATTCCTTCTGGCCTTCCTACAGCTAAAAACCTTTCTTACAAACACTAATTCACTCCTCATAACTGTGGTGGCCCATGACCAGCTCTTGGAGCTGTGTAGCTGTCTCACTGTTTCTGTTTCAAAGTAAAGTGGAAGATAAGCCGTGCTTGAAAATTAGCAAGGAACCTAAACCAAATCCAAAGCAGGTGCTGGTCAAGTTTATTACTGGTTGTGTGGACAGCCAGCATGGACAAGTGAGAAAATCCTACAGCTTGGGAGAATTTCAGATCAGGGCAGGTGTCACTAATTAAATATTCCTCCTTAAATTGAGGCTGCATAAGACATTAAAATGAAAGATATTGGGCTAGACAGTTGAGCAGTACAGCTCTCCATGTTGCTTTTCTCTCTTATTCCTCTTACTCTAAATATTTACTGTCAGAAGTTCTACTAGCAAAAGGAAACGGTTCAATGTGCAGTGGATAGCAATGGGTGTCTGTAGCAGTAGCATTGGAAGCACACTATTTAGCTAGCCTTTGTGACACTGCTCATGTTTGTGTAGTGTATTTGAAGTATTTGATGTGGTACCTATGCAGCAATTATGATAACTTTAAAATAATTTTTAAAAATAAAATAAAACTCAGTGGAGAAACCAGCTTTCAAAACAGCTACTGAGTAATTGGGTACTAGCATTCAGACCAAAACAAGAAAACAAGCTGTGGCAGTGTGGCTTTAAGAAGAGTTGTAATATTTGAAGTCACCAGGTGTTAATTGGTTGTACTTGCAGTCAGTGAATCATGTAAGATAGGGGCTTATAAGCAAAGCAGTATCTTGCTGAACATTGCTACGAAGATCTGAGAGAATTACTCCCTGAGCATAAAAATGATGCATTTGTTTTCACGTGCAGCTATCGCTAACATGATTGCAACAGTCTGCTTACAATGTGGCTTGGACTTCAACTTGAGGTTAAGATACCTTTTCCTGAAATCGATACTTTTCTGACAGCTGTTAAACATGTGAAGTGGCAGTTCATGCATTTCCTGTATTTTTTTTTTCCCTGTTATTTTTTTTGGTCAAGAAAATGACCATCCTGCATGCATGTGCTTTTGTGGCCCTTACAGAATGAGAAAGATGTTTCCTCACCATTAATTACAGGAAATAACAGCTTTGACCTTTATTGGTACTTACTGATCCTTATCAAAAGCTTTCACTCCTGTAGATCATGTCTGTGAATCAAAATGAATGCAAGTTTTTTGTTTACTGAACAGATCAGGGATGGATAAATACTATTCTGTGCAAATGGTTTTGATGTTGAAGCTCAGCCATCCACGCTCATGGGAGGATAACATTATTAACAGCTGCACCTAATGTGCTCTGCCTCTTTTCTGCTTGATTCTGCCTTAGTACACAAGAGCTGAAAGCAATCTGTACCAGTCTGGCACATCTTTAAGTTAACCAGTACTGAAAGTGAGCTTACATACATGCAGACTGCTGCTCAGTGTAGCATTAGGGCTCATCACTGCTAGCTGCCGAACACAGGTGATGGGTTGTACAATAGGTACCATTACAGCCTTTGTAGGTACAGCCTGCATCTCAGAACTGTGACTTGCCTCCACAGAAGTTAGTCAACCTTCTCAGAAGATGAGAGCACGTGGCCTCAATCATGTCACTGCCAGACTCCGAAACTTAATATATTATCCTCACTGGCAGTGCAAACAACCATCTGTTTTCAGCCAATCTGCTGCACAAAAACACAGCACTTCATGTTGGTGCTTGTGTATTTTATGCAAAATCATTCCTATTTTGTAGGCTTTTATTCTGGAAAACAGTCCCCCTTCTAGCTTGTCCAGATAAGAGTCTGTACCAGCTACAGCAGGTTAAAGCAACTGAAAATTGCGGTCAGAGTAGGCTTGAGGGGTGTGGTCCTGTGCAACTCCTGCTATCTGTGCAATAGCTGTTCTAGGAAACTGGTTCTGCTGAAAACCACTTGAGAAGGCAGCAAGCCTCTAAAACCTCTACCTTCTGGCAGGTGCCACCACTTAGATTTGTTTGTAGCAGCTGAGAAGCTTGCTGCTCCATCTTAGAGGAAATACAAGTCATACTTGTCCTTTCCACACAATTGTTGCAGCAAGTGCAAAATGTCTGCAGGAACAGACGTACTTCTGCTGTTTCCTAGCAGTCCTAAGCATTCACAACCTGTTTTGCTTCTGTCCCTGAAGAAGTTGAAATGTGTCGCTGAGTTGTAATCTAATGCTTTGTCATCCTTCTCTGCTAACCAACGCTTACAAACCTTACATACCAAGTGAGAAGCAACAAGTGGCTGCAACTTTCAATGTCTGTTACTTTTCTAGGTGTTGCTGTAGGGATTTTTCTGACATGAAGCTCTCCTAGAAGGAGTGCTGTAATTCAATGCCTTTTTTATAATGGGAATTATTGATTGAGCAACTACATAATCATGTTAAGAAGTTCAAGCTTAGGAAGATGTTGATGTTCACCTTCTGAAAATTGGGCCTCTGTTCAGTCTGAGAAGTTCTCAATGCATGCACAAAAAGCACTTAAGAATGGTGATTCTACTATGCCAGGACATTGTACCCTGACTGCAGGTGAACTACAAAATGCACAGCCAAAGCTTGCATCTGGAATTGCAGGTGATGGGGTAAACAGTCTTGAAACCAAACTTCCAGTCATTCCTTCATTTATGTTCCTTACTGATACAACATTCATTGCCTGCTTTTCTACACTTCTCATACATCTTTCTTGCACTGGACTGATTCTTTCTAATTGTCTTGTTGAACTTTTTCCCTAAATATCTGTCCAAATTGACTTCCATCTCTCACGTTTCTTAGAACAAGTATAACTGTAATGGTTTTGATGCTACTTGAAATATTTTTGCAGGATGTGTGCATGTGCTTTCTTTCAATCCAGAAGGTTATGAACTATGTAGGAAGGAAGGATCAGTTAAGTACCGTACTGCATTTTTTTTTTTTCCTTAAACATCTGTCACTATGGCAGGAATTCATAGGAGTGTCGGGTGTGGTTTTTTTCTGTTCAATTTTCTTACTCAGCATAACTCACATGAGGAACTTGAAGATCTGTTTCAATGAAACTTGTTAATGTATAAACCCTTCAAATAGTAGGGACTGAAGGAGAAGGACATAGGACAGGGTGGAGATGACATAAGGCTTGTGAAGACGCACCAGCAACAGGAAAAAATATCAGAGGAAACTGAGTTGTGTGATCTTGTAGCTAAAGCTGTAAACAGCAAAGACAGTTCAGGCCTTGCTTCCATTAACTTAGGTGCATACCTTCCTACCTTTTGTTAGTTAATAGGAAGGGGAAAAACTGATAAGCCATCAGAACACAAAATTAGATGCTTATTTGATATGTTACTTTAAGGGTAGATTTTTCTTCGGTCTTCTGGTGCAAGCAGTATATAAGTAAGTACTGATGGAGATGAGGAGTTCAATTTCATAGGGATTATAATTGTTTAAATTACTCGAACCAAACGCTTCAAAAGTTCTGAATTCTACCTAACAATCAAAACGTCTCAAACATGCCAAAATCTGTGTTCTTTGAAGCTTGTAGCTACTGCCTAAACAGATTCTGAAAGCTTCAAGAAAATTCAGCATGCTCTTTTTAGGATCATCTCATTGTTACACTAGGCTTAATGAGTCTGGAACTGAAATCTAGGCAGTGCTAATCTTAACTGCAGCAGTCTGGCTCCTGCCACCTCTTGTCGGACATTCCTACAGTGCTGGGGAAGCAGTGCTGCAGCTGAGGTCCTTGTGACTTTGAAGTCTTTCTGCAGGATGAAGCACCTCTGCAGTGCCAAACTAGGACTATCAAACAAGCTGATCTGGAGTAGTTTACATGACAGGGCTGTCCTGACTACAGTCCAAAAGCCTGTCAAGTTTTCCATAGTAACGCAAAGCCTGGAAGTAGCCTTAGGTTAAAACTGAAAGCTTTAGAAACAATGAATATGATACTTGGTTCTGCAAAACAAAGCCCCTGAGCCTTGTTGTAAACCGAGGTCATCTTCTAGATGCAGCCTGACCTAGATTAACTGCTTAGGGTCACTTCACTGCTTCAGCAGGCTGATTTTTGAGAAAGGACATGGAAGGAGTGAAATGAAGTTGGCTTGTTGAGCGACTAGACAGGCTCCAGAGCTGCAGGTCTGTGCAATGATGATGAGGGGGGTATGGATGAAGGAAGAATGAGTGTAAGGCTATCCCCAGCTGGCAACAGTAACCTTTGGGTTGCCTTCAGTCACATGGAACTGCGCCTTTAAATTAGGTGGCTGTTTTCTGATACAGCCAGTGACTAGAAGCTCATTTCACAAACATCTGAGTTTGATGAAGGGAATTCTGCTTCCATGAGGTCTCTGTCGTATGCTGCAAGGTGAGCAAAAGGGAGGATGTGTGTACCAAGCTGGCATTCAGATGAAACAAAACTGATTCTGTCTGTAATTTACCAAGCAGGGAAATGTTTGTCAATCATTCTTTGAGTAAACAATTTCTTCTATCTCCAGTAAGAATCCAGTTTGTCTTTCAAAATACCATGCAAAAGCTGATGTGAAAAGGACCATTGCTGCAAGTTCTACTCTGAACAGTGTTTACTAGAACATACTGCATTGCTTGTGATTATCTTCACTCCTATGCAGAAGGAAGAGAACGATCAAATATTTGCCGTAAAGCCAGATGTTACACGGGGGTGTGCTGTGTCTAATCAATTACAGATTAATTGAAGCCCAGCCTGCGTACAGTACCACATAACAAATTTTCCAGCAGGGGGTGAGGCGGTGCTCTCTCCAGGCAGTCTCAGCTGGTCTCTTCTTGGGTTTAAGTTTTAGTCAGGGTAGTAGTGGGAAATCTCGTGTGTGTGTTTTTGTGTGTGTTTTCCTGTGTTTGTTCTCTCTAGGAGCGTCTGTGTTTAACTTAGGGTAACACCAATAGGTTAAATCAGCAAACCCCTCTAGGAAAAGTAGGATTGCTGCAGGGTAGAAAAAGCTTTCAGTACTTG
Organism: Penelope pileata; assembly: GCA_013396635.1. Taxonomy (NCBI): domain Eukaryota; kingdom Metazoa; phylum Chordata; class Aves; order Galliformes; family Cracidae; genus Penelope; species Penelope pileata. Next base: position 414,303 of record WBMW01006008.1, on the reverse strand, counting down.
TAAACTGGGGGAATATCACACAGCTGTGACTTCTAGATCTGCCTGAACGGAAGGCAGCTACAGGAACTGCATGGGTGCTTGGTTTTCACACTCTCTCTCCAATCTAAGAGCAACTCTAAAAGCTTTCAAGCTGCAAGTAAGAAAATGAACAAGAGACAAAAACACCTTAATTGTGGTCTGAAAAATTCTTGCCAAGCATAGTTCTATCTGTCCTACGGTTTCCTTTTGCTATGAAGATTTTTTTCAGGGGAAGGGGTTGGGATTTTTCTCCCTTCAGAATTAAGAGAATCCATTGGCAGTGAATAGCTTCTGTAGAGTACAAGTTTAGCCACCTGCGGAGGGCAGGGGAGGGCATGACCAAGTCCAGAGGACTGGTATTGCAAATAGCTATTCAGTTTTTTCATTGAAGGAGTTTCTTTAGCATTAGCACCTTCACAAGTCTCTGGGCTTTTTTAGAGGGTGACAGGGTGTCAGAGGAGGGAAGCCTCATTAAATATCATCATATTGCTTATCTATAATTGCATTTACATCTGAGGAGGATTCTGAACAAATTCTCTGCTAAATGCTGATTAAATTCCCTTTAACTAGATTGAATGAGATGAGACTTACAGCATATAGTCAGTTGATTTCTGTGGCTTATTTTTTTTTTTTCTTCAAGGAAAAGCTTTAATTTTCTTTCCCACTTCTGATGGAGGGGATACTAGAGAGCAGGGAACTTGGTCTGTGCACCTCTTGCTCCCCCCAGATCTGTTCCATAATTAAAGCTGTTTGTACAGAGACTTTGTTTGTGGGGCGTTTTTCCTTGTTGGGTATTTTCAGTCTTCCCTAGTGAGGCTAACCTGTTACATAGGCTAGCCTCACTACTAGTCTCAAGTGAACTCTGTCACTCTGTGGTGTTGACTGTTCTGTCATTGTTTCTTTTTATGATGTGACATGGGCAACTGCTGAACTTTGTTACATTACCAAAGTATACTCCATAAAAGTTGTGCTTAGTGATTTTTTTTTTTTTTTTTTTTTTTTTTTTTTTTTTTTTAGAAACTTAGAGTAATGCTACTTACCAAGTAAGTACAGGTACTCTGCCTTGTGCTGACTCTTAGAGTCAGTCAGTTGCTTTTAATCTATTTTGGATGGGGCTTTAGGCAACCTCGTCTAGTGGGAGGTGTCCTTGCCCATGTCAGGGGGGCTGGAACAAGATGATCTCTAAGATCCCTTCCAACTTGAACCATTCTATGATTCTATGATATGATTCTATTCTGATGGCAGTAGGCAACCCAAACATTTTGACTAAATCACCTTTATTTTTCTTCCTGTCTCTGCTGATGACTGTGCTCTACAGTGCAACCCTATCTTTCTTCCCTTTCCATGACACCTGCTATATATGTATGTCAACAACTTGATGTACACTTTGTAAACGTAATTGGGTTGAGGCAATGCTGCAGTGTTTGTGTTTACTGGCTAGTTTCATGCAGAGTGTAGATCTGTGGAGAAAAGCACAAATAAGTGCATAGAGGACAGAGGGAAAAACTATGACTTTCTGAAATGAGGATCAGTTTTAGGTATTTTCAGACCTGCTACCCCAGAAGGAGCTATCAAACATCTGGATTTCTGTAACGCTCCAGCTTCTTGTCTACATCCCTGTGCTTCATCTGAAACGAGTAAATTTTGCAGTAGCATTCCATTATAAAGTTGCTGAGTTTTTAACTCTGAGGTGCATTGTTTAACTTAATGTTTCCAAAATAAAATGGATTTAAACTGATACTATAAAAAGTGCTGACTGATTGTTACTCACCAAACTGCCCATACAGCTTTTCTGTTATGCACTACAATCTGCAAGCCTCAACTGCACCAATCCATGGCTCCATTTTGAGCAGTCAGCCCTCCTCCCTGTGCTGGATTACTACAACAGAAAATTGCATCAAGTTTTACTATCGCCATCTAGTTGGTTGCTTTCTCCTCATGCTGTCTAGTTGCAAGACCTCAAGTGGGTAAAATAAGCTCTCAGAATGCTTGTGTTGCATGTAACTTCTAATGTAATAGCAATAGTTTGTGTTCTCTTGCTTTGGGGGTGGTTTGCCTGCATGAAATGCTTTGCTAATGGGGTGCCGTTCCTTACAGTGTGTGCTAGTCCTATGCTTCTGGCTCAGGTGAGAGCTCACCCTGTGCTCTTACAGGAGAAGCAGCTGCCCCTTTGCGCTGTTCTTGTCTAGAGTATAGGAGAAACCAAACTCTGGCTACAAGAACTGGATTTTAGAAATTGCAGGGCATGAAGGCTGGACTTGTGTGGCTTTGTTTTCAATTCTTCACCAAACCCTGAGGTGGCGGCAGCGAGGGCAGAGCTCTGCTACTCACAGTGTGTGGGGCTGTGATGGGGGGTGCCTACCTGCGGAGTTTGTGGTTCCAGCTGGTGTAGCTGCTGTGTAACCTGCATCTTAACCTGAGACTGGGATGCAGTCTGTCTGCACCATCGGATAGAAAGCACAGATCCTAAGCTAACGTGCAGTGTTTGACGGGTGTCACTGCAGCGTGGTTCTACTAATGGCTCCCTTCAGTCGAGCTCCAGCAGGCTGTAGAAGTGAAAGCCTGCCCAAGAGGGCAAGCTGGTAGAATGGTACCCCATGCCCTGCAGAGGCAGAGGAAGCCGGTGTGATGCTGCGTGGGCCGCGGTGGGAAGGAGCGGTGCGGAAGGGCAGAGGTGAGGCGGCAGTGGCGGCCGCGCCCTTCCTGCCCGCTGTGAGGAGCCCGGTGCGGAGCGCTGAGGCGGCGGCAGCCTCTCTCCTCGCGTCTCGCTCTGAGACGGGAGGGAAGGCAGCCCCAGCCAGCTCCAGGACCCTGTCGCCGAGAGCCTGGTCGAAGGGAGTAGGGGAGAGGGGCTGCCTGGGGGATCTGGGGCGCGGGCTGTCGGCGGTTTTGGCCGTTGGGGTGGCCCCGGCCGTCTGCCCGCCCGCCCGGCCCCGGGAGCTGTTACTGGTGTCTGGACTTTAATAGGCTGCCGAAGATGGCCTGTAAACTCCATCACTTGAATGGTGCATAGCTTGCCTCCCAGCTTAGAGAATTTAAACAAAATGTTGTCATCTGCTGGTTAACAGCAGTGAGTTTTCCTGCATTTTGTGTTAGAACCCAGGCCTCTGCTTTGGGTTCCCTTCTCCTTCGCTAATCTCTCCCAAGCCCCGGGCCACCAACAGCCTCTATCTAACTTGCTGCCAGCTCTGAGCGGCAGGGAATGTGGGTGAGTGGTGAAAACAGACGGAAACAGTTAATAGCAACTCAGTAACACTTCTCTCCTTCCCTTTCTTACAATTGTAGGTGTTCATGAAGGAAATCAGCCCATGAGATCTAACTAACTGGAACTGTAGTGTTCACTTCAAGATGCCACAAAGGGAAAAAACTCATCTGCAAGTCTCATCAAAACTGCCTGCTCTTTTCCAGTGCAAGAAAGATCTTCTTGAGAAAGATGACTTGTGAAGTCCGTGAAGGAAGCAGGCTTTACAAGGATACTGAGTGAAAGACAACATGCCTTACAGCGGACCCTTATCTTGAAGGGGTAACACTGTGCTCTCAGAGTAAACCACCAAAAAACTGATCCTGAACAGGAATAAGAATTACAAGAACTGCATCAGAATGTTTGTTAGTCCCAGAAGAGTCAGAAAATGCCAGTTCTTGCAGATATTTGCCACTTGCTTCATACTATGTGTCATGATTTTTTGGGGACCATTTGATAATCGCTTTGTAAGCCATATGAAGTCCTATTCGTACAGATACCTCATAAATAGCTACAATTTTGTGAATGAAAGCCTGTCCATCAACAGGGATAACTTGGACAGAGTAGCAAGCTACCAGTACTTGATGAACCACAGAGAGAAATGTCAACATCAGGATGTCCTTCTCCTGTTGTTTGTGAAGTCTTCTCCTGAAAACCGTCATCGGAGAGATGCAATTCGACAGACTTGGGGTAACGAGAAATATGTTCGTTCTAAACTGAATGCCACCATTAAAACTCTTTTTGCTTTGGGACGATCAACAGATCAGCAGCAAAGAGAACTTCATCTGGAAGACCAGAAGTACAATGATTTAATTCAGCAAGATTTCTTGGATACTTTTCACAATCTTACTACTAAATTACTTCTACAGTTTAGTTGGGTCAACGCCTACTGTCCTCATGCCAGGTTTATTATGTCTGCAGATGACGACATATTTATCCATATGCCAAATCTCGTTGCTTATCTCCAAAGTCTAGCACGAATGGGTGTTCAAGAGCTCTGGATTGGCCGTGTCCATCGCGGATCCCCTCCCGTAAGAGACAAGAGTAGCAAATACTATGTTCCATATGAAATGTACCAGTGGCCCTCTTATCCTGACTACACAGCAGGAGCTGCGTATGTAATATCAAGTGATGTAGCAGCTAAAGTATATGAGGCTTCATTGACACTCAATACAAGTCTTTATATAGATGATGTCTTCATGGGCCTCTGTGCCAACAAAATGGGAATTGTACCACAATATCATGTATTTTTTTCTGGGGAAGGAAAGGCTCCATATCATCCTTGCATTTACAACAGAATGATGACATCTCACGGACACGTAGATGATCTTCACTATCTCTGGAAGCAGGCTACAGATCCCAAAGTTAAAAAGCTTTCCTCAGGACTTTGGAGTAGAATATACTGTAGGATAGTTAATATTATGCTTCTCTGTAAACTGTACTATGAGAACACATATCCTTGTTCAGCTGCCTTTTCTTAATACTTGAATATCTGTGTTGAAGATCCACTGAACCAAAACAGAGCAACAACTTTTTTGATGTTTATTCAAAATATATGTAAACATGGAAAGAAGTAAAACTTAAATGTGAATAGCTGGGGTGGGGATGGGGGGCGGGATAGATTGTGAAGCAGGGTAGGGGGAGAATGGTCCCAAGTTTTGTTCAGAAACTGTTATTGGAATAGTTCTATTGTACTGCAACTTTCTACATTGTAGCCTGTTTTTATTTCTTTTTTTTTTTTACACTTCAGGATGAGAGTCTGGATTATATGATCATTAAATGAAATAGAACTGACTTCTACACTTTGAAATGCTTGGTGAAAATGTCGGTTACTTTGAATTTGTTAGTAAGTCGTAAGGTTTTTTTTGTTTAAAAAAAAAAGCTAAGACATGATTACAAGAAGTTACTATATCACAAAGAAGTAGACCTTTCAAAACCAGGAAAGTAGAACTTTTGACTCTGTAGTAGTTCAAGTCAATGTAAACTGGTTACAAATATTCACTCTTCTGGAATGCTTCACAGAAAGTATGTCTGGACCTGCATAATTGACAAACAGTGCTAGAAGTATAGAAATGGTACAGTCCTTTTCTCAAAGCCCCCTACATCTTTGAAGTAAGGAAAAGGGTGACCGAGTGCTCCTTGACTTGCTTCTTTTAAGTAACAAATGAACTCCCTTTAGATCAGGAGTGAACTAGAAAGGATGAAAATCTAATATGACTTATGTAACTGCTAATCTGTCTTCTGAAAACTGAAGCTGTATATTTAAACAATCCAATCTTCAATAAGCAAATAGGCTAAGTGCATTTAAGACTGGATTCCTTCTAACAGTGCTTCTGTTTTCTCATATTCATGGTCCTAAAGGTGAAAAGCAAGTGCAAGTCACAGCTGTGTTCTTTGAGAATGTTATTTATAGCTGATTTGAAGCTGTTAGTGACTTTAAAGAGAAAAATTTCATGTTTGTATTTCTTAAATAAGAGGAATGTTTTCTGCACAATGGTTTGACTTCACGGTGAAGGGATAAGGAGATGGTAATCTATAGGAACTCAATACACAAATCAAAATCACTGAAACATTTCTCCTGAAGTCTTTTCCTGAAGAGAAAAGATTCTCTAGAATTTCAGTGTCCACAAAACCCTGTCTCTTGAATAGAGCTAGCTGTTACTATCACATGTAGGGAGAACTAAATACCTGTGCATTCTAAGTCTAGATAGGGCTAGGTGGTGCTGAAGCTCCAACCATTAAGAATTGTATTGTTGTGCCATATAAATCTTGTGAAAATGAGGTTTTAAGATGTCTACGGTCTTGTATATTTCACTAATGGTGTCTTTTCAGTCTCTCAGGACAGGTAGTTTAGTTGCTAATTGCTAAGCCTCTGGTAGATCTCCCTGGAGTATATACAGAGGACACAAGGTAAAGTCAGATATGGTTTGTGAATTGATACAATGCTAGAAAAGTTCTACTGTGGGTAGTGACATAAAACTACTAGAAAAATTGAGTGAGTAAAGTTTAATCAGCACAGCAATAACTAACAGCCCAAAAGCTTGCAAGGCACCAACTATCTGTCACAGTCTTGGGATCTGCTGAAAATGTACTATCTACAGGAGCAATGCTGCTTGCTTTAAGATATCTAAAGCTGGCATTTTCTCCTCTGCTTGGAGAGTTGCTTGGAGTTCCTTGCTGCTGCTGCAGCTGTGTGGAGCAGTGAAGTACTTAACCTCTGTCTTCTAACTTTAGAACAGTTGCGTGGCAGTTCTAAGCTGTAAGTAGTAAACCTGGTTTAAATTGCTGCTGTTCTAGGAGCCATGCTGTGATTTGAATGGTTTGAATGGCTAATGGAATATGCTAGCATAGATGAAACACAGCAGTGAGCTTGCTGACTATTCCTGAAACTGCCATTTCAGATGGATGTTAGGTAGCTACTGGGTGTAAGTGAAATACGTAACTTTGTAAGTGGCTTTCCAAGAGAGAGGTAATTCCAACTGGACAAAATGTTGGGTATATACAGGCCACGAATAACTCATTTATCAGTATTAAAATAAAGACTGCAACAGTTATACTCTAGATAAACAAATTTAGTTCATGCCTAAACAAACTGATTACAATCTGAGGATATTGTTTTTTTTAAGAAAATAACAACGCACCAAACCTACACGTATAACCTGCTGGCTCTAAAGCAGTGCGGAGTTCACACAGAAAGCAGCGTTCAGTACTTGAAGATTCATCAGATCTCTGCAGGCTATTTAAATCAATAAGGTGCACAGCAACACTGCACTACTGAAAAAGCCACCCCATTCACTTTAGGGGAAAAGAGGGTCTTCAAATGTCATGTGCAACCGAAGTGTACTACTAAGGCTACAATTTTAACTGTGCTTTAGGATTTGTTTTCACTCATACAAGGTTAAAGTTGTAGGTATATTAAACTTCTGTAGTGTAGTGACCTAGCTGACATCTAAAACACTACTTGAACGTAGCTTGCCATTATGTGAAACTCACTTTTGACCATTGAGATACTTTGTTTTGCAGCTTGTTTGAGTTTTATTTAGATTGTTTCTTGACCTTAAAAGGGCCTTAATGTTTGTAGTATGCATTTTCTTTTGCTGCAGTGAAAAAGGAAGTTGCTTGTGAATAAGAAGGAAAGTATGAAGGCACTCCTTTAAAAAAAAAAAATAAAAAAATCTAGAAAACATTACTTTCTGGTTCTAAATGCTGACTTAATATTTGTACACCTTTAACTAGAACCTATTTTAACAATTGTCTTGGTGCTCCACTGCTGGGCTGTCAGGTTTTCTACAAATAAAACCATACCAGCCTGAATGGTGATGCCTCAACAAGAGTTTGACATTGTTGCACAGTATGTTTAATGCTAAAATTGTTTTTACCTATTTGTTTGATTTGCATCAATTTCCCTTTGATATTACTAATTTTTATACAAAGTATTCGATATTTATTCTTAAACTTTGCTCTGTATCACAAAAAGGCAATTGTTTTGTAAAATTTGATTTGAGTAAACAGACTTGTTTCTTTTCCTTTTTTTAAAAAAAAATAAAATATCCAAAGCTGGTGAACTTCTTGTTGCTTTCTTTGTAACTGCCAAGCTCAGCTCTGATGCTAATATGCCATTCTGAGTACTTTGACTTTGTCTTTTTGTGTGGACTGAGTGGTTTTTCTGTTTGCTTCCTTTTTTCCCTGCTTCCTGTCTATCCTTCCTGTTCTACCTTACAGTAAAGCTCCACAAAAGGTGAAACTCGTGTTCCCAAGAAAGGAGACAATTTAAAAATTTCAGGTTTCCAGGTCTAAAGCTGTGGGGAAAACTATAAAATATTAGAAGCTTAACGTGGTTCTTAACATTAACTTCCAAATTCATACAGTCATTCCCCTAGAGATGTGATCTGAAATAGAACTTGCTTTGGTAGATACACATTTTGTACCTTCTGAGACCTACCTGATAGTTTGGTGACAAGTGATAGACATTTTTATACCCTATGAAAATACTTAAAGCCTACTGTAAATCCAGATAGCAGTAAGTTGCATTTTTTTCCCAGTTTGTCTCATTTTCAGAAATGTACTCTTCTGTATCAACCAACTTAAGTGTTACTGGTGTGAAACAGGCACAATGTAAGTATGAAAAAATTTAAATTCTACTGAAGAAAACAAAGGAAATGAAGTCAGTAAGGAGTGTTAGGTTCTGGGGTTAGGTTTGTGGGCTTGTTGCAGGTTTTTTTGTTTTAAATTTATCTTTTTAGCCTAGAGACACTGCAGTTCAACTAAAATTCTGTTTGCTTGACTCTACTTGTTAAAATAAATTATTAAAGTGGTTAATGATGTAATCTAATACACTAATCTTTCTCAAGAGTTACTAAAAAGGGAGACTAGAGGATTATCACTTGCATTTAAAAAAAAAAAAAAAAAGAGCTTCTCAGAGGTATATAGTCAAAAATGAGTTCCTTGAACATAATGAGACAGTCTTCAAAAACTGGTAAATGATACATGCGAGGCTTATTCTGACGATTTATGTCACGTAATGACTAATGTGTGCTGCCTTACCTCTTCCTCGTCGACAGGTTCTCATCGCTTTCACTCATCACCAGGACTCTGCTAGATCCCCCTTGACTAGCTTCGTGCATCACTTCAATCTGAACAAAAAGCACACACAATGTGAGAATACTTAATTGCTGATACACTGTGCATGCACTGATAAATACTGTACTTGCACACACTGTACATGCGTGCAAGCACTGTTCCCAGGTGGAAATGGACTGGGGCTTTGTGCACTATTTTTATAAATATTAATCTCCTTCCTTGTTCAGTCTTGCAGAGTTGGATCATTTCAAGTATGCTCCAGGCAAGTTTTTAGTAAGCTTTCTCTCCTTTTGCCTGTAGCTTTAGAACTAAGCACTACCTGGGCTTGCTCAAAGGCAGTATGTTTCAATTCAGTGAAACAAATCAAGTGCTGAGCTGGCAGGTAATCCAAGCCTATGTCTAAGCTACAAGGCAATATTTTAAGTTCTTAAGCTCTTTCATTAAGAGCTCCTTCTGGAAAAAAACAGTGGCTTATATTTATCCCATATTTAGCTATCTTTGTGATGACAGAATCCATTAACAAACTGATATCCCCTAACTACTATCAGAACAAATAAAATACAACCCAGTTTCACAGCAATAGGAAGGAACAAGAGAAGGGAACATTTTGCACTGTAGTCTTGGAAAGCAGATTTTAAAAATGAATATGTTTTTTATGAAGTTGCGTCATATTTTTGTAAATGTCTAATTACCATGAGAGGAGTGTAATTCATCACCTGTGATGAGAATAAGACTAATTCTGAAGTCACTTTTCTGTTCCTAAACTGCTGAATGATGTGGAAAAGGCCAGCTGACTTTTTTTCATCTGGAGTTACATTTTCACAGCTCTCTGCAGCCACGTCATGATCATACCTCACCCCCATACTACCCAACTTCTTTTGCTTTTTTTCTGAATGTTGGTTATTCATGTTATTTCCCTCAGCTCAAAGCCTTTTCTTGTTATTTTCTTTTTTAAAACATAACTCAGATAGCATTTATTGCTAATTTGATGCTATGCTGCCCTAATAATATGAATCTTCATGGAGAGAAGACAAGAAAATTATAGCAAAGGGATGTTATTTAAAAGACTGAGTGAGAGGCACTGCATATGTTTTGATTTTGTCTTATTTTTGGCCAACGTAACTAGAATGACTGTTGGGAAATTTATGAAATACTTGTAGCTTAGAAACATTCAGAATACAACTTCTGTGGTTCTCTCATCACTTTGTGAAAGTGTAGTTACATGGTCTAAAACCAAACATTTGAAATAAGACAGATGATAGTGAGGTGTTACTTTAATTTGTTGGGGAGAGTGGCCACTTCAGTGAGCTCGGGCAAGCAAAAGGTTTCAGGATGCAGCTGCAGTTCATCTTAGTTACAAGAACTGCAGATGAATGAAGGTTCTGGACCCTTCTGTTTCCAGTTTTTATTTAAAAAGGAAGAATAAACTACAGACTTGATACCTCATCATCCTCAGACGGGCTGCAGCTCTAATAAAAATACTGCTGTAAGGAAAGGTCTACAAATAAACTCTACAGGGCTTAGGGTTAGGGAAGGATAAGGATGCTCAAAGTGTCCTGAGCAGAACTTTGCTGTCAAAACAATATTACAACAAATCTCACCTCAGAGACACACAAGCAGAATGTGTTTCCCTGAACCGTACTTGCTCACACAGCAACAGGTAACAGTGGAATTTTGGTGTTGGTGGTTTGTATTAAGAATTAAATGTCTAGTCTTTCCTCTTTTAGGTATAAAATACCCTTCAAAAATATTTAAATCAGGAAAACTATATAACCTTGTAAAACCCTGAACATAAAACACCTTAACTTCAGAGGAGTTGGAATAAAATTTCACTTTTGGAAGCAAAATAGTTCATGTGCTTTAAGGCAGGTGGGGCACTCTGCATGCACTTTGAATGTATCATTGTTGGACATCTCTCCACATTACGCCCTTCATCCTTTGAAAGTTATTTTTACTTTAGTGTAACCTGTTTATCTGACATACATGAGCATAAATCTTAATGCTGGCATCTGAGTAACTTTAAAACTGCAATATGAAGTGTAAAAAATGCTTTGCAGAGAATTAACTTGTACATTTTTTTCTATTTTTTGAAATAAGTATAAATATGTAAATATATATTTAGATTGTTTTGAATTCTCTTGCAATATGGAACATCCCCAAAACTCAGAGACTCCTACCTTAATTCCACCTTTAGTCTTCTTGATACTTTTCTTTTTTGATAACTCTACCTCCGAGATGGACTTTGGAGGACAAGAAATTTCTGTGGACCTCCTGTTGGTAGCTGTAGGAGTCAAAAAGAAATTAATGCTAGAAAACTTGTTCTAAAAGTTGAAATGCTACTTCCTACTAAAGGCAATGAGCAATGTTCCATTCACTTCATTGATAAGTGACACCTGGCTTGGAGAGCTGAATTGTAGAGGTGAAGGACCAGCTGGCACCAGGGAGTGGGCTGCCTTGGTTAGTGCTCCACTGTGTCTCAGATTGACAAGTACAGCTCAGTGCTGTAATGACTGCTGCGGTTTGGCTTCCTACTTGGGAGCCATCTTTAAGGCAGCACAGATAAATTTTAGCCAACTGTATCAGCAGTTGGTTAATTTTCACTTTGATAGTTTTTAAGCTCATGGGTTGCTACTTGTTTGGTTTCCCAAAGAAAGGACATTTTTGTTTTGGTAATGGTTTGATAACGTCAGATTATTAAGGAAATAGTTTCATCACATGAACAAGTCTCAAAATTGTATCAGTTTCATAGAAAATAACAAAAGAAGCTGACACCTCTTCTACCTTGTGTCTTCTCAACTGCCTTATCATGCAGCTGGAAAGACAATTAATGCAGTTTCTCTCCCATTCGTGTCTAAATCTTCCCATTTTATCCCATGTTGAATGACATGAAGACTTGGCAGCGTCCATTTCAGGTCTGTTCCTTCCTTCCCAGTGAATCCATATTAGGAAGTTTTAGGAAGTTTCTTCAACAGAATAGCAAAGCCTACCAGCCACCAATGACTGAAATTGGTTAGTAGAAAGTGCTTATGGTTCCCAAGACTGAGCTCAAATGCAAATGCTGACTCAGTTTTGTTCTCCCATCACTCTTTTTCAGGTTATGCAGCAGGGGATCTGTTTTGCTTTTGAGCATTACTTTCAGAGGTCTTTTTCCAGTCCTAAAGAAAGCTTTCCTTGAAGTAGTAATAACTGTTCTTGCCAAGGTATTGTTATTTCACCTAAAAAGTGATGTACTGACATTTTGAAACCAAGAAATAAAAAGGCATGATGCATCGAATACAAGCTGTTTGACCTGTGTCAAAGTCCTTCATACGTTTCTAATTTGTAGGGAGGATCCACCTTTGATAAAACCAGAATAGCAGCCATCATCAACTATTTGATAAATTTTCAGAATGGCTCTTATATGATTTTCCCCATGAATCCCTGAGTTAAGGTAGTTATAAACATCAGCAAAATCACAAAATCCAACATTAGATTTGATTACAAAAATCGTGATTCAATTAAAAAAAAAAACAAAACAAACAAAAAAACCCGTCATTATTTCATACTCTTTCCCACATGCTTACTAAGTTTCTAATCAGTAAGCTTTTTTATCCCTAAAACTCCAGAAAATCCCAGAAATGCTGCCAATGTCCAGTTACTCTGCCTAAATCTGAGTTCAGTCCATTAGACTGCTCTACAAAGTTAATTCCAAAGTTTTATATGTACTGAACATGTTGTTAAAAGGAATGGTAGCAAAGGAAACAACTTCAGAAAACATGAGCAGAGTCAGCGACACTGAGGTGTTTGACCTGTTCATTAATCAGAAAACTGTGCAGCTTGAAGGGATGGTTGATAATGGTGTGAAAAGCCTGGCTGAAAGCTGTCAGCAGAAAATGAAGAAATCAGTTATGACATTGAGGTCATAACTCCAGACAGCTCCAGATGATCCAGGAAAGTGAACACTGGACACTTTAAGTGAAACAATGCATTCACGAAAAGCCCAAGTGCAGATGCTCCCTGATCCAGTGAATTATTCTGGACAATTTTCTAGCTTAGCCTTGACTTCATCACTGTCACATATTTCAGTAGGAAGAATGCAGGTACAAGGTAAGGAAAAAGTCAAATCTAACCACTTGTATTTCAGGGGAGCAATTTGATTCAGATTGTCTTAGCAAACTCACTCCCTTTTAATTTGACCCAGAAACTAATTGAAAACAGGAAGCAATCTTGTTTTGGTTGTGCTTCAGAATATTTTTAGGTTATTGTCTGGTCTACATCCAGAGTGCTGCACATCACTATATTTAAGTAGTTTCTGGAGTAATTTAGAAAGAAATGGCCCAAATAGTTGTGAATTATTGCAGAAAGGGAAATTCCCTTATAAAATTCAGTACAGTTGGCTTTTTCAAGGTCATTACTGTACTGTACAGTTGAGAAAGCTGAAAATTAAAGTGTACAACCACCTACTGAAAGAACAAAGGCACAGGAACAAGGGAACATGATCTATGAACAATCTAAGGCCTGCATGTTGTCAAGATGTTTTCATTCTATTGCTTTACTGTACTCCCTTGGCTAACAGGTAAAGAAAATCTAATTTTGAACTGGGTAATATTTTAAATTGCTTGATGCTGCTTTAAAAGCAAATATTGTTAAAGGGTATTGTATGCAGAGTTAAATTTTTATTGCAAGGATATTTACAGTAATAGAGGGTTTGGGTCTATCACTTTCATTCACCTGGAGGACGACTTTGCTTCTCCTATGAGGCCTTTGATACTGCTTACTTGCTTTTTATGAACAAGCTGCATGATAAATATGGAATCACTGTGTTAGTACCTAGCACACAGCAAATGGTATTGAAGGCTGTGCTGTCCTTAAAGCCACTAGGAAAAGACAGAGTCATGCTCAGGGTTGCTTTGCAGTCTCTCCAGCTCACCAGGACTATAATAAATTCAGTGAGGACAACTTGCTGTGCTGCCTGCGGGCAAAGGTTGGTGTCTCACCCATCACCCCACCCTCCTGTGCAGCAGGGTGCAGACACCATCTCTCTGGCGTTCATTTCTCACGTGGCTACATCACACAGAGAGGAGCTGCAAACAGAACCGTGCGCAGTTCCCAGGTGCTCAGTGACAACTGGATTTGTCCATCTGGTAACTGGCCTTACATTTGTTCCTACTAGAGCAAATGCAACTCATTAGGTAGCAAAAGACACAAATTCTTTAGTCAAGGGTTATGACACATACCCAATGCTTCTAAGATGTTCAAAGCCCTCTCACGTAAGTACTATGCTTTAAATTCAGCTTTTGTGTGAATTCCCCAGTCACATGCTTCCTCATCTTTCTCTGTGGGAGAGTCTGTACACTCTCACTATTGACCCACAGCAGAATCAAAGTCCTTCGAAACAGTATGCTAAGGCAGCTAAAGAAACACCAGAGCATCTAAGATTCATCTTCAAATGGCTTGATACAGAAAGCATTTTCCATTCTTAGGCAATATAATCTCTACTTCTCTGCTCTAGCAAAATTGCCGTTGAGCCTCTTGAAAATCTGCCCATATAAGAAGCATAAAGTGAGGCCCCTGCAAACAGAATATTATTCTGTAAGGAGACACACTGCTTCGTTTCTTCAGACTTGGCTGAATGTGATAGCAGCCTCACAGCCACAAAATTGAAAGCATCTTTTCCTTTTCCTCTTTTATAGAAATATCTTAAACTATAGAAACTGATGGTTTCCCAAGAACCATTAAGGAAAATCACGTTCGTTGTCTTTTCTGAGTCAGCTAATCTCTCTGCTGCTTCACTTCCCCTGCACATATCCCCAGACTCTTGAAAGATATTCTCCTTTAATCCTCCATCCAGATGTTATTAGTTAGTGAGTGTTATGCATTAATGACAGTGAGGAATGCTGGAAGGGATCCAATGAGCAGTCATACACATTTAAATGGGATGGAACCAGTTTAGTTTCTATTATTTAAAGGGCTGAAAAGCCTCCAGCTGTGGTCCTCCCATAGGAATTTCATGTTCCAAGTTGGTTTTCTAATATGGCTATAGGGTGAGTCATGGACTTTGCATGTGCAATGTGCTGCTAAACGTATTATTTGCTTAATGAGCTAACAGAAATTTTGATTTCTCTGCTCCTGTACTTCACATTTATGCTGCACACAAAGAAATCCCTGGGTGAATATTTTACAGCATTTAGAAGAGTAAAGATGCCAGAAGTAAGGCTACACACGCAAGCCCAATTTTGCCCTCTTTCTGCTAAGGCGTCTTGGTCCAACCAGCGATGAGTATGTTGCACATGTATTATTTTCTTTCTCCTTCCCTAAGGATCTTTGCTTCATTCAGTGCATAGAATAAAAGCACTGAATTCATGGGCAGCTCTTCAGTATTCTGATTTATCTGTATTTCTCAGTGGGGTACCAGAGCCTTACTATCCATAAGCTGTATCAATCCCTGCTCTGAATATATATATAAAATAGTCCCTTATACAATTCATGTGCTCCGCAAATATTCACTAAGCTGTCCAGAGATAACAGGCTGTTGTCAACTACACTACAATCTCCAAGTTCCACAACTAAAGATCAAAGGAGATAAAACTAGTCTGGAAGACCAACGTGACATTTTTAAAACTGAACTTTCAGATTATTGAGCATTATATGCCACTTCACATGTTCAAGAGCACATGCCCTGCCCAGAAGTTCTGACTTCAGTCTTTCACTGTCCTTTTAATGTAGACTTTTTTGTGTAGTTGCACTAGTTACTGAAAACAAAACCACCAAAATTACACTAAGCTAACAGTCGCATGGCTTTTTTACGGGGGTGGAACCTTTATGGTTACTGCACCAGCTTCTCTCTCCTACATCAGCACGCGCAAAAGCAGCAGAAAATAGTCACGCATGAAAAAACCCAACCCACAGTGATAGTTTTCAGTTCCCTTGTTTGCTCCCGCCAGGTATGTGGCTGTCATTAGAGATGGAAAGCAGTCAGAAACACACTGCTGTGTTGGGCATAGAGGAGAGGAGAGAAAAAGAGACTGTGACAGCCCTGCATTAAGAGCTTAAGCTGCTCTGAGGAAACAAGCAGTGCAGGAGGATGAGAAACACACTTTATCTCTGGGTTCCATACATTTTTGCTGACAACAAAGGAAATGAGCCAAATTATAGCAAATTCATCCATAATGAACGTGTACAAGTTGAGATTTTTTTTTATTCCTAAGTGTGTAAAACTTGTCCAAATCTGATACAAAAGAAGCAACAAAACCAATTGGCACTGCAGTGTTTCAGCTTTGGCCACAAAGGCAACTAAAACAAAGCAAATTTTTTTAGCCCTGTTCACTGAGATGGCTGAACCATTTTTACTGAATTTTTCCAAGAAGATGTCAGGCTGAATAAGGTAGCCTTTGGGAAAATTTCATTCCAAAGAGTTGAAATCTGGAAGAAATAAAAGCAAATGTAAATAGAGAAATGCTAACTACAGTCAACCCTACTGATTTATATTATCCTTTAAGGCTCTGTGGCATATCCCACCGTGCCTGACAACCTACTAGCTATACTAGTCTGGATGGCTCGACTTTGTGGACCTATTCCAATTCACTCCCTCTGAGGAGCTTTGTACAGAAATACAGTCCACAAACATGTAGCCAAGCTATCAAAAATGATGCTCTCAGACGTAAACTTGAGCAAAGGAATTTCCCTGTATAGTGCCACCTCTTTCCTCCCAGCACGCAAAGGGACAAGTTTAGCCATTATAGTTTCATTCATGCATGCAAGCTTCCACTGGGAGTGCACAGTTTTTCTTGAAATAAGGTACCATATACACTACTCAGGAAATTGCAAGGCATTTGTTATACAAGGGTCAAAGATTTCTGTCTTTTCTGGGTTGATCTGTGAATGCTATTTAAGCATATCCTCATAGATAAAATTTGCACCAAGTCCAACTGGTACAGACTATTATTTTTTCAATTGTTGAACATCATAATTCCAGTTCCAGTTTTCCAGTACTGAACACGCCGGTCCCCGCAAAATTCACAAATTCATTTGTGAAATCAAAATGGAAAGAATTTGAAGTTTTGCCTCAGAATTTTTGGACCCATAGAAAAGCACTGGGGGCAAGCGGGGGTGAAGGAGAGTTTAGAAGTACAGCTCTGAGCTGCCTTTCTGTAGATCTTCACTAAGCTTAGACTCTGCCAAAAGTCACCCGAGAACATAAAGGCATAGTCTTAAGAAACTGTCACAGTCATTTCCCTGATAGAAATCTGCCCTTTCTCTCATATCAGCTCTGCCTGTGTGCACCTATGCATATGCACAGTTAAAATGAAGTGTGTCACAGTTATATTAACAGAGTATTTCATGCTTAAGCCTTCACATCCGTTAATTTTTTTTTCCATTAGCACTCTAAACTGGGTTGAATTTTCTCTACCACTCCTTATTAGGGAAACAGAGAGTCAGCAAGGGAAAACAAAACTAAACTGAACAAAATCTATTCTGGAATGAATATAACTTCTTTCCTTTCACAGACAGCCATTGCAGTGCTGCCGTGGTATTGTTACATCTGCTGCCTAGGGACAAAAGCCTTTCTTTCAGGCTTTCCATTTCTGTTGACTACATTTTATTGTCTTTGCCTGCCTTTGTGTTTACAGACCATAGGTACATGGAAGTTTCCTGTTCTCGTATTTTATTTTGCAAGTTTTTAAGAAATATTCAGGTATGTTCTGGTAACAAATAACGAGTTACAATAACTGTTTCAAGAAGTTGCTCTTAGCTTCTTTCACTTTTAGATGTATATAAAGGCTGACCCTATGTCGATCCTGTGGCTGTGAAGAAAGAGCACAGAGGAAACTCCAACAGACAGTAGCTTCAAGAAGAACAGAATATCACAGCCTTCTTTTCAAGGCTTGGAGTAGGACTCAGTGTCCCCATTTCTATTCTCAGCCACATCTCAGACTCAGACTGTGAAACCCCTTGGTGAATCACTTGCTTTATTTATGTTTCAGTTTTCTTTCTGCAAAAGAAGGGTGACAATACTTTCCAGCAACATGGTATTTGCAAAGTGCTTTGGCATTCTGAGGGAAGGGGCATCCAGAAAACTCGAAGAATGATGCTTTGTAGTGGACCATTGGATAAGACCCAAAGGATGCCATTAAACACTACATGTAAACATGCACATACTGTTCATGGCAGTTAAAGTAACTGTTTCTACAGCTTATCCTGGGGCTTAAAAAGCCAGAGACCCTGTTTCTTTGTAAAGTTATTCTGCATCAATCAGTCTTTTAGCTAAATGTTCCTTGTTAAAAAGCCCTGAGGTTTCATATTTTAATTTCTTATAACCACTTCTGCTGAAAAGGGTTAACCCCTTCCTGCCACCAAGCGGAGTGGCTGACCTCCAAGATGCACACTGTTTCAGATTAGTTTCACACATGTTTCTTACATGTTTCTTTTGCAGAAAATAGGTACTTTGGATAAAGGAACATGCTAATTTCAAATCAGGAACTTAATGTAAATTCCAAGAAGCAATGTTCAACTCTTATAGTTAGTAGATACCAGCACTAAAAAGTGAATAAATGGCTATGCAGAGGAGAAAACAAAAGAACAGAAAATCACACAAGATGAGTCAAGTGTCGATAACGATGTTAATAACCTTAAGGCTTTGCAGTATCTAATTGAAACTGGAGGGAGTAACCTTTTAAAGCCAAATGTTCGCAATGCTGTATGTGCAGTATAAAAGATATCTTCATTATTACTTTGCATACTTGCACTGATTAACCTGATTTGCATTTTCAGTGAAGAATTAGCAATATATGACAAACAGTATAGAAATGTGCTCTACAGATTAGACATAAGAAAAGCAGCCTCTTTTTTTTTTTTTCTTCTTTTTTTTTGATTCGTCCTTGTTTGTATGTTTGCAGTGATAGATTATTTCACATTCATTTTTAACTTCTGGGCCTACAAGGCTGACACTGAATATCAAATGCAAGTTTTCATTCTGATGACAGAAATTAAGCATGACCATATATTAAAAAAAAACATCAGGGGGTATCTGAAAGCATCTGTTCATGGCCTACCTACTCCTGCTGGTCTGGTAGTCTTTGGTGATGCTCGCTTTGGGGAAGATTCGGGATGTGGGGCAACAGGTTGTACTGGACGAGTCTGTTTGGCTGCCAGCTTCTTCAGACTGACTTGCCTTTTGTCAAACATTTCCTGTACATCTTCTAGTTTTTGTAGAATCCTTTGGGCATTGGCCTAGGCAAAGAAAAGACAAACAGTATATGGTTGTAAGTGCTGGACTAAGCAAATTAAGATGGGATTTGGGTTACTCAGACTAGGTGTATTTGAGCTAAAGATCATGCCATAGCTTAATGCAACTTAGCCTTTGTACTTTGCACAGATCTCAGTTTCACTGTGTAGGACATGGTGACTCATGCAATTTTCTGGCACTACCCTGGAGAAGTATGTGTTGTTCTAGGACTGCTCATACAAGTAAAACTAAGTGCTGCAAGTGCCCACCTCTGTGCCCTTTTGCTGTGGGGAAAGAGGCATATATGAGCAGACTCAAAGATACAGCCCAGTTAGTCTCTCATGTGCAAAGCAATTGCTATTTTGAAATTGGGAGTGCATACACATTTGAGGTGTTTTACCTTTATTTCAGGTGTGAGAATCATGTCAAACTGATTGTAGAATTCCTTTGGGTTAGAGAGCTGGTGTTCCTTTGCTGTTGCCAGGAACTTCTCAATTTCAACAAGTGCAGTTTCAGCTCCCTCTTGTGACTGGCACTTGTCCACAGCTTGGGAAGCTAAGAGGTAGATTCCAGCTTCACACCATTGGCTTGCCTTTAAAGAAAAATGGGACAACAAGGGCTCCATCATCACCGACAGTCCATGTTGTGAAGTGTTGCTTCTATCACCCCATGAAATACAGATTTCCCCTAACATGTCACTAAAGGGAACGAATGTAACTTCCTAGCATGCAACAGGTCCTGGCCACAACGCACCCTAGCTAAGAGACATAGAACACTAGCAAATTAAATTCAGCTCTCATGGGATAGATGGTCCAGTAAAACAAAAAATATTCTGAGCCAGGAGGAAGAGCGCTACTGTAGTTGCTGGAAATCAAATGATTCTGCTGTACTACCTCATTTCAGTATTCAATTACACAGTTATCCAAAAACCAAAATGAACTATATCTAAACTCCCCAAAACTTCTCAGGCCTATTAAGCCCAGTTAAAACTACTCCAAAGCAGGTTTTCACAATAATTTCTGATAATTCTTCTAAGCAATTAGGCTGGAATAGCATGCAGACATTCTCAGAGCATTTAACTTTCTATTCTAGCTGGATCCTATAAACTGAAAAACAAAAGAACAAGCAGTCCGCTGTTTATTTTTCAGCACCAGAATGTATTCATTTCTCATTTCAAATTTAGCCCTAGCTCAATTCTTTCTTAGTTTAATACCCTCCTTTTCATGATCTTATCACGATGATAATTATAGGAAGCTATTGGTATGGTTTTTATAGCAACAGTTTCTGAATGAAATGGAGAAAAAAAGGAGTAAATATTTGGCCTCTTCACCTAAGTTACCTATGCCTATAAAGAGACTTACTTTCAGTAGAGCCTTCAGTAGGGCTGTTCTCTAAAAAGACTCACTCACCTTATCTAACTGCTTATGCAGCTCAAGAGACTTTCCCAAAATATCATACTTTTTCTGGGTCTCATTAGTGAAGTCATCGCAAATACGCCTGAGTTCAACACACTTTGGTCTAATGGAGTCAACTGCATAATGGTTGTTTTGGATGAGCTGTTCTCCATGGAGAGCTAGAGCCTGGGCCTTCTCCAAAGGTTCCTGTGAAATTAATGAGAAACAATTCAAAGTTAGATCTTAAAATGAGATGTGTAGTAAAGGCAATGCACCTCTGTAATCTGTGCTGTAGCCTGGAGTTAAAGGTTTGGGATATTCATCTAGCTGACGTGTTTTTAAATTTGCATTGAAGACCAACTTAATTGTTAGTGTTATTTCTTTCTGTTGTTCTTCCTGCCTCCACAGACTAAGTTCAGATATGAAAACCTAAACAGCCTTAAAATCATATAGAGCATGTATGTACACAAAAATATTCCGTCACGTGCTTAACCCAAGTCAAGAAGTAGTAGAGGAGCACAATATGGAGAATGAACCAGAGCAAAGTCCTAGGATGAGTCACGTTATCTCTGGCTGTGTGAGCTGAGCTCATATCTGAAGAGCTATGGATTATAAATTCTCAGGGGAGCAGGTCATCACATCTTCACAGAGGAGCAGAAGATAACAGGTTGGGCATGGCAACTTTTTAAACCACAGCTCAGGAGTGTGAAGTTTCCTAGTCTTTTCCAGGGCAAAGTCAAACAGAGTGAGTTTAAAGGATTTGTGGCACTGAAATATTTTCTTTCCTCAGCTGAATACTTGCAAATACAGAAGAACTTGATTTCACGGAATGAGTTCAAACTACATCAGCTATTGTTGGTTGTTTGCTTTATGTGAGTACAAAAGCTGTTTCTTAATATCATTAATGTCAAATAGGAAAATATTTAGTGCTTTAATAGGAATGCTGAGTAAAATTCGTAAGTTTAGTCACAATAGGATGAAATTAGAGGTGGCTAACAGGACCACAGCACACAAGAAGTTATGTGATGTGGACAATGGAAGGGAACTGTATGTTACTGTAACTTAAATTTCTATAGACTTCTACAGAAGAGCTGGGCAAAGCTCACAATATTTCTAAATTTTAATCCTATGCTTAAAAAAAAAATCACCATCAGCTTTTGCATTTGTTCACATGTATCCTTCTCTGGTATGACTTACTCAGTCATTCACTCCTTTCTAATAATATTAGAAGTATTGCATATCATAGCTGATGGAATTGCAAAGTCCAAATGTCTGGAAAAGAAAGGCATATATCAGAAGATACAGGTGTTCCTGAAAATGCTATGAGCTTGACTAGAATGGTCTTAAATGGTATCTGGCCAAGGGAACATGTAAAGTCTTCTGAGCTTTTCAGATTCCAAAGATGGCCCTAACTTTTCTTGGTTCGAAATGCAGATATTTCAAGTGATTCTAGTGTTCCAGGTAACACACCAGAACTACTGGATTTGAACAACCTCAGATTCTGGAAATTAGGATCTGAGTTGTGCAATTGGAAACAACAACCCCGAGAAGATGTAAGTGTGATCTAAGGATAGTGACAGAGAAGCGTGTAGATGATCATGTCTGGAGCAGCTAGAATACCATATTGAGCACAAACCTGTCCTTTTTCTTCCAGTTGTTTCTGTTCCCTTAGGAGGTGCTCTACTCGAGTCACACTGTCTCCAACATCAGAAAAACCTGCTTGTGCTTCCATGAGATTATCCAATGTCAGTTTTACCTAAAACAAACAAAAGCCAAAATAATAAAGCATACTCATCACAAGATACTCATAAAATTATAACAAACCTATGATTTCTAAACATTCACCCCCATCTTTTAGAAGAGTCTGCATCTCAAGTTTAGTCTTTCAGTTCCTTTCAAAATGGAAAAGCCGAGGAATGAGGCAACAACCAATCGTTCTCTAAAGAGCTGCCCATGCTTCTTGGATTTATTTAGGCCCAAACAGTTTTGAAGATCTATGACTCTGGAGTCTACATTACTCCAGGATCTGTGTTACTTCATTCTTTGGGCTGGTGGCTGGGCTTTCCATTTTTGTTTTCCATTGACTTCAGTGGGGTTGGGCACTTAGCATCACACAAGAAATGATTTTTGGTCACATCACACAAATACACGATTTATCATGAAGATCGTGTTTCACATTTTGGCCTAAAAGACTGGCACTTTCTTCACTGTAGAAGCGTGAAATGTTGTAAGATGTTGTAAGATAATTACCAATAATTTCACTTTTTAATATGCATTTTTTATTTTATAAGAAGTGGCTTCTCTCCTGACCTCTTTTTTAGAATGCCACTACACTCTTAAGTGTGGGCAAAGTTTGACCTTATTTACCAGAGAAGACTAGACATGACCAACCAATGAAATACCTCTCTAAAATCATGTTCAAAGTGTCGAAGTTGCAAACATTGTTCTAGTTTTAGGTGATGCTTGGTCCAAAATTGATCAAAAGCCTTTTCTGTTTCATCCAACTGAGCCAACAACCTGTTAAGAAATTAGAACGAAAAGCAGTTATTTCCTCTGGTTCATTTCTTTTAACTTACACCAATCAATGGCAAAAAGCACAATTTGGAGATGGTGGGAAGCCTACACCTATGGAAGATGCAGAACAAAGTTCTGTGTCAATTTTCCCTTGAGAAAAAGAGAGCAAAAATTAAAGTGCAACAGGCAGGAGTGTGATGATGACAGACAACTACATGGATCTCCTGTGGCAGTTTAGTCCTGCCTCCTGACCTGCAACAGGAATACAGACCTGCTCCATGTGCTGGCCGCCAGAGGCGGCTGTCTCTCTCCAGCTTCCACTAATCTTCAAAGATAATTCACCCCAGGCTGATGCAGACTGAATACAATGCAATTATTAATTTAAGGAATGCTTAAAACAGAACTCTACAACTTGTTCAGTTTCTTCAGCCATCAGAAATAGGCAATGACTGAATCATTGTTCCTAATCCATCTCTCTTAAACACAATGGATTAGAAGCTCATAATGCCTCCCATTGACAGTGTTTCACTTCATGTAAATAATGAAACATTTATTCAAAAAGAAATTAGTATCAAGTAAAGTGCTCAACACCACACTAGTGAGTCATTCTCATAGTCTCTCAATGATTTATTATGTATATTACAAAGTAGAACAGTTCAAAAAGGAAGAGAAAAAAAAAGAAAAAAGAAAATAAAAGAAAATGGAAAAAGGAAAAAGTCATCTTTGCTGAATATTCTGTTTTTCAACAGCTGGGCATCCTTCAGGCAGGCAGGGGACCAGGCCAGGTCTTCTACACATGCAGCGAGTGCTGGAACCACCAAGTAATCAAAGCAAATACCAATGACTCTTTCCTATTACTGTCAGAAACAAGCCCCATCTTCAATCTATCCATGAAAAAAGCACTTTTAATCAAAGCTACTTGTTGAATTCAAGATGAATTGGCAAATTCCTTTACGATGACCAACTAAAGGATTTTAGAGTAGTTAGTGAAAAATATCAGTTTGACATTTGGCAGCTTTGTTCCCACTGAATGTGGACATGCTAAAACTAGCATAGCATTTCTCTTTCTACTGTATTATATGGAACAGCGGAAACTTCTAAACAGTGACTAAAATCTTTATGGTAATAACTAGCACTGTAGGAAGGAACAGGGATTACTCTCTCTTTATACATCTGTGAAGGTGCATATTTCAGAGTATCATCTCCATCTGATCCTCCCCCAGTGTTTCCAGGGACATGCACAAGCACATACTCTCTCAAATCACATGGATTCTGATGTCACATCCTAACTAGGCACAGAAATGTGGAAGATGTTATGGGGAAAATAATGCCTTGTGTTGTATGTAGTGGTCCATCCAAAAATTACCAAGAAATTCAGGACTTGTTTGAACTTACCATGCCAGTTTAATCCAGTAACTTCCTCAAACCCATTTTTAGTTACATATCCAATAAACTCTGAGTAACTGAACCAGTGGGAACTTATGGCATGTATATTTAAATCACTTAAGTGAGGATATCAATTTACATTTCTTAGGAATTAATTAGCAACTTGCACAAGGTAATCAAGCTTCACCAACCTTTCCACTGTTGCCACATTTTCCAGTTCATCTGGACTGAGTTTGCTGTTGGCACTTCGGGTGACTGGCTCCCTAATACATGTTAGTAGGGTGGCTCCCTGCTTCACAGCTAGCTTCAGCTCATCCTGAGGGACAAAAACAAGACAAACAAATTGTATGTACTTATTCTAACACTTCCATCTCTTAGGTGGATAACATAGTAATGCTGAAGGAGGATACTTTTGTAGGTATTAAATATTTGAAGCAAAATAAAAATGCTTACCAATAATGACATGTCTTTCTGTGAATGCAGAGACTAAATTTATTCATTTTGAACAGTAGATATACTTCTGAGAAAAGGAATATTGCATAACTTCTGAGTAGATTGCATTTCTGACTGGGCAACTTTCAGAATAAAGTATTCTAGCACAAATCATATGTGTGCTGCCAATTATTCAGTCAGCTGAGACACTGAACTTCTTAATGGAATTTCCTTAAACAACACAGTGATATGCTGAGTCAGAGTATGCCAGATGTCAAGGAGTCAACCACAGGAGAAGGTATCTTCTTAGCATGAAAGGTGAGCAACAAAAAGGACAACGAGGCTCAAAAATTAACGTCAGCTGAGGAGTCTCTGCATCACCGCACACTTCTTGCATAGATCAGTTCAGAAATCCAATTATAAGTCACAAGGACATGCTTGTGGAACACAATCTTTTCTGCTTTCTCATAAGCCAGGGATTCCTGGCTCTCCCATTTCCAGCACTGAGGGAGACTGCACAAAGGAACACCGCCAAATCTTTGGAGATCATATATGGGAGTTTGTGTCAACTGGAGTAGAGCAGGATAGAACAATGTCTAGGTGCTACCAGCTGAAAGGAGTCTATGCGAGGAGAAAAAGACAGTGGAGAGCAGCTTTGCTGATCCTGCAAGTCAGCAAAGAATTCCTATTTGCACCACTGAATCCTTCAAACAGTTTTTCTATCAACACATTTGCTTCCTCCACACTGCTATGAGAGGCAAAGCCCCCAAGGTGCCAGTACAAAAACCACTTGTTAAAAGCCTTCTTCAGAAACCCTTTCTGCTGTTACACAAAGATGCTCAGCTCTCCCAGTGAGGGAAGATCAGCAAGGGTGCCCTTTACTATTGCATTACCTATACCACCCTGACGGCTTTCTTGGGAGGGAGTAGCAAAGACATAATCAAAGAGCCCAGGGGGTCATTTATGTAGAAGCTTTAGTGCTTTGAGTGTTAGGATGGCTACAATAAAAATGTAATCAAAGTGGAAATTGGCATTGAGAGCCAAGCTCCAACATGTGATAAAACCAATCTCTTTTGACCCAAAGCAATAGAGGCAAGGCAGTGCCTGGCAGCCTGAAGAATTCTGAGTACTCTTTCTGTCCAGTCTTTGGTACCTGGAAAAACCACTGTAAAAGCTTTCCACCAACTATGGCAGTTCCTATGGTTCTGAAGACAATTATTAGTTCTATGGCTGCTGGAGGGAGAGAATGACTATTTGTTTCCTATCCTCCTCAAGAAAGAATCAGCACGGCTAGCAAGTCCTGCTGTTTAACAAAACAGCAACACAGGGCTTGGAAAGATCTGCTGCTACAGGCAACTTTATAGTCCTTTCAAAAAAAAAAAAAAAAAACTGAAATGCCATCCCAAAGCCAAAAAGGTTGTTTACTACCCTTCTCCTATGGGAGGAATGCTCCAGGATCTTATTGCTTTTATGGATAGAAATCTGTTCTTCATTCCCAGTTCAAACTCATGGTCCTTTTTATACTTCTGCTAAAGTAGCTTGAATAGTAAATTTTCTCTTGTGTTTAAACTAAGGTGTTTGTTGACAGCAATAATGTTTTCTTCTGAGCCTTACTCTGCAAGGCTAAACATGCACCAACCTTTTTTTTTAAAAAAAAAAAAAAAAATCCATCCTATAATATTTCCATCATCATCTAAATAGATCACTATCTATTCCTGGATTATCCTCACAGATGTTCTCTATGTCTGCTCCAATGTGAGTTCATCCTTTCTTACGAAGTCTTCATCAGGAGCCCATGCTGTTCCAGATGTGATCCATTATACACTCTTAGATAGTGACACTTCCCTGTTCTATCATTCCTGAAGCTGTGCAGTCTTTTTTCAAAGCTGCATCAAATCAATCCCCTGAATTCAGTTTTTTCTCCTCTTCAGTAGTTTTCAGATGATGGACTCCCAAATGGTGGCAGAAAAACTTGTTAAATTAAAAAATCTATATTACACAAATGGAGCTATCATGAGACACCACCCACCTTCAGCTTGCTGTGGTGGTCAGTGTGTGCAGACAGGAGCTCCTCTGTGCACTGCACATCATTGGGAAGTTCAGTCTCTGCTAAGTCAGTTCCAAAGGTCTGTAACATCTGTGCTGTTGTTTTGACTGTCATTGCAAAGTTTTCAATAGCCTGAAAAAGCAGAAGCATAGTCACAGACTGTTTATTTCTCACTAGGATGTTAGCTGTGCTTAGTTCTTCAGATACACTGTGCAGCAATGCTTGTAAAGCTGGCCGTGTGGCAGATCTGCTTAAAAAAGGCAACAAGTTACAGGTTAAATCCTGTGCCACAAAAGATGTTTTCACAGGCCTACAAGTACTATCATATCCATGAACCAGATGGAGAACTTCCAGAGCTTAACAGACATAATGAAACCACAGAGGACATCAGCTTCAAAGCCCAGACTGGAACTTCAGATCCTCTGCCCATGCTTGCTGGAAGTCTCTGTTGTATTTAAAGGTTTTAATTAAGGCTTTATTTAAGTTGAGGAGCCACCACAAGTACACAGGCCAAAGCCTTTTTCTTTTATATTTATACAGCCACTGTTCACTAAGCAGCAATCCATCTCCCCCCAGACTTTTCAAACTGGGCATCTCCATCCTGCCTACCTGCACATGATGTATTCCAATCACCCCCTCCCATCTGGTCCTATTACCCCCAAAATACAAGAACTTAACACAAATATAATTAAAATGCTTAAATTCATTGAGCATCACTGCTTCTTTATCACTTTGTTGTACACCAACACAAACCTTGACAGAATTCTGTGGTTTTATTGAAGAAAGTGAAAATGAGAAAGGCTTAATAAGAATGCTGCCTTTTCAGAGTAGAATATATTGTTCAGATTTATGAGATGTGGTTAAAACCTTTGTATCTTGTAGCAAGTAACTACATGGGATGTTTTTTTCATGCCACAACTTCTTCAGAGATAATCAAAGACTGTATTGTTCCACATAGGTCTTTATTTTTTACACTTTTTGATCTGAACAACACAACATTTTGAGTCGCTCAACAGTACTTAAGATGCTCTTAGACCCAGTCAAACATCACATAGCTGTTGCAAGCTGTATTCCCTTCTCCAGCAATGGATGGGAAATCCTCATTTGCAACCGTGAGTTAAAATTATGCAGTGTGCTCTGTGAAAAGCAAACTGAAGGTAGATCGTTGTTCAAAAGGTGCAGAGAGAAATTACATTCCATGTTGCGATCTTAAAGCATGCCCCAGATGAGGCAATGCTAGCAGAGTGCATAGCTTTCTTCCTTTTTGCCCCCTGAAAATTTGTGCCTATTTTCAGCAGAAGCTGAATGAGCAATATGAGCAATAAATTGCTTCATATTCCCAAGTTGTGACTTGGGAACCATAATGAAATGTTTACATTGTTTTGAAGCTGCCACTGAGATACATCAACCAACCCAAAAAGGGGACAAATAATCAAACCTGTAACAAGTTTCCTAAAAGGCAACAGAATAGAAAGTCTTTCAGCCTTCCTACAATTATTAATGTTCTTGAGTTACTCAAAATATGATTCATCTGGAGTGTGTGTTTACATAGCCTAGGAATGAAAACATAGGGAAATAAAATGCAGTGTTTTGAGTATTTTTCTTCTCTTAAAAACACGGATATAATTGCTCATTAAAGTGAGAATCTTGACCTTTCATTCCAAACAGTGCTACAGAACATGTTCAACTTCAGCCATGAGCTGAAGGCCTATGAATCTCTTGAATTATTCAAAATGTACCCAAGGGCCCGACTGGGTAATACCACTATAACACTGTAGGCTCCAGTCCAGGTCAATAGTGAGCCATAAACTACTATTTCTCCTACAAACTTTAGGGGAATTTACTCTTCTTTGTTTGAGTCATGGATCTCCTCTTTCTATGAGTCATGAGTTCATACTAGACACTACGAGGAACGTAACTTCTGTTAGAAACTAGGACACCTAGAATAATCTGTAGGCTGAAATGCAGCTGTAGAACTACTAGTGAATGGTTGCTTTACATTCATCATCTGGACACTTCTGGGTATAGTCACGTGCAAAAACAACACCAGCACTCACAGTTCGGTGATGTATCCACTGACTGTGGCCATACTCCAAGGTTCCTCCCAGCTCTCGGGTCAGCTGACATTTGTCAATATAGCCATGCAGATCAGAAACAGAATTTAACATGATGATCTGAAATAGATCCAAACACAATGGACTGAGAGAAATAACGAGTCCTTCAATCACTGTTCCCAGAATCTGCGTTTGCCTTAAACATATATAGCCAGGGTGCAGTTCCACCATTGACAGTAACTTCTCATTATGTACTTATCTGTGTAATTGCCACAGTTTTTTCCCCCAGATTTTGGCTTCTCAATATGCACATGGCCACTCTTGAACTGCCCATAATTTGTAACCACATTGCTAGGCCAAGGACGCAGTCATTTTGCACATGCCTCAAAAGCAAAAGCATTTATAATGCTCATATAACATCTCTGTATTTTCTAGAGAATTGTTATTTACTGTGAAAGGGAGGATTAAGCAGGTTAAACAGCTTCCCCAACACCAGCCACTTGATCCAGTTAAATACTGAAATGAAACTACTGAGAATATGATTCTCCTTTCAGTTGTATCAGGTTCACGTCACTGTGTGTGTCCACTGAGTTCACTGGCAGTATTCACTTTTAAACCACAATTTAAGGGAAAGACAAACCTAAATCCATTTTCTTACTCTAAAAATTCTCCTTACCACTCAACCTGCTTAATGAAAGGAAAAGCAGATTTGCATGCATTTTCTGGTGAGCAATATTACTTCTTGGCTACCACTGTAAATCTAGCACTACAAGTGGTTACGCAAACACCACGCACATTTAGTTATGGCTTGTTCTTCTAATAACTTAGAACATACACCATGATTTCAGCAACAGAAAAACAAGATGTTGAGCACAAATGACTAGAAATTATAAGCTTTAGACTTTAATGTATGTTAAATGTATTATTTCATTCTGCTATTTGAAGAAAGGATAACTGGCTATGCCTGTTAGCACACATTAATTCCAGTGGAACATGTTGGAGTACGCCTGCAAGCACTGTGGACAGTGAGATGAGCCCAGCTGTGTGAAGGTCATATGTTTCAGGCTGAATACTGCTCTGTGAAAAGCCTTGAAACAAGTCTGAACAGGTTTTTAGTTGATCTTTGTTACAGAACCATCCTCGAATAATTCAGGTTGTCTGTAGCCCAACTTCTTTCTCAAAGGTAGGTCACCTGTGAGATCACACAGACTGCTTAGGGCTTTATCCTCATGGACCTTAAGAAGCTCCAAGGATTGATACTGTGCATCCTCTTTGGGCAATCTGTTCCACTGCTTGATTACCTTCATGGTAAAAAAGGTTTTCCTTATATCAAGTCACTACTGCCCTTGTTTACTTTGCTAGTTATCTCTTGACCTCCTGTTGCTTTTGAATTCCCAGGCATTATCTCAGACAAACCCCTATGTACCTCCAACAGTGCTCCATCTTGCTCCTGGTTAATGACACTTAAACAAATATCCTAGTAGAGGTTTACCTCAAAAGGTTATATTAGTTGCATTTGTATGTCAATAAATTATATAAACCTCATCTATTATTTCAGCCCATAGTTCTTGTTCCCATTTGTTCATCTGGGTTCTACTCAATGCAATGTTGATTTAACCCAGGAAATCTATCTTACTGAACATATTTGCAGTCTGATAGCTCAGATAAACACCCTAATAAATGTTTCCTCATCAAACGCACACCGTAGTCTTGAAGCTCCCTTTGAATGCTCCCATCCTGGCCTTGACTCAGTTACAGTTGCAATAGGAAATGCAATCCATCCACTGACTGGTTGTAATATTAATGTAATTAATGTAATTTCAGTAATTTCATCTGCTCTTAAATTGGGATACACAGAAGCACGCTTGAATGGTGCTTTTAGCCAGGGCTGCAAACTCAACTGAAAAGCATGACAGACCCCAGGGAACTTAAGACACCTCTAGCACATCATTGAACAACTTATAAGAGCATCAGGCATATGTGGACATATGCCTATATATAAGGTTATCTGCAGATACATGAGCAGGAGGCAGGCAGAGCCAGCAGCAAGCACATCGTGCTCTTAATTCTTTTAAGACTACTCTCGAAGAGATATTTGGACATACCCAAGATGGCTCAAAATTTGAATGTCTAGAAAGACCCCTACCTAAACACATACCTTGATTTTTCTGCCTGTAGGAAAGGTAAGTTAATATTTACGAGTCAATGCAGTGCCTGATCCTTGCCTACAATTAACCTCTCTTCCAACTGTGATAGTTTTAAATTGGATTTGAAATGCAACATTGTCATCAAATATATTGCTAAAAGTACAGCCTCTGGTATAACAGTCGCTATGGTAACACACTGTGGCTTATTAAGTGTAGGAACATCTTTTAAAGTGCTATAAAAGATTTTGTTTTGTAATCAAATATAATTTTTACATGAATTTTGCTTTTTAATCACCAAAAAGCCACCTGTACTGAACTACAGTCAGTGTTACAATTTAACACAATTTAACAAAGTGAATATTCATAGCACCTTTTCTGCACTGTAATAAATAGCCTGCTGTCTCTTACTACAGCAACAGCAGGAAGTGGGTGAACTTTAAACCTAGGTACTGACAAAGACAGAAATTGTTGGAGCAGAACCATGGGTCTTTTGTAAAGCAGTTTAAAACCACAATTAAAATCCAAAACAATAATATGAAATCACTCCAGTAAAGCCATTGTGAAATACAGCATGTTTCAGGATGAAATGCTGAATGAATGATTCAGGATGAATGATTATTAATAAATCATCATTCAATTGTATTCATAAAACACTTTGAAACCACAGGCAAACATGCAGCTAGGAGCAACTCCAAAAAGAGCTCTCATAGAATAATGTCAGACTTAAACTCTTTCAGTATTTATAGCTTGCTTCAAATCACATCCTCATCAACCTGCAGAATATGCCAAGTACATATAGAAAGAAGTAAAAAGCATACTTTGAATCTTGAAGAGGTGGAGATCATAAAAAGCAATAAAAATAAGTAATGCCATGCAGGCACTTAATAGGGCACTATTAGATTATCAGCAGTCCATAGCACAGAAGTTGCCCTAGTCTTTTTCACTGCCCTGAAGTGCTAACCACTTGTGTTTGTCACTGGAGTGAGCAGATCTACCTTTGTCTGCATCAGGGGAACAGCTCTACTGAGTTAAGATGTCACTACTTACACTGAGTAACATTTTATAGCTAGACTGATCTTTCACATGGGAACACATCCATTAAATTCCTGTGAAGCATCTATTGGTAATTAACTCTGGCATTCCTGCAACTGATAGTAGAAAATTTCACAAACAATTTAAATGAACTATCACTATACATACAAACAGGTTCTGCCCTTTCCCAGTATATTTCTATCATTGAAATGAAACAAAAAACAACTTATCTGATCCAAATCATAGAGCTGGCTCTAATTGTATCTACATGCCTCAAAGATTGTTGATCTCATTCAGGTTTCAGTTTAGGCTTTATTGACCTTGTATACACCAAACAGACCCAGATGACAGTCCCCAGTTGCCATTTGCAATCAAATTATGATTATTGGGTTATGAGAAATTGCTGACAGCTAAGAACTGCAGACGTGGAGATGAGGCAAACATATTGACCAAAAAAATGCATGCTTACCGGTACCTTCATTTTAAAGTCATCTCGATAGAGTTTAATGCCAATGTCAGCGATTGTCCTTTGGATAAAGCGGGAGGGACGCAGGACGAACACCAGCTGCAGGTTTCCTGGAAATGCTCCCTAGAAGAAACACAAAATCATTAGAAAGCAAAACTCCACCATGCAGAAAGGCCAAGAGAATTTTCAGCCAAGTGTTTCCTAAGGGGGTAAAGCAGGGCGGACATACTGGATCTTGGCCAGTCCAGCTGCTAATGATATCAGCTGGTCCATTCAGCACATGTCCAATGTAACAGTCTCCAAAGCCAATGCAAACACTGGCCCAGGGATTTTGCTGCCCAGTCATATATTGTTTCCTGGTAGGGATTAAGCACAGAGCTCTGAAGTTTCTACACTGGTGCACCTGTATCTGAAGAACACCAAGACCCCTTTGCACTACTACACTGCAGGCCTTCCTNTTTTTTTTTTTTTTTACTTCAGCCAGTAGAAGATAAAATTGGCTACCTACAAAAATGGCTGCCCACATTGGACTTGGTGAAGAAGCAGGTGGCACAAATGAATTCCCCAGACTGAACTACCTTCTCATTCTGGAATGGATTTTTAATCTTTCTAACCTCACGCTTCCCCTACACACAGGCACTCAATACATTCATCAGACATAGCCCTGTCTTCAACACCTAGCCTACATCTCTCACACACTCCTCCTCTGAGCTCATGCAGCATAAAAAAAGAACAAGAAGAGGGCAGCTAAAAAGAACTAAGAATGAAAAACAGTTCTGTCTAAAATCTTTGAAATAATTTCAAGTCTTCATGGTCATCTCTTCATTCTAAGCCTCTGTGTCTAAGCACTTGCTCCTCACACAGCATGTTCCTGATAATAGATGTCTAAGAACAGCTCTTTTATTAGTACTGAAAAACAGTGTCCTAACTCTCACAAACGAGATATAATAAGCTATTAATAGTTTCTGACTTACTACCACGCAAACACAAATCCACTGGGATCTGCTTCTTTCACAAGCAGGCCACATAGTCACTTCTCACAATGCACAGAAGGGTTTCTCTGTTAGATTTTTCTGGAAACAGCTTCAAATTACTAGAATTCATACTGCAGTCAACACAGCATATGAGGAATTTGTCCTAATTCAGCAGTAAACAAGGCTGTGTTTTCTGCTACTGCAGTTTCCTCTCTCTCCTTTGGGGCAGGAGAGAATCTGCATCCACAGCCAAAAAACAGCAACTAAAAATGAGCACATGAGACTGTATCCCGTGCTGAAGGTTCAGCAGATAATTCTATTTTATAGAAGATAAACAACAAAGGCAGGCACTCACTGCTATCCGTGTCAGGGATGCCTTGACTGCACTCCATTTGTCTCGTCGCCTGTCTATGATGATGATGAATCCGATGCTGGCAGCCTCCAGACTGCAAAACAGAAGAAATAAATACGCTGGGTTACATGAAGATACTCCCAATGAAGTGTACTGCAGTAAAACTCAGCCTCCGTTGGATCACCCTGAGTCCATTTATAAAAATGAAATGTACAGTGGAGAGAATTAATATTTGGCAGAAATTCACATGAACACAGAAGCCAGCAAATTTTCTCTTTCCAGCATCAGGCTAGCAGCTTACATAAAACATGAATATTTTATTCGCTAAATCTCTCCACTGCTCTGCTACTTTGCTGCCAAATCTAGGTGATATGAATAGTTCAGGATAGCAAATCACACTGCACTACACTGAAAGCAAAAACCTCAGATCTTACTTTCTCTCCAAATTGATGTATTAGACATCCCTCTTCAGCCTTCATTCTCTAAGCACGCTGATCTTCTGACAGGAGTACTTAGCTCTACAGAGTCAGCATTCCCCCACAATCACCACCTCGCCTTTGCACACAATGCCCCAGGTATTTTGAAGGACAAAGCAGGATTTGAAGTCTCATATCTTGTCAACATACAGACTGGTTCTAAGGTTGCAAGTATCATTTTAACGTGTTGGCTAAAATAACAGTTACTGTTCCTTCTCAGGACTTTCCAAGGAGGCTCTCTGAGGCACTGATTTGATGCTCCATTCCATTTCTTTTATCCCTTTTCCATTTTACATACAAGCAGCATCTCAGGAACACCATTTTCATGGGTCATTTTATGCAATCTCATGTCAATAACCCACTGAAGAGAATCAACAGCACCAACAGAGCTTCTGCTGCAGCTCTGTGGGATCAAGATCAGCAGCCTGGAAGCCAAAGCGCTGTGCAAGTCTGGGATGCCATGAATGTGGTCCTAGTGGCTCATACTGGTACTAGGAATATCCACTGAATTTCACACTTTGATATTTTTTACAGCATTCCTCTGAGAATTACAAAATTCAAAGACAATAGATGACCTTTCTTTTTGAGTAGGGCAATACGCAGCTCTTTACACAGAGGACAGAAAATGTCATTGCAGAAGTGCCTCTAAAGCAGAGATGACAATTCACCAGTTTTTCCTTTCGTATATACACAAATATAATCTCTGTCCTTCAACAGACAGATTAGTTCTCTAAAGGAGGAGGAAAAAAAAAAAAGCAGCACAGTGTGGTATATATGTGTTTGCTTTAGATTTGTTGGGGTAAAAAATGATTCAGAAGAGGACACCAAAGAAATTTTGTGGATTGCAGATTGTTACAGAAAGGGTGTGAGACACTAGCCACAAAAAATTCAGCCTGGGAGTTTCCTAAGCTACTCACAAATTTGCATTGTCTTTTATCAAACTGCTTCTGCTGATTGAGATTAAAAATTGCTGTGGAGGTCTGGTTGGCATAAAAGGCCTCAGTAATCACCCTCAGCCCCCAGACCACCAGGCAGCACCTCTGCGGACAGGCAGACTCAATGGTCAGGCACTTTCTCTTTGCCTTGACAGTTGATGTTGCTGCATCATAGATAGGGTGCCAGGAATTCTGGTTATATCTCAAAAAATTGAAAAACTCTTTAAAGTGAGCTGATTGAAAGCCTCAGATGGAAACAGAGAGGGCTGGGATAAAATTGACTCTTTATTGGCTTTTTTAATATTTTTGAAAACCATGCCAGATTTTGAGGACCACATTAGAACAAGAGGAAAATGAGAATGTAAGAAGACAATTTCAAATGAATCAAATGGATCACCAAAATATGATCTCTACTTCAAAGTAACAGGGACTATGTTATTGTAATCAGCATCTAATTATGTCTTCATAGCTCAGACTCGCTGAACAAATTTGCAGCTGCTGAATAGCTCTCAGGCAATAACTGGATGTACAAGCCAGGCTCAAATCCGAGGCAATTCCATTAAAACCAGTGATTTATAACAAAATGACCAACAAACTAGGCTTACTTAGCTGAAGTTTACAAAATGCTGATGTTGGTCTGAAGAAAAACATTATTCACCTAATATCAAATTAATAAATCCAAGAAAAAGCTGTTCTTCATAAAATTTATGATGTAGCTAAGCCACCAGTAACTCTGTCCATAAGCAACACATTCATACAAGCTGTCTGCACATAGAATTTGCCCTGTTTTGCCCATCTGCCTGGTTTAAGAGACTAAGGGCTTTCTAGAAGGGGTGCATGCACGTAGAGGACTGCAGGCCTAAAAGAATTCAGAATCAGACCCTTACAATCACACCTTGGTAAGCAAACTGCAAAGGAAGTAACTGACAAGACAGCATCAGCCAAAGGCAACAAGTACAACTGTGGTTTAAACAAACACAGAAATATTTGTGCCAAGTAAAACTTGCCTCTGTGCCTCAGAACTAACTCTGAAGTCTCATTTTTAACAGTCTCTCAAACACGTAGAGAAGAAATCACTTAAAAGAGGGACCTTCGCTGTTTTCTCAAGTATACCTCCTTGATCTAGCAGTTCATTTTTTCAAATGTTCTTCTGCCACAGGGAAGAACAGCGTAACAGCAGAAAAGCATCCAAGCATCAGTTTCAATAACAGAAATTAACTTTATAGATAATAGCAGCACAGGCTTGTGAAATATAGATACAGACAAGAAAATACAAGAGAAAAGCAGCAAAGGAATTTTCTCATGAAATTAGGCTTGGCAAGAATGGTCATGGGGGAGGGCTGGGAAGAACTAACATATGGGAATAGAAACATTGCTCACCAGTTGCCACTGCAAATCACACAGCACTGCAGGCCAGTTAAAGAGACAGACTGAGGAAAGGGAAGATGAAATAGATACTGATATACTGGATTTATTCTTGGATTTAAATGCACAAAAAGAGCAAAGGAAAGCAGAACTATACTTAGTGTGCAGACTTTAAAAATTACACAGTCAAAAGGAAGAAAAGACTAGGGAGGGAAGATGAGAAACCCACATGTTGCTAAAAAGTAGAGAAACTGAGCAGATCACGGAAGAAATGTGAGGGAATATCTACACCACTCAGGATCTGGCAGACTACGCAAAGGCAGGCAGTAAAGACACCACTCACAGCTGTGCCTTTGTAAATCTCAGCTGCTATGGGCTGATGGATGCAACACAAAGAAGGTCCTGACAAGAGAGGTACCTCTGGACGCCAGAAAACCAAAAATGGGCCTGTAGATCCAGCACACAGCTAGGCTTCAGCCTTATGCAATGTTATTCCCTGCATTTCACCTTGATGTTCAGGATGGTATCAACTGTCTTCACTGAGCTAGGCCAATGGCTGGCTGGTTTTTTTTTTTTGTTTTTTTTTTTTGGACCACAGAGGGTTGATTTAAGACCTAAGTTTAGCTAGGGAAACAGAGAGTGTCAGCAAGTGATCCTGTTTCAGTTGGCATGCCAAAAAGAAAGACCACACCAAGGTCTGAATGTGATCTAGCACTGAGGGATGCGCATAAGCAAACAGCTGTGAGAAGAAGCCAAGCCAAAACGGCAACATCAGTGCAAGCTGAAGTACAGCGGAGACCCCGCTCACACATGTATCCAGAGCAAGGCAGTTTGCCTAAGAACACACACACAATCACTGTTTTCCCAACGTCAGTACTGTAATATATGGCTAGCAAGTAAGATCGCTTTTCCTGAATGAAATGTGAGAGACCAACTGAGCTGCTCCATCCACAGCTCTGAATCCAGGTTATCCCTTGTACACTGATTTGAGGCCAAAAGATGTCGAGTTTCTTGACCTCTGGAGGAAGGAAAGGACAGCACCTATTTATCAGAACAGTTGGTCTGTGTCAGCTGGAAGAGAATGGAATTCTGACTGTGGAGTAAAGTGAGCAATAACGGGCCTTCTGCATATATCTGCTGTAAGCATGCATGTACAGAGGTATGTACTTGCATATACCATACTATCCAGTGCTTGTGCACGTGTGTGTGTGCAGGCTCCTTTGGTGGGGCACTCTCATGACCAAGTCTTGAAGCAGAGGGAAAATTAACTAGATTACAAAAGTCTCACTGGGCTGATCTGTCATCCTGGAAAGCAGGTCATACTTTCAAGCCCAAAAGTGCAAGGATTCCCCACAGCCCACCCCCAAATACTGCTTTACATCACGTCTGAAAAAGCAAATTTACTCAGCAGCTTCAAAGACAATGCTTGTGCATCCAAACACCACTTGTTATCCACCTTTATCTTTTCAATATTTTGTCACATGTGCTCAGAAGACCAGTCATTCCAGAGGGACTTAGAAAATTACTAACTCACTGAATGATGTCATTTGTGATCATAGGCCTTACCTGAACTAGGGCAAATCATATTCTGCAAGACACACAGAAACAGACACTACAAAGGACAGATGTTCTCTCTATATTTGTCTGAAAAATTACACTAATTTGTCTGGTTCACTGAGCTATGAACAAAGAACTATTTTCTATGCTAAGCTAGGTGAACTGCTTTTCAGGTGATACTTCATTTTACCTAATTCATGGCCATACTCTCTGTAAATCCACAAGAGTTAGAGACCATTCTCTAATCTTTGCCCCTTTA
The DNA here is from genome assembly GCA_013396635.1 of Penelope pileata. NCBI lineage: Eukaryota > Metazoa > Chordata > Aves > Galliformes > Cracidae > Penelope > Penelope pileata. The sequence continues at coordinate 375,870 of WBMW01006008.1, read as the reverse complement.
TTTGACACTTACACATCCTCCTTGAGAATAAAATAAAATGTGAACTGCTAGCAGCAAGACAACATGTACCAGAGAGCTGTCATAGTACACACCATACAGTAGTGCTGAAAAAAGTAACAAATGCAGCCCCTTTGCTGCTTGCTGAGATGTAAGAAGGATGCATTCTCTGTACACGTATCAACCAACTGCAGATTAACAAAGCTCTGCTACACCCAAACAGGTCTATTTTACTTCATATAATTACGTCATAAATCACACAACCAAAGCTTGCTGCTCAGGTTCTTCCTCTTCTAAATTAATACCTTTGTCCCCCAACTTCTACACAAAGGGTGGCAGTTTCAAACAGCAACTCAAGAAATGCACAGTCAATCTTTCTAAAAGCACAACAAAGCCTGGAAAGCTCCTTGAGTAACTTGTACCCTGACGGTGTGATCTATGATTGAATACAAGAGTCAAACCAATGTCCTGTTACACAGAAAATGTAGGTTCACATCCCAGTCTGTCATTGACCTTGAACAGGTTGTTTAAACCAAACTGACTAGTCACTCACCCAACACAAGTTTTGGTGAGCTTGTCTGTAGCGTAAGATACTATCTACGTGTGCCTTATCATCTGTAAAATGGGTGTATTGCAGCTGTCAGGACCCATGAAGTTCTAAGACTTAATTCGTCATTTGTTGCTCACTGCTCTGGTGTTCATCAGCAGAAGAGGCTGAAGGAGCATAAGGTATTTCTGTCCATCATGCTGACAATGTAACGTGCTACTTCTCCAACATGTGATAACATTACTGTGAATCATCCACCAGCATATCAAAAACAAAGAATCAGCAAACTAACTGCTCTTGCTGCTTTAACACTGAAGCTGCTCATCCTCCCAGACCTACAGCTAGTGAAGAAATAGAGAAGAACTTCTCCTGGCAGAACAAAAGCCCCACAGAGTAGAATGAAACAATGAAGCTGTTAAACTCACAGTGTGTGGTTTCTCTCAGCTTGCTTTGGCAACTCCATGTGGGGAATACATATAGGTGGAGCTGGAAAACTTCTTACTTAAACTTGAAGGAGGCACGTTTTCCCCTCATCATCCTCTAAGCACCTTTATATATGAGACCACAGGAAATAATAAATCCCTGCTGTGCTTCTAACTAGCACAAACAGCCACGGTCTAGAGACAGGACCAGGGGACTGAAAAAATATTAAGTTATTTTTCTGGATAAACAAAAAGTAATTCAGCAGCCATGCCTTAGTCCATTTCCTCAGATCAGTGGAAGTGAGTTGGTTTCACTCCACTTGCACAGCTGCAGGCAAACAGCAAAGCTAGCTAGCTGTAGAGCAATCTCCCAATGAACAAAGCACCAGAAAGCACGAGGTGCTGCCAGAACCCTGCCAGCACCCACCTCTCTTTCCCACCTCGCTTCACTGACTCACTGGTAGTTCTATGAGAGCAGTATCTCTGCTATTTTTCATTCTTCCAATATGACAAGGTAGATATAAATAAGTGCAGGAATATTACCATGTTAATGAAATAAAGATTACAGATAACATTTTACCACTGATCATGACTAATATTTCCTGCTATACTGACCAACAGCCAGCCTCACTCATACAAGCTAGGCCAGCATTTTGTTTTTCCTCCTCCACTGAGGTGCTGACCACTACCACTACTTCATTTAGTATTGGTATAGACTCGTTCCTCCCTATCTGCTCTTCCCACTATGGTCAAGGAAGTAGAGTTTCTTAAAAACAGTACAAAAATAACTGTGCTGTAACATTTCTCAGTGGTAAGGCTAGTCTATAGTATTCACAGCCCAGGTCCTACAGGTCCCACAGCCTAACCAACTGCATCAGCCTTTTACATTGCTGCTGCTCTTCTCTTCGGACATTCAAGAACCCCACTCCCTCTCTTTCTGCAATGCAGCAGCAGAAAAAAGTTCAAATACTACAGCTTTATTTGGTCTCTTCTTTCCTTAGGCTGCTGCTTAGACCTCTAGGAGAAGAAAGAAAAATCAAAGCATTGAAGTGCATTTCCCAAAATGTTTATCCAGGGGCAGTGACCAGAGGAATCAGTTCAGCTATCATAGAAGCCAATAGGAGTCTTTCTACTGACTTTAAATGACCTTGGAAGCAAAAAGCATAAGATGATACTCAGTGTACAAAGTTGGCCAGCCTTCCTGACAGCAAGCAAATAGGTCTTCATAATCCGTAACACATAACTCCTAACAGGAAGGCTGTTGTGTATTCTCACAGCACTGCTGATTTCAGCAGCACCACAACACGTGCCTGTTCCAACACCAGAGTGCATGGATCTTAGCTTGTCTGCTCCTGGGGACACAACCCACACACAGCCCTCAGCTTGTTTTCCATGTCCCTAAGCCAGGCAAACACAAGGTCACAGATAATCTTTCCCAACAAGATTTCCCAGCTTTCTGGAACCCTGTTTAGTGAGCTTAGAGCATAACGTCTGCACTTGCAACTTCACTCATCTGCCTATATATCCTACGAAGCTCCAGCCCTGGAAAGTTCTGGTCTGTAGGGTGTCATGAAATAAATGGTATGTTTATATAAAAAATGTTGCACTTTACTTATGTTGGGGAAGAGGGAGAGAGGTTCTCACAAAATACATTTTCACTAAGATTAATAACTGTTCAAGCAAAGCTAGTCTGTGCAGTCAGAACTTGGCATATTCCTTGGGTTGCATGAGAGATCTCCCTTTCTTTGGAAAAGAGACATAAGGTAGGTTAATGTTATGTTACTTTACCTTCCTACAGCGCCCACTGCTTTAACAAAGACTGTCTGCTCTCCTTACACAGAAAGGCACACTCAGAACAAACAGTAACAGGCCCTATGTAAACTTGTCTCTTTCCAGATGCAACCCTTCACTTGTTACATGCAGTGTTCCAAAGAGTTATCACAAATAGCTCCCCTTTTGATCTGCTGCCTTTATGGCTGCTTTTCAGATCCACACATCCCTCTCATCCAGTTAAAGCAAACCTATCCTGTGTGAAGCTTTCTTTCCCACACAAATGATGTAAGTGGTTCCAGGGTCTCCTGCACAAAGGAAAGTATCATGCTGGATGAATGCAGAATTGCTGGTATATTCTGGAAGCACCACTAAAAAAGCAGTGAGCCATTGAAGAAGCAAAGCTCTCTTGGAAATAAACAGACATTTATGCGTACCCTTACCTGGGAATGCTGGTTAGATATGTGACCACGTTCAGAAAATCCTCATCGGGTATGTCACTGAATCCTGCAAATTCTGGGAAGGTAATAATGGGTGCTCCATCCTTCCCTCTTCCTCCTGCAAAAGAAAGGTTGTAAATAGATTAGAGGGTGATTTTATACCTTGGGACAGACTGGTCAGTATACAACTGCATAGGAAACACTGGCACATCCCTCAATGAAAGGCATCCAGATCCTGCATACATGGGATAAAGGAGCTCTGTGATCACCTGGAAGTGTTCAAGGCCAGGCTGGATGAGGCCTTGGGAAATCTGATCTAATGGAAGGTGTCCCTGCCCATGGCAGAGGGGTTGGAACTAGATGATCTTCAAGGCCCCTTCCAACTCAAGCCACTCTGTGATTCGATGATCTTCCTACTTGTTACTATAAATCACCATAGCTTTATTACCCTAATTTTACCCAAGCTGTGATTCTAACCTCAAATCCAGCTTTTCCATGAACCTTCTGCATAATTCTGATTAAGTATTTTCTTGGATTGTTTTCTGTTTCCAAGTAATTTCCCGTGATATCATTACAACATTTCTCTCTATATATTTGCACAACATTCTTTGACTCCTGGACACTGAAGGAAACAAAGCAATAGAGCACACAAGCTTTGAATAAGCTTGCATAACCCATGACACAGGCTTAGAATCAATCCAGTCTTAGGTTGTTCTTTGACAAAAACACACTCAATTCTGTCAAATACTTTGTAACTCAGCAGGCCTTACAGTTCTCCTGACTCAAAGCTCAGCAACAGCAGATGCTGTAGTATACAGCAGAAATATTGCTTAGATGCAGGACCAATCCTAATTTGATTCTGCTAACAAATCTGGGCATCGCCTAAGCCACGTTGGAATTAATAAGAGTTTTCTTGCCAGCTTGGACTTAGAGCATAGTGTAGACTAAAGAGGCAGTAACATATAAGGGAATATGATAAAACAAAGATTTTTTTGGACATATTATTGCTTTTCACTGAGTCTTTCTTCTTTCCCCACAATCTCTGAATAGGACCTTTTTTTTTTTTTTTTTCCCCCAGCAGGCTGGGGCCTTCTCTACAAACCCAACAACAAGCCCAGACCTGCAACACACAGAGCTTTCCTAGTCATTTGTCACCCACAGTAGCTTTCTGTCCAAGGAAAGGCCATGCTCTGGGTTTCCCTTTAGTGAAGGAGAAGCTGTGAAATAGACACAAAACACAAATGACCTTTCTCAAGGCAAATACTCAATAAATTATACCATTAGAAGCTTAAGGAGAAAACAGAACCTCGTAGAAAAATTATGAATCTTCATTGCTTTAAAGTAGCCTCCAAATCCCCATAAATGAAACCTGTTTCCAAGCTGCTCCCATAGACCGTTGCCTTTCCGTTTTGGTAACCACAGCTCATGTCACAAACCAGCTCCTCCTGCTCCTGTCGGGTGGCCACTGTAAAGGTATGCTCCAGTAATCCCCAGCTCTTCCCATGTAGAGACGTCAGTTCTTTGTTCATCCCAGTCCTGCCTCTGTCCAACCCTCCCAGACTCGACTGGATTCTTTGCTGTCCAGCCACAGAGAGCTGGGATGCTGACAAACATCAAGTTAGGATGCAGTATGAGCAAGAACTCTGTTTTATTAAATAGCTGGCATGAACATTCTCCCTCCTCCCCCACTACACTGCCTACAATAAGCCTCTACTTTCAACTCATCAATCCATATTGGTTTCCCATAGCCCCTGGGAAAAAGAAAATGGATTCTCCATAATGCTCTGAGGCTTTATAATAGTTCTGGACTCTGCTCCACCACTCGCTGGTGGCTCAATTCTGACACCACTGGGCAGCCAAAACAGCTTCTTCCTTCATTATTAAAACAGTTTTCCACATTCAGGCCAAGAAAATCTCCCTGAAATTCTGAACAAGGAAACCCTTTTGCTCCTTGACTTCTAGTGAAGTGTTAGTTTTGTCAGAACACTGCCCTTAGAACATCTTTTTATTTCTGAAATGCAAATATTACCTTAGTTACAACTGAAAACGACTCAGTTACATTAGGTTACCCAACAAACTCACCCTGCTAGGGAAAAAACAGGGCTACAGCAGTTCAAATGGCTTTCAGCCAAAATACTAGGAAGAAATATTACCATTCATGCTGCACTGAATTGATTTCAAACTCTGAACAGAGCTATGGTTTCCACATTGATCTGGGACGAGGGCAAATGCTGATGTGTGACTCACTGATCTCAAGGCACTCACGCTGCACGCACAGTCTGCAGTCAGTGTTGATGCAGAATATGCCGTCAGGCAAAATTAGTCAGACTTTCCCCTAACCCAGACTGTTTGCTATAGCCAAGAGACCAGGACCTCCAGCCAGCACCCAGTCAGGAAGGTTGTTACAGATGCTTACTGACATCTTCTGGGCACAAACAGTAACAGCCAGGAAGATTAAGTGTTTGCTTGGCTGCTCTGTCTCTTCTTGCAGAGTTCAGTGCACTCCAAGGTATTTAATACATGGCTCCTGGGCACCACGTTTTGCCACTCATGCACTTCAGAAGTGTGAAGATTCTCTTTAAATGTGGGAAGTGTGATAACCTGGAATATTCAAGGTTAAAGCAGCAATATTTGCTTCTGGTGGACAAGATAAAGATTCCCCTGATTTATCTCCCCCAAGCATCTGATAGCTTAAGTTAACAGGTTGCTCATGTCCATGTCTGAACCTGGAGCAGTAGTAGGGAAAGCAATCCATAACCAGATACCTACATAACTAGAAGCTACTCACATATGAAGGGTGTCTAAAATGTTCTCTCTTCCTGATGAGAAGAGTTCCATTCATCTAAATGTTAATGCCATTTTTTTTTCCAAATCAAATTTTTTTTTTCACCAAACCAAGATTTGCCGCAGTATGCAAATTTCTGCAGAATGTGAACTGGCAAGCTGCAGCCCCTTTCAGTTCCTGGGCCATCATCACCCTTGCCTTCTAGGGAGTTATCATGAGATTTCTTTCAATCCTTGAAATACTTCTGCTGGCTCCTCAATACTTCGGCAGGGCAGAGGACACAAACTAAAATCCAGCAGGGACAGTCTTCAGCGAGTTTCACAGCCATTAGGATGAAGTGCATGGAATTTGGCTGCAAAGACTTTGTATAGAGTCATTGCTCTTGCTAGGATTGTGTCTAAAACCCATGCTTCTGGGCATCACTAGTGGAAAAAAAAGACTAATTGCTGAGCAGAAAGTTTTATGATTCATCATTACTACAGCAGACAAGGACAGAACAAGCTCCAACAGCTCCACTGAAGGGCAAAAGAAAAAAAAAAAAAAAAAAACTCCTTTCAGAGCAAGAAGAAAAAGACACTTTAAGTAGAAAGTAAAGGCAGGAGAAGAAAGACTGAAAAGAAGCACTGAGCAGAGTGAGACACGAACACAGCACAAAGCTGAGGAGAGCTATGTTATGGCTAGCCAGGGCACGTCTGCTCTACTCAGCAGTGTCAGTGCAACAAGGGGGCCAAGAACTGCCAGGAGCAAGGGAGATTGACTAAAAGCCAAAGCATTGTGAGGCATGAGCTGAGCTAACATGCTGCATGGGAGGAGTAGGATGTAATAGCTTGAGTTCAGCGCAGTCAGGAGGAGAAACAAAGATACACTGAAAAAGAGAGATCAGCACTGCCAGGCCTGGCAGCTGTCTTCAGGCAACGCACAGGTCTCTGCCTCTCCAACATGCAGCTCCTCCAGGTGCCGTTAGATGCCACCCTGCAGCACTCTTCAAGCACTCAGCCTCCTCCAGCACCTTCTGGCAGCCCCAGATGCTTGCTGCAGGCCAAGGAAAGAGCAGCTGGTGGCATTCGGAGGTTCAGCTGGCAGGAGGGGAAGCTCAGGGCCATCCTCTCTGGCCAAACTCATGCCAGGCTCACTCCCAACCCTGCCTTAGGGCACCAGGCCATCCTCTGGCAGCTGCTCATTGGGTGCTGCTGCTCACAGTCAGACCCAGGCTGCTGTCACAGCTGGCCCCAGAGTTTTGCCAGTAGAGGAAACTCACCCATCTCCTGATGCAACCTGAGCTCTCCTTCCAGACAGTAGCCACAGACACAATACATGCTCCTACTCATTGATCTATTGCTTTCTTTCAAGAGGTCAAGCTCCTTTCTGCTCTCTGCCTCTGCCAGAATCCTGCCTCATATCCAACCCGAATTCACTGTATTAAAGGCCCATGATGGTTCCTATTCCCAACCCACTGTTGCTCAGGGATGGGTATACTGATTGCAAATTTTGACATATGATTAGAGACAGGTATCAACAAGCAGTTAAATCATTCACATTCAGGGTCACATAGAAGTATGTGAAACCCAACAACCTGAAGCATAGAAGCAGACAACATGCCTGGAAAAAGGCAAGACTGAAGTGGAAAGGATTACAGACTGCTTGACCTCCCGCCTGGTGTGCCACTCAGAACGACAGCATCCCTTCCCTCCTCTTCCTGAGCACTTTCCTTATTTTCCATCTCAGCTTGCTAAATTTTTCTTCTTCTCTTGAGGCTTAAGGGAAAAGGGACAAGAAGAATCCGGGTGACAGGACAGAAGTACACAGCAAATGTGGAAGGGAAAGAAAAGCAGGAGAGATGGCACATCAGTTGCATCAGGGGTGTGCAAGGCATGGAGCCCAAGGCCCAGGAACATACTAAAGAGCCTCAGTTGCTCCTATATTTTTCAAGTTCTTCAGACAAATTCATAAATCACAGGACATAGTGACAGACCTTCCAGGTGCCAATGCGTCCTGCTTAGCTGTAACAGTGAAGGTGGGGCCAGAATTCAGCCATGGCAATAAAATAGCAGAATCATGTTAGGGAAGGAACATGCATGAGGGATAATAGGACATGGCAGCAGAGAAAGTTTAATTTTGCTTTGCAGCATGAAGGGTGTGATTGACAAATGAGGTGTGAGCGCTGCATTCTGAGACCTCACACAGCTGGAGTTGCACGTTGGTGTGAGGGATGTAATAGCAGCAAGCAATTACAACTGCAGGTCAAATTCCTGGACACAGCTGGGATCCTAGGAAGTCAGCCACTCCCCATTTCTAGTTCACTTACGCCTCCTGTCCAGGCAACAAACAGAGGAATAACTTAGGTACTGGCTACATTTAGGTCCCAGTCCACAGCAAAAAGCTCTTTTTGTAATACTAACAGCTAGACTTGTAGAGTAATTTCTAACCATATATTGCCAAGTATGCTGAATCCCTTGGGAAAACAAAACAAAACAGGCTATCAGCAGGAGGCATTCCAAAAGTTTGTCTGCAGTGCACACCTCCTCAGCCTGCCACAGACACCAACTCATCAGTTAGTTGCAAAGTTTTCTTTCAAATTTTGCTGACATGCAGGCAAACTACTTGGGTCTGCCCATGTGCTGAGTGCCCTTAGTCATAGCAGAGCTGAGAACAACTCATCTCATGGGTCAGACAGATGAAGGATTCAGTCATGTCTTGGCTCAAGTTTCTCTGCCTGGTCAGGTTTTGCTTTTTCTCTGCTCTGGAATAGGTTTTGTTTTGTTTCTCCATGTTGATTAAGCATCGTAAATGCTGAATTTCTCACTGAAGTTGAATCATGCTTCTTGGGGCTAGATTTTAACACAAGCTCCAAAGTGCCCTTTCAGCAGGGTCAGGCCAGGTTTTCCAGAAAGCTCAGTTCAAACAGGAAGCAGATGGCCAAATGCCCTCCAGGCTTTGGAGTCACCATTTTCAGACATAATCTCCAATTCACTGAAGTGCATTGACTTAGGAGGAGCAGAACACAAAGAAAATGAATCTCTGCTAACACATTTCATGACAGTTTGTCTAATAAATTTGTGATTCAGTAACATGATCCCTTACTGCTGCAACTGGCATATTGGGCTCTTCTAATTAGAGATAAGAACAGGTTGTGAAGCTGCACATAAAAGGGAAGGGGTGGTAGTAGTTCCAAAAGTAAGTTGGTACAGTGGGATATTAGTCTTTTAGCAGGACTAATTAGGAAGAGTATTTTAACAGTGGCTCTCCATCCTTCAGTAAAAATGGTTCAAGTCAGCAGAATAACCTGTGTCTCAGTACTACTCAACCCTGTAATCTAGTTCCCTTAACAGCTACAGAAACACACAAATATTGCTGTGTATGTGCACAGAGCACTCCTGTGTTGTCACAGCTGTAATCCCATAATTGGGAGTTCAGCTGTCAGGGAAAGGAAAGAGGCAGCAGTGGTTTCAAAACTAGAATTTAACCACAAGAACCAGAACTCTCACTAAATCTCACAAGCTAAGCAAGGCTAGATCAGCAGACAGAAGAGATGACCGAAGTAGAACTACGTGATTAAGGACCTTCTCATGTTGCACTACAGCTTTTTCCATGACCACAGCAGTCCTGCAAAGGCTTGGGAGCATTTCCCTGTTCTTGGCATGGACAGTAGTCTTCGTTAGCTTGGTTGCTGAACGACTAGGACATGCAGAAGGCTGCCAGTGTCTAATACATTCATTATACTTAGACCATGACACAATCAAACATTAAATTTATTAGCTGGCTGCATAATTCCCAACTGCTCAGACAAGACAGTCGTATCCTCTTCTGTGAAGTTTCTACACAGCAGTACTAGAGGAAAGTGTTTCTAAGGAGTCATGTCCAGAGAAAACAAATAACCTTTGTTTTCAATTGTTCTGCTCTCTTTTCTACTTTTCTGCACAGAAATATCACGATTTCATTATCTCTGACCCCATCTGCCAGCTAGTATTAACCAAAAATACTAGTTTACAAAAACTCTGTAAAGTGTCAAGTAGTTATTCTGGATAAATGTATATGAAGTCTCCAGGAGAGCTTGACAGTGCTAGAGGCCATGCAGCAGCACAATCTAGACTGGCATTGCTAACATCCACTGAGCTCTGCATGTGCATGCATGGCAGAGGTATCTAGATGCTCTCTGGAGGCTGCAGCCTAGAAAGTCAAAGAAATATCCCCAAGTAGTATAAAACACAATAGGACATTTTTATAAAACTATTCAGAAAAGCACATGATCCATCAGCCCAAAGCAGTCTACAAGCAATCAGGGAGTGTCTTACTACATGCTGTGATGAGGCTCAAGAGCAGAGGGTTTTGGTCAGACAGTGGCTACACACACTGCCATGTTGATGAACCGATTATTTGCAGATCCCTAACAAATAAGCCCCCCAGCCCCTGCCATCTATGAAAAATTATTTCCAAAAGTCTTTAAGCACCCAAGGATTCAATAGTCTTATTTAAACATCCTTCTAATCACTTCTAAGAATAAAAGTAGCTCAAATGGGAAGAGTTGAATTTGCTAAAAGAGCAGGTGAGAATGCTGAAACAATGTGCCCATAAATATGAAAAGGCTTTTTTTTTCCCTTCAATATGTATTTATCCCTAGCATTTCTATGGCGTGTTTAATGTTTCTAGCTGAAATTGGAAATGGGTTTTTCCTCCTGATGAGTAAGCCACTTTCCACTAGTTGCTCATTACATGCCAGATACAGCTTTTATTAATGGTCTCAAAAGTCACAAGCTAATGGGGTTTAAGAAAAGCAGTCCTCCACGTATTTGCCAGATAGACATTGCATATGAGGCACTGAATTCTTAATATGCAGTGTTGTTTACACTGACATAAATGTTTTCAGGCACTTGTGTACCAGTTACATCAAAGGCCTTGAAAATAATCTTGGTTTCAGCAGCTTTGAGTGCTTGGCAAGTGGAAAAATCATGCAGAGCATTCTAGAGAGATCTGTTGATAAGTATTTTCTTGCTCGCAAAGAGCAGAAAATTAGTCCAGTTGTGATCTGACTGAAGCTAGTACCAAGCCCAAAAATGAGTTGAACAGTGATTAGACTTCCCTGTTTCCTTCCCTGCATTTAGAATATTTTAAAGTCAGCTTAGCACTAATAAAAGGGATTTGTATAGCACTCCTGAAGCAGTTCTTTACGTGACAACTGGTTTCAAATTTGACAACAGCCCCCAGATTAGGAGATTGTCATCTCCCACTCAGTTATTTTTGCAGTTAAGCAACTAGCACAAAGGGGAGAGGCTCCCAGCTTTTACTGACCACCTAATGCTTCCAAGACCTTGTTGTAGGGTCTGTGCACTGAAATCCACGGCAGCTAGGTGCGGAACACTTTGTGATAATGTTAAGTAACTCACTATCCTCTACAGTTCACCAGAGCAGAGCTATATTAAGCACATGGCCTGTGGGCAAATGCCTGGACAGCCAAAAGAGAACACCACAACATTATTCCACAAAAACTGTCTCAGGGTAGATGCTACAGCAGCATTTCCTAGCTACTCCTCAAAATAAACACAGTGGTAGGATGCAGACAGTTGGAGCAAATTTGTGTACAGTTTGTGACACTGTTTTGCATGAAGGTGTGTTTAAGTTAGGGATTCTAGGAAAATGCTGCAGTAACCAAAATAAGTGTGTTAAATAATTTGGCAAATGTTTCAGTATCAACTATTTCTTTGGGGCAGAAACTGCGTCACTTTGTGTGATTGCAAACTTCAGGCAAACAAAGGAATATGGTATAATCAAATCTTTAAAAGATTAGTACCTTACACTACAGAAATGAATCATTCCTAAAACAAAGGCAAATGAGGAAGAGGAGGAAGGTCATGAATAACTCCCTGATAAACCAAAATGTTTCCCACAAACAGCATGCTTGGACATTGTGCAAGTGTATGTACAAAAAGGTTTATTTATTTTCTTACCATTGTGGAGAGCACAGAAAATTAACTTGTCTTAAGAAAAACAAGCACAGCAAGCTGGCATTTATCAGTTCCATGCACTGTGAGGGTCTGATTATAACAGCCTTTTTCATTGGCAGTATAAAAATGCTATTGCAACTGCTGTGCAGAACTGAAGAGTGACAGTAAGTGTGACAGATTCCAGCATATTTCCAAGAGAATCCCAGAATGTAATTACTAGAAACTTCTTACCTGACAAGATAGCAAATTGTCTGTGAAGCTGTTCTATTATATCTACTGCAACCAGCGGCCGTATCTCCTGCTGCATGATTTCATCTGTGCAAGAGAAAACAGACATTGTCAATGAGTTAATAAAACCTTAAAGACAACTTTTATATCCTCCAACAACCCAGTGAAACAAAGACGATACTCAAACAAAAAGAGCCTGGCTTGATTGTTGGTGCAAACATGATATGACTGTCATGGATAAGTTTATAATACTTACAGTCTCATCTTCAGCTATTTACTTTTATCTATTGCTGAGCAATTTCAGAGAGCTTTTCATAAACCAGCTTCAACAGATTTGCCAGAGCTTGTCACAGGTTTGTTGAAGCTGACAGCCTGCCCCTCGCTAATTCACGTTCTGTGTTAAGCTACTGAGTTTGGGCTCCCACATAAAGCAGCTTTTCAGTCTTTCAAACACTAAAGCCTATTTCAGACACAGGACCATGTTCCACTCCAAACTCCCTGGTTTCTTCTTAAGGACTTTGTGTAAGCAGCCAGCCCAGAACAGTTTCCTTCGTGATGCTTTTTCCGCTACAAGCAAGTACACAGTAAAAGGAGGAAATAAGGGCTGTGAGGCTTTCTGGTTGTGAAAACAAAGACTTTTCTTTTGAAGCACACACTGATAAATTAGAAACATCTTGATAAGTAGTTGGGGAAAAACCATCACAATATTTATGCATGTGTAGATTCTATGTGATCTATACAGTGACCAGCAACTATAATCTCACGTTGAGTTAATGTGATATCTTTCCACCACAGGCACTTACCAGAACAGGTAACTGTTCTTCCTGCTCTTCAACCCAGTTTAGACCAGCAACATTTCTTTAGTGGGGAATATCTGCTAGCTTAACCGGCAGGATCTAGGTTTATATTACAATAGTACCTATTACAATTGGGCTTGTAGCCACTGCACTGTTACAGGCAACAACCAGTTCTGGCTTTATACAGCTTGCCTCTTTACTAAGCTTTATCTTAACAGCCCAGGTAGCAGGTGGAAGGAAGAAGGATCCAGATGGACCAGAGAGCAGACTAAAGGAAAACAGCTGCTTTATTTAAGCATCAAGATCTTCACCAATGTCAGCTTAAGGCAGGCACTGGAATACTTTTGTGCACCTGGTTTAAAATAGGCTGTTCAGAAAAAGACAGGAAGGTCAGAGAAGTTAGTAATTGTTCCTCCTGCAGACTAGTCTGTTGCCCAAAATCTCTATGTTACTTTCAGATATCCATTCCAATCCTTTCCAGAACTAGAAATTTATTTTTAAATTACATGTGGCTTGGAATTTTTTCTGTTTGTTCCCTAATTCTCTGAATTCATTCAGCTTTCAAACACTCCACTAATATATGGAGACAGTAACTGGAGAGCAAGTGTCATTGCCCTCTCCTAGGGAGAGGGTGACATGCAATATGGAAAGAAGTGGCATAGATTTTGGCTGATACACAAAACGGGAATAATTGCAAGCAATTGGAAAAAAATCTCAGGGGGGCTGATTCAGCAAGTCTGATCTTTGAACTAAAGAGTGGGAAAGTCAAACTGAAATGAGTGATATTTTTGGTGTAGTGTCCTCATTTCCCTCCTGTTTATGCAGCTTACTGTCAGCTTTTCTGGTTCTTGCAGGTGGCTGAGAGCAACTGGAAGCACAGAGTAATGAATTACAACTAACAGGCTTGGTTTCAGTTCAGTCTATGGGGCTCCCTGTTATTTCAGTCTACTTCCAATGTCATGTATTTAGCGTTGTACAGTGCTCAGAACGAAGGCTTAGCTCTGGACACAGTAGTTTGTTTTCACTCTAAGTATGCTGCTCTAAGTAACTCCACTTGGTTGCGAAGCACTGAACTATATGGTCATAGCCTAAGAGATACTGCCCAAGATCTGGGTCTGACTGTGGCATAAAACCACAGGAATTCAACATCTCCTAAACTAATGCAGGCTGCAGGTAGGGAGAAAAGCAATTTGTTTCGAAAAACACAGTGGGACAAATTAGATTTGTCACTCTCTCAGTTTCTCAAAGGAAAGCCCACTGAACAGCTAGGGACAGATATCCAATTTCCGTTTTATCCTTCTACAAAGATAATTAGAAATCCTATTTACTGGCCTTTGGTTTCAACACAGCACACACTCACTTAGAGACTGAAGAGTCTCCTGATCTCCCCACAGGTGTCCTACTGACCCCAGGTGACATTATTAAAGGCAGCTGAGTGCCATGCTGCAGCAGTAATCTCACTCCTCCCACAGCTTTTTCTTATCTCTGTATCAAACATTCATAAATCCTTGATCCTTAGACACCAGGATTTCCAGAGTCTGTCTCATCCCCTTCTGACAACAAATGTTTTTGTGCATAGGAAGGTCATATGAACCAGCAGTGTCACCTGTCTTGCACATCTGCTAGAGAAAGCAGGGAAGTCAGAGGACCCACAGAGTAGTCTGTGACATGCCACCCTGAGCTGCTGTGTTCACCCATTCCCCTAATCCACCTAGACTGAGCTTTGTGCCAATTCATTGTCCATTGTCTATTCTATGTGGAGGCAGCACAGAGCTACCAGCCAACAGTCACTAAAAAAAAAAAAAAAAAAAGAAGGCAAAGTGAACAAAATAGCAGTAATCTATTATGTTTTTCATTTTGCTTTACTCTGCAGTTTCCCTCATAGATCCCATTCTGGACATGTTTGGAATTTAAGCAAAGGCAAAACTAAACCATTTTAAAGATACATGGTAAGTTATTACAAAGCCAAGAACATGATAAGCCCAATTTTCCACTCGTCACCTCAAAACAGCGTGCTGACAGCCCTCTTTAGAGACAGATTAATACTATATCCAAGGAAACCATAACAAAAAGGGCCTGTAAGTATGAATGCAATTCTCAGCAGGTGCTGACAACGTCTCCAGTGGTCAAAGACTCCTAGCATATTTCAGTCTACTTGGAATATTCCTGAATCACTGCAGCAGTAATAGCTACGTCCTTGTCAAACCACAGGTAGGCAGCAAGATGGAGGTAGACAAGAAAAAACAGGTGTTTAGACCAAATACCAAAAAACATGAAAGTAGGAAAAAAAAATTCGAAATATATAAACAGTGAAGTCTCAGAACTGAGAAACCCTGGAGCATCCATTGAAGAAAGCACTGCTGATTTCAGCATCTGGAAGATGCAAAGATATTGCAACAGCTGTAAAGCCCAACAGGCACACAGGTGCACTCAGGTTTGGGTGACCATGGCTGAGCTCATACCAAGCAGCTGAATAAATGGAGGAAGGTTTCTGCAGTGGCAGAGACTGCCACAAGGAGGCTCAACAGAAAGGGAAAATGAAATAGCAAACCCACCGCCATCTCTATCCTCTCACAGACTTGCTCCTTGCTCCAGGGTAAGAAAGCTTGCCAGCACAACAGTTTGCTTTTGATGTTTGCCATTATGAAGGCTTCACTGATATTAAACAGTCTTGAGTAGAACAGAATCTTATCCTTCCACCCCACTTCAGATAGCTGCTTTAGTAGCTTGCTTTAAAAATAGCTTGTTTCTGGTTTCTAAAGATCATTTTCTACCACAGGAATTTTGTGGTGTAAGGATAAGATGAAGTAATAGAACTGTAGAGTGCCAGGCAGGTCTCCTCAAACTCCCTGACTGGGCAAGACGCTCTCCAAGGAACCACATGGGATTGATTTCCTGTAAGCCCCACACTCTGCAGGAGACTTTCAGATGATGGGAATGGTGGTGTAAAGCACATTTAGTGACTAAGAATCACACATTCAAGCCACATTCAAGTACTATAGCACAGCTCACTCACCGGCATGCAGGGAAAGAAGCTGTAGCAGAAGAAGAAACTAACAGGAGATTAATAAAGTCTAGAACAACAAGAGAAGGTGTCCTGTGTACCCAAAAGGCAAATGACATCGCGTAGCTAAGAAATGCCAGTACCTGCAGCAGCAACATGCGAAGTAACACTTGCCATCTTGCATCTTTGTCTAGACCAGTGCTTCAGGTACGTCCTGTCCAGTACTGATTATTTAGTAACACCGCTACAGCTCAGAGTTTGCAGTAGAAGTGCCAGTCCTTGGAAACATGATTACCTGGGGCTGATAAAGGAAGTTTTTAATCTTTGACTAAAAGAAAAGCCTGGAAAAAAAAATCTTAAAAGCCAACCAAAACAATCCTACAGGTCTGGGTTTGTTTTAAAGCTAAGACATTTTGCCTGGCATTAGTGAGCACTAATCAGTTCATATCTTGCACTAGACTTCATCCCAGGATGCCCTGCGGGCTTTGTGGGCTGCGTACTGCAAGCCATATGCATGCAAGATGTGGTGTTCAGCCTCCTGGGCAAAAGCAACATACTGTTTTCCTGTGGGATATATACCACAGCTGAGAAAACCCTGCTTTAGCAGCTTGACATCAGCATGTCAGCTTAGCAGCTGCAGGTTCATGGACTACTTCAGAAAAGCTTACGGGCATGTTTTTGTTCACTACACAGAGGCTCAAAAGTCAATGGGAAAGTTCAGGAAGCTGACAAGTCATGGGAGCTTGACAACAATTTTCTTGCTTCATTGCACCTTGCTAATATCTGCAGAAGAGATATGGCAACCCCAGGTCACTCCAGAGCAGTGCTGTCCTCTGGCAAAGATGTGCATAGCCACGCAACTGCAGATCACATCAAGACGTACACCAGCCAGGTGGCTGGAACACAGTTCTCTTGGCAGCCTCCATTCAAGCATTTCCTAGCTTCTGTGTGGTTATTCTCGTAGTATTGACTTTTTTTAATTGAAGAGGCTTAGCTTCTCAAATTTAAAAAAGAACAAAGTTTAATTGATCAAACAGTACTATGTGAAACAATGTCAGTACCCTACACAGGTCACTAAAGTTGAATCTTTACACATACCATGCATATCTTCATTACTTGAGCTAATTGAATTTGCCAGGACAATTAAAATGCAAGTAAGGATGTGATGCTAGAGGAAAAAAAAAACAAAACAAGTCAGTTCATGTACTCCTTGTTTTCCTCTTAATCTGCTGTATGTTCAGTTCCTAGCAGAGACTGTTCAAGTTTTTGCATGTAAGACCAGGTTCACTACAGAAGCATTAGGCCTTACAAGGTTTTCCAAGCTTTTCTACCAAGTGGGGAGAAAAAAAAAAGCAATTACTACAGCCATCTGTCTGACACAGCTTCTCCTCCCTCCCAGATCTCTAGGGAAGCTGGCTGCCATTGTGCTGTCCAATTTTTAAAAGGAAAGGCATTCAGTTACGCTTCATAATTCCTCACTCAGAAGTGAACTATGCTTGGGTTTCCCCACACACACACTTGCCTATTTTGTTCCCCATCACAGCTGCATTCATCTCTGCAGCAGGTCTGGAGCACAGCACACAGACTGCCGGCCTTCAGAGCTGTGCCAACAGCAGCTGATTAAAAGCTACAAAGAATACAATCTTGTTCCCTCCTCTCTTAGCAGGGAGAAACTAGTTTATATGCTAATGGTAACTAATGGTTTCCAACAATGTTGGAAAGATGACCTGCTGGAGTGAAAGATTGGATTGTGCCAAGCAGATTGACACACCAGTGCCTACTGCTCCATGAAGGACAACTGAAGGCAACAAGCCATAACAGGGCACTGGGCTTTCTTTGTTTTTTGGTGACTGAAGGCTACAACTGCCTGGCCTTCTGTTGACAAGAGGAGGGGGTTGCTTCAATCCCCCATCTGAAGTCTCTAATCTTGGAATAATAGGTTACAAATTTCCAGAGCAAAGTTAATCTTGTCCTAATGACAGCCTAATATGTAATTCACATTTATATTATACTGTGAGAGAAGCAGGGAAGGAAGACAGCTGGGAGTGAAATAAAATCTTTGTTAAATTGGTGGAGTACATCAGCCTACTTCTACTCTGTGCAAGCTCAGTCAAGAATGGCCCTTGCAGCATTCAAAGCAAAACTGTGGATTTGGGGAAAAAATCAGATTGCTGATGCAATGGAAAAAGAGTCAGACAGGGTTAAGCCAAAGGTCAGAGATTTCATTTGAAAAGCATGAAAGGACACCTGATGTTGGGCATTCTCATTCTTCTTTAAAATTACCAAAAGGCATCACAAATGCAGAGTTCAGAATTAGCCACCTACAGGTCAAATATTCTCAAGTCCTGTGTCCTCTGGCCATGAAAAATGACCCACACAGTTTGCTAAGTGTAAAGCAGAGCCACGTTGTATTGCAAGAATTAAACATGCAAAGGAGACAGTCAAACTTGCATGTCATCACTGAAAAGGTTTAAGAAGGGGAAAGGGTTCAAAAGTACCTTATCCAAGCAGAATTTCTCATGCAAGTCCTTAAGCAAAACATTTCCCTTTCTGGAGGCCAAAAAGCACTTCCAGGTTATTACATTAGAGAAATAACCTTTTTTTTTTTTTTTTTTTTTTAATTCTATTCATTTCCCTTTCTCAGCTTTTGTGCCCTTTGTTTACATTTTGATAAAGATTGTTTATTTTTCCAGCCTAAACAGAGAAACAGTGAGATCAGTTATTGATATAAGCTGGCCACAGATTTTTTGCTCTACTACAAAGAACTAAAACTCAGGCCATGAACAAAATGGAAATCCCATCCTTTCTCTTATCCTTCCACAGCACAACAGACAGGCAGGCAGTGTGGAGAATCAGAATTCCCACTCATCTGCAGGTCAACATTGCCATTAGGTAAAAGGGAAATCTCTAGTTCATCCTCAGACCTCATCAACTGTTAGCAAACTGCAAGGACTTTTCAACAGCTTGGTTGCAGTGCTTTTCAAGTCACGAAGAGTCCAGTATGCTCCTTCTTCACATTGGAAATGCAAGCAAACCACAGTTACTTTAGATTCAAATCCCCAGGACCAGAGGCTTCAGATCCAGGCTTCCCGGTTGTTGACAGTTCAGCAGACCCCCCAGGCACACGCTTAAGGCAAGGTTAAGTCCATGTGCAGCTGCACTGAGACTAGAGGAAATGTACACATGCTTGGAGTGCTGTTTTGTTAAACATTTAAACATGTATTTTCCTAAGATGACAGAGGACAGTCAGGAAGTTCAGATACAGAATTTAAATCTGAGCCCAGGGAATGCCAAGACTCAGAAGAAGTGAAGTTGACAGTTCTCAGTCAGGCCTATCAATAGTTTAAAAGTCAGGTATCCATGGGAGTCAAAGTGGTGAGCAGGCTGTCAGGAGCCCAGGCAGGATGGTTCCCTGCTGCTATCATATGCAGTGCTGCTGCTGCTAACGTGCACCATCTAGGGTTTATTTCAGCTTTCTAAGCCAACTTTAAAAAATTTTGGTATAGATTTCCCTGACGGAAGAAACTGATTTTGTCACATTTTCCAGTTAATCACTTCTTGAAAAACAGTCTTCCGATGTTCTTGTTTGGCTCTTTGGTGTGTAGAAACGATTAATGATAGTCATAAAGTTAAACATTAAAAACTAATACAAAATTACTAAAGCATACACTCTCACTGTTTAGTTTAGGTGACTTCATATCCTACCCTGTTATGAAGACGCTTGATATAATATTGCTGCAGAATCGTAAGAGATACTAATAATTAACAAATCTCATACATTAACTACCCATAATCAGCAAAGAACAAAAGAAACACCATTCCATGTCATTTGCACAGCAAGATAATTGTTCTGAGACAGATGTTACTTGCTGTCACAGCACAAAGGTGGAGATATTATATAGATGTCATATTCTGCTCCCATACAAAACAATCTTCCCTGATTAAAAGACATGCAAGGCCAGGGTCTAATCTCAGCAACACCTTCAAGGACTGAATCTAGACTAACAGCAGCACAACCCAGCACCCTGTCGAGCCCCTCAGCAGTAAATATTTCTTGACAGTTTCTAATTTTTGCCAGAGAAATGCTTATTCATCATCTTCCCAAAAATCCATGCTTCACAGCAACACTGGATTGCTGGAACACAAATTCTCGGTCAGAGAACAGAATCCAATAAAAGATGGTTTCACATTTCCACACTGTCCTGTTAAAATCCATCATGAGTAACACAAACCACATGTGGCAAACTGCAAAGTTAAAATACATTCACTATAATACTTTGACGTGAAGCTAATGGAGAGATACGAAAGATTGGAGAGCAGATCTCATTCCTCCCTCCCCAGAATTTGCCAGCAGACAGTTTCACAGCTGAAACGTTATCTAAGAAAATTCTAGTAACTGGCTCCATTCTGAACTATTGCATCCAGCAAAATCATTTTAGGGGCTAACCACACCCCTACATTAAAAGGGACCACTCAGCTCAGGAGCAGGACTATTTCCTTGTGCACTCCTGAACAGAGGCCATTTAGCTCAAAAATATTTCCCTGGTTACTGCCATTGGAGACAAACAGTGAGCCATAGCAGCCTGCACTGCCAGCAGCACTCAGAATACATATCTCAGTAATGGCACAAACAGTGCTCGCAGCCAGCCTGGCTGCCTACTGAGACCCAGCCACCCCTCCAGCAGCCTCCTCCAAGCTGTCACCACCATCTCTGTTCAGATGCCCATTAGAAAAAGTAATAGAAATGCTTCAGAGAGGAATGTCCCCCCCCTCAGAGCCACACACATACTCACAGGCATGTGCCCTCCCTTACGTTGCAGGCTAGCTTCTCTGGAGTCCCGCTGTGGTAATGAGTTCATACGAGGCAGAGGGAAGGATGGAGAGAGGCAGTTCTGTGGAAGCAGTCCTGGATCTAACCAGCGGTGCACCAAAGAGCTGACAGTCTCCTGGAGGAGCCTGCACAAATTGCTTAGTAACTGCTTCAACGCAAACCACAGCAGAGAACTCTGACACACACCGTAGCCAGGCTTTAACCCTCCCCAAAGTGCAGCTGGCTTCTTCCCTCCCAGGCAGCTCTCCACTCAGATCCTTGGACGCTTTGGAGGCATTCACAGCTTAGCATGGACAAATAAACACACATCCCTACAGAGACAAAACAAATGGGTTTGCCTAGACTAAGGCATGGAAAGTGCTCTCATTAAAATAACTTTAAATAGTAGAGTATTCAGGGCCAAGGGAAACCAACAGCACTGCTGTGAATAGCTGTCTTGGAGGACTATCCCAAAGGCACACCCACACACCACAGCATAGTACTGTTATTTAAAGACAAAGTAGAAGACTGCACAAGACCTGTGAATTCAGTTGGAAACACAAAGCTAGCATTTGGAAAGGAGAGTAAGCAATTCTAAACATTCTGATCAACAGAATGATCCAGGACAGGAGTTTGTACAGAGCATGACGAAAGTACACGTGTGCTTTCACGTTGATGTGACAATGGTAATGTGGCAGCTGTGCCTGGGGCAATACCAGCTCATTGCTTTAGCTATAGGTTTATTGATAAAGCTGTCCCTGCACTACCACACCCCCAGGAGCTCAGTAACTTTAGCCACAGGTTGCCCTTTACCTCAAGAACAGCCGAGCAGCTGTCACCAGGAAGCATGATGCAGCGGTAACATCTTGTTTCTTCTACAAGCTCTGCCATCAGTCTGGCTCAGGAAAGACAAGTGTCATTCTTTTTACTGATATGGAAATGGAGATACAACAGGAATCCAGGTCACCAGCAAACCTCAGTTTCCCTTACTTGTAAAATGAACAGCAGGCCAAATTTGTCAATACAGCCAGCCTACTGGAATGGATCTCCACCACACCCAGTGCATCCAGCATTCCCCCATCATCCAATCACCATAATGACTGCAGTGCAGCATGAGAAAACTAACTGGATTTCATAAGTAATTACAGATAAATGCCCAATCAAAGCAGAGCATCACTGTACTAGAGAACTAGATACACATAAGACAGCTGCAGACTTGGTGGATGAAGGCACACTAGGAGAGCAGCAAGATGCATAGCATGTTGTTACACCACGCTTTCCATCTCCAGCCTCTCCTAAACTGCATGCTAAGCAAATGAATTTATCAGCCCTAGCACATACTTAATGTCACTCTCCACTGCCTACACTGACAGAAATGTTCACATGGAAACGGTTTACAATCAAGATGTCTCCCACTCCATTTACATTTTGCTCTCAGGAGGGGAGACTGTGGATGGGAGCTTCAGCACAGTGAACAGAAAACAATAGCCCAGTTGCAGTCCCAGACCCAGATCAGCTCCAGTGCCAGCTCCAGGACAGGCAGAGCACAGCCAAGGTCTGGTGTCATGCAGTATCCTCTCCCAGGCAGCATCTGCAGCCTTTGTGAGGAAGCTCATCTCCTCCGGGAGCAGAGCTGGGTGAAGCTCTAAGAGGTTATGGTCAAGTGATAAATCTACACTGATAAGCATGCCAGATCATTACATCCTAAAAAACATTTTAATCCTGTCTGTAGAAATGCTGCAGATGAAGCAGCAGATCCAGCTGTGGAGTCAGAAGGCAACTGTCATCCTGCAAGTGAACAGAAATGGCCAACCTCATGCAGGACTCCTTGGGCACAGAGAGGAAGGAACTTGCCTGAGAAGCAGCACCGAGAAATTCTTCTCTCATTCTACAGGCATGCTCGAAAGAAAGTTCATCAGGAAGTTCTTCCAGGTTCATAAATTAAAGTGTCAGGTATCTTTCATTTGCATAATTAGAAAAGATAATTTCAAAGTGCAACTGTACGATGTTACTGCCAGGCTCAGAAGGCTTGGTCCTGCCTGTATCAGTTGAACAATACTTTGTCCCATCATCATATGGAGGAGAGTACCAACGCTTCAATATTATGTTACTGCTAAGCATCTGCAGTACCAACAAAAGTTTACTTTTTTTTTTTTTCCTCAATTCAAGGACGTGACCTTCAGTTCCAATGCACCATCTGAGCATCTGACCCCATACGTCCATGTGTTTCCACCTGTAGGCAGGGCACTCCAAAAGCATGATGGAATGGCTCACACTCAAAGTGCCTCTAACACAGATACTCTTCCCAGATTCTTTTGCTGCAGGACAAGAAGGGATCACTGGGTTCATTGTGTTTGACTTGTTGAACACACAAGAAGTTCATAGAAATTGGATTAAACCAGCATTTTAGAAAGCTCTTTAATCTTATGTTAAAGGCCCCAGGCAACTGCAAATTCACTGCTTCCCCTGCACTTGGCCTAACATAAAGAAATTGGCTTGTGTTCCAATGTTGTTAGTTTAATTTCCAGTCCATTGATTTTTCTGTTTTTGACTAAAATAAATAAATAAATAAATCATATTTTCCCTCACATCTTTGTACTGGCAGACCTTCCTTCCCGAGTCTAGTGATAAAGTCAACCTGTACAAGTTCAAAGGAGGATGCAATAGCTATCCCATTGCTTTACGTCTTCCCATCTCACCTCAGCTCTTCCCAGTGCTAGCAGAAAATGACTTTACTAATTAACAGGATCTCAGTTTCATAATCAGATCTTCAGTCATACAGACCCTCGTTCCTTAGAGTATGCTGCTGTGGGGCCCCCTATCATGGTGGTGACTGAAGTCTAGGCAAATAAACTGCTCTGCCACCCACAATTTAATGACTTAGACAAGAACAAGACCTGAATATGAATGAGCAGCCTCTTTGCAGAACAGAACTTGGCTTAGAAAAATGTGGGAAAAAAAAAAAAAAAAAAGTTTGATCAATACTTCCTGTCTGCTGCAGAAGGCTGGAGGATTTTGTGCCCTTGAGAAACGGAATGATCCAGTAGGGTCAGAAATTTGTGAAAGAAGACACCTGGCACAGCCCAAATATTCATGGATAGGAAACCAGGCTGCTACAACAAAGCTCTATCATTCTTTTCTACTTGAGCAGCAGTAGTTCTACTAGATAATGTCATGTGGGTGAAGGACGAGAGTCTGTGACAGAGACCTCATTGAGCAAGTTAATCCACAGAAAGATCCAGATAATAAAAAAAGCAACAGAATTCATACACGAGACCAACATAGCACAGCAGAAGTGGGTCCTTAAGTGGCCCTTGAAGTGGCAGATCTGGATGAAGCTGGAGAATAAGCTCCACTGGCAGAACCAGGGTGAGGGCTCTGCACAGACTCTGACCTCCCTGTACATTCAGTATCACTTTTCCCTGAAGTCTTCTTCCCAATTTAGTCTACAACTTAAGTAATCAAAAAGAAAAAAACAAAACAAAACAAAAAAAACACCAACAAACTGAGCTATCATCTTGTGGTAATAAGCCCTGCAAGTTAACAAAACATTATCAATTACAGCAATCTGTCTATCCATGTTTAATGCTTTTCCATTTTACTGAGTTGTTTCTTGTTCTGGTATCTCAGGAGGAATGGAGAAACAAACACCCAGAAGGCCTCTCGTATAACTTGCCCTCTGAGAATTTGTTCTCTTGATCTCCTCACAGCACTTATTTCTCAAAACTTTTTAAATGGAAATCAAGCTATGCCCTCCCTATTTTCATTACCATTTTCTGGACTCTTTTTGATTAGCTAAGCAGCATTCGGTGCTGTTCAATAGCAGCAAAGCAGCATGCATATCAACGGGAGAAGGTGAAGAGAGACACAAGCAGCTAAGATAAGGATCTTTATTATAAAAATCTCAGTGGAAAACAAAATAGTTTAGTTATTTCCTTCACAATGAGAACCAGCTGGAAAAAAAAAGGCAATATCCCAGGCTCCCTAGGTAGCTTTTTACATCAGAATAATAGATATCGAATACAAATAAAACAAGAAAAAATTCAGAGCAGTGCATGAGGAGGCACTGCAACTGAATCTCAATGGATCCTGAAAAACCTTCCACTTGCACTGCAGGTTTCAGCCTGCACAAGATACAGTCTTCATCACTTTTCCCAGTAACCAGTGGTTTTGTGAAAAGGGCAGCCATGTGAGAAAGGAAGGTGCTTCTCATTTATTTCACTACTTAAGGTAGAGGTGCTCCAAAAAGTACACAAAATTTCAGCCTGGCCTCATTCAGATGGGATTTCCTTCTGTAGACAGCACAAAAGAAGCCATTTTCTGTCTTTAAATCCTCAACTGCCTACACCCATTTCCAATATGTCAGTCCCCTTTCCTTCATGAACAGATAGATCTGAAGAATTGCTTGTCATTTCTGCAGTAATAGAGACACAGCAGTGGGTCAGAGCAAGTGCCCATGTTTGCTGGACAGTCAGAATTGCACCATTCCTCTGTCCTAGGGAAGGACAAAATCAGAAATGTGATGTTAGCACAAGAGATAGGTTTCCAAATTACTGACAAAGAGGATCTTGCCTGTTTTTGCAACATCTGCAAAATCCTGAATAGCTTCAGTAATGAACTGCATATTCCTTGGTGTTTACAGATTCATCACTCCATTTTATGAAGCCACCAGCCTTGAGCACAGTTTAAAATCACACATTTATTCAGTTGAAAATATATAGTCTGCATGGAACACCAAGCTTGACAGCATGCAGAAAGAAACATGGTCCTACCAGCCAATGCTCACCCATCCACATTAAGCCCAGGAGCTACGCGATCCTTTGTGAGCTATTGGAGGACTCGGGCACCACAACAAGGCAGGCAAATGAAGGGCATCTGGGGACAGAGGGAGCCATTTTGGCAGGAGCTGTCCTAAAGCATAAAAGACGTTAATCAGCAGCTGGGTGACATGAATACTCACTGCTGAAAAGACAGGAGCCACTGCCCAAGAACGATGTATTTCATGACGAGAGGCTATGCTTTGCTTTCAGTTTCAAGTCTCTTGTGTGGAACTAAGAGCACTACAAGGAGGACCAACTCTGGACTGGAGTCCCTGGCACAGTTCTTACCCGGCTTTCTGCTGTCACACCTGTGAACTGCAGACCCACAGTCTCAGGCTCACATACTGATGCTCACAGTGGTACTATTTGCACATCAGATGCCAAAGAGGACTTCAGAACCTGTAGGACAGCACACACACAGCAAGGTCCTGCCACTGCCTGCTGCAAAGGAGCCAGGGCTCCTTTTTCCCATTTTCTATGGAAAGCTGTGAAGCTCTGAGCATTTGTCACACACCACAGGGAAACAGAACTGAAGCAGTCAGCTGTGACCTCCACAGGAAAGGGCTCTGCCACTGCAGGCCTCTATTTCTGCTGTAGTTACCTGTCCCTTCCATTTCCTCTCACTGTGATGTTTAGAACAATAGATGCAATTACCTGAGAATATTCACAGGGCTCTACAGATGTGGATGTGAAAAATTCTTTGTAATTTGAAATGCCTGAAGTATTACTGAGTAAGCACTAGCCGGTTAGTCCTGGACTAGAATGCAGCTGGATCTTTACACTGTAGAAAGGGTATCTCTAAGTGAGAGTCAAGTTAAAACGAGCCATGGAGATGCATGATACTGCATTGTCACCGTGTTCAAACAGAGCCATCCTGAGCAAAAGGTATACATACACCCCTAGAGCTAGTCAAAAGCTCTGCAAGTAGCAAGGGACAAGCAAGATGGGGCAAGCAGAGCCCAACATGGTCATTGCATGCAATCAGGGTTGTCACCCATTTATTTTCGCAGCTCACACAACTCTAATAGATGCAGCTGAAGGCACCCTGCTCCTAACGATAGCCTAACACCAGCCCTTTATATGGCCTCTTCGGCAGAATTTAAAACAAAAGCAGAAAATATTTTTTCTGCCTCACAAAACAGAAACATGCTCAGACTGCATCAACACACTGCCCATTCCCTAGCAGAAAATTATTTTCTGAGGGATTTCTGCCCACAGAATTATGCCAGGTCATCTCTCAACATGGTAGGCAGGGAAGGTGTTTCCCTGGGAACAGTAACCATGGCAAAAGCAGTGTCTTCCCCTTTCTACCTACAGGAAGAAAATGAACAGGAGATGCTTGTGCTCTGCCTCCAGTAGGCCCCCAGAGCTCAGAGCCATAAGCAACCTGGAAGGACCTGATCAAAGACTCAGGAGGAAGGGAGAGGAATTCTGTTCTTCTGTTCTTTCACTCAGATACCAGGCATTTCTGCCATGCTACACTGTAAACTCAGAGTGCCTTCTTACAAAGAGTGCAACTGGAAACATCGGTGTTAGCAAAAGGTCAGCCAAATACAGCAATGCATAGGTAGGCACTGAGCCCAAAAATCAGCACAGATAAATGCCCACAGAAACAGAGGTACAATGGGCTGGCTTTGCAGTTTTCAAACCCTGGCATTGTGCGTTAGAGCCCTATTAAAGAAAGCATTTGCAAACCCCAGTTTGCTGTAAGCAGCAGTTGCCAGCAGATCACCTGCTTCTGGCCCATCTCTTTTTCTGCAGAATGGTCTCGATTTCCCCGATTGAACACAGCTCTCAGATACACAGGTTTCCAAACAGTAATGATCAAGGAAGAACCAAACCAGTCTGCAGCTTCACCCCCTGACCATTTTGAAACAAGTCTTTTGCTGAAGAGCTAACTAAAACATAACAAATAATTCAACTTGAAAGTACAATCACATTGCATGCTTCTTGGGAATCTTTTTGTCACATAGTAGTGAACGTGTTATACACTTCTGGCTTCAGGTTTGGAAAGTACTTATCCAAGTTAATAGAGCAAATGATAGCAAAGGGCTCTTTAGTGACAACAAACAGAAAATGCTCTATGATTCAGCAGTCTTGACGGGTGACAAAATAGTCAACAGCACAGATTTCAGCTAGCATCACTCCACTTCAGAGTTAACACGTAATTAACACACATTGCCAGGACACCAGCATCTTACACTAGCAGACCACTCAGCATAGAATGCTACCCTGCACTCAGTCCAGATCATGCAGAGCACCAAAAGCTGACAGCCCAAGTTACTGTTATGGTACAGCCTCACAGTGAGAAAGATACTGACCTTCTACGTGGAAATTTAGGAGTACAGCGTGACAGGGTCGGCTGGGTCACAACACTCACTGCCACATCTCCTTACATTCATTTCAAAAGGGTTTTTTACATGCACAACAAATACCTGGTCCACACACATATACAGAAACCTCAGTGTCTAACATCCAAGTGAAATAAACATTTACTCGGAATGAGTCGAGCATTGCTTTTAACCTTCTCTGGGTCAAATCACTGCAAATATTCCAGACATACACAGCCAAGCCAAATGATACAGTCATTCCAGAGTTAATTATCCAGTTCAGCCAGTTGTCTTTAAATTATTTACCACTGGCTCCTCAGAGAAAGCATTAGAAAACAAGCTCTGTTTGTAAATCTCCTAGGAATGT
The DNA here is from genome assembly GCA_013396635.1 of Penelope pileata. Classification (NCBI taxonomy): domain Eukaryota; kingdom Metazoa; phylum Chordata; class Aves; order Galliformes; family Cracidae; genus Penelope; species Penelope pileata. Next base: position 347,614 of record WBMW01006008.1, on the reverse strand, counting down.
AGTGCAGCTACCACTAAGAGAAGATGCTATATATTTAAAGATGCTGGACTAACCTTTCTTTGCCATACGCTCCAGTCTAACGCATCCTCCTATAAAATCATGATAAGATTTCATTTCTCCCTCTGTTATCCGGACTGCAGTGAAAGGCAGATTCCTGGGCACCTGTTGTCCACATTTGCGACATCGAGAAGCCATTGCCAGAGCTCAGGAGACTCTTGTCAGGAATCCGCTCTCTGTTCGCTGGAATTCAGCCTGGTTCTTCAGCCGTCAGTCCAGGCTGGTGACTTTATCCCACTTGGTTCATTCAAGGTCATCCTCGCCAGCAGGATGTTCACCATCGCAATTGGCTAAGACTTTTATAGGCTTACTGACTATGTTTGTTTCTCTCTCCTTGCTTTCTATATCAGTTTACTTTATTCTCTCATTCAGAATGAAAGCTGTGAACCTCAGCACAGCCAATGCCCTGAATGGCTTCCTTATCATTAATTTAAAGCTATCCTACAAGCTACGATGAGAAGAGAGGATCTCAGAAGCACGTTGCAAGATCACAGGATGCCCCTTAAAAAGCACACTGAATATGTTCACAAAATTTGTCTTTAAGAAAACATTTTTCTTCGTGACTTTTGCTCCCTTCAAGGCTTTTGATTCTATGATTCCTCATGATTAATACCAGGGGTTTTTGACTTCTGCGTTTCAGCTTGGACACTGCAAGGAGACTGCTCTGCAGAGCTGCTCAACGAATTACTCATATGTCTGGCGGTGGTGCTGGGAAGCTGCAACTGTACAGAAAAGCCCTCTGCTGCTGTGCACAGTCCCTGCTCATAAGATCTAATAATCTAAATGAGCAGAGTAGCAAATGGAGAACAGAAGGGAAATATTGCTGGTAGATATACTCTGTTAGCTGTGCAACTCCTCACTCAAACTTTTCCCTTTTCAACAGAAGTTTAACACTTATATTTGGATATTGGAACACATATTTAGAAATCTCTTTGAAGGTACAGGATATTTGAGATTTTTTTCCCCATTCTTAATTATTCTTATAATAAAAGTTACTGATTAGAGAGCCTAGTGAAGAAATTAGTACTTAGGGAACTGAGTGCAGAGAGCACTCGGTCCTGATGCCGTGAAATAAAAAGGAGCCTTCTCTGAAGGGGAGGAACTGCATATAAGATGTACAAATGGGCACAAGGCCAGTATTGGTGACAGTGCAAAGAATGCAGCAAGAACCTAATAGATCAGGGCCAAGCTGCAACCACAGAACAAGCTTGCTGCAAGGATCTTATATGTGATGAGGAGAGGCTTTGCTTTCCTCTGCCTCCATCACTACCACCTGTTGGCACTTTACATAGCTACATCCAGTGTTGTTCAGCTCATGGCCATCTCAGACCATGAGCTGATCCCTAGAAACAGAGTGGAAAAGGAGAAGACTATTTAACACAAATGAGAGGGGACAAAGGTGCCCAGAAGATGGGGGGGGGGGAGGAAAGCAGCCTGACATGATGTTGCTACTAACATTGTAAATAACTACATGGACAAGCATGAATGCCTGGTGGCTAAAGCACTAACTCAGCCTTACTTCTCTCCCACCAGCTCCAGTGCTCCCCAGTCTTCTTTCTTTAGATAAAAGGTATCAGCCTGAAAGCAAGTTATTGCTCTTTAAACACAGAAGAGCACGGTGGAGAGAACAGGTACAGAAGAGAGGCAGGCACGTTTCCAGAGATTGTCACAGAATGGAGGGAAGTTACTTCCCTGCTGCTCCAGACAACCACAGCAACATGACTGAAAATAATAAGGAAGAGGACGTTTTCTGCTCATAAACTGCCAGTATTGCTTAGCAACAATATCTCGGTTGGGCTTATCAATGAAAAAGCAAGTAAATAGGGCAACACCTTCATCAAAAATAAGAAGGAATCCCAGATATCTTCAGCTGACATTAACAAATCAGTCTGCCTCTGCTGTGTGAGGCATGGAGGTAGCTAGAAAAGACCGAAGAACACAGTTTGCAGCATACTCTACAGAGTCATAAAAACAACTGAGGAGAAATGGATGCCTCTTTTCAACAGAGCCTTGTAAGAATCATCAAGTTTAGTCGATGAGATTCAAAATTGTCTCTCCTATCCACCAATGATTTTAGAAACAAACAAAAAAACTTATTCACAGAGACCAGCAGCTCCCCTCACCCACAAACAGTATAACTGCAAGGCTGAGAAAGAAATAATCTAAATCCACTGCTGCTAGTTATGCATGGAAGATAAGAAAAATTCACATTTCATTGCTGAAATCCCAGCTTCAACCTTTCCTATGTGATGCTTTATTTGAAGTTTGAGTATTTGCTGCTGTTCTTGTTGTCATTGTTGGCTATGCTGAAACACACTGTTCCTTTCACATATACCTCAGTGACCTTCTTTCTGCCTTCCTCACCATCCAGGTAGTGAATGTGATCAGCCACATGGCATTTCAGCAGATTGAAAGTTCATGTTCAGAGTAAAAATACTCAATGCAGTTATGGGTAACATCCATTTATCTGTTCAGATAGGAAGCTGGTATTTTCTATTAGCCTCCATTTACTTTATTCCAACTAATTAAAAGACAGAATTCCTTCCTCCATTTTTTTAAGAAATTGTTTCAAACCCCAAGGAGTTAAAGGAATGAGTGGAAGAAAAATCTCTGCTGTTGGAATTACTTTTAGCATACAGCACTGTTGCAACTGCAGCATGCAGCTACTGCACTAGAAGGTACTAATTCCAGTGCCATATGGCTTCAGAATCTCATTACACTGATCTGCTTTAAGTGATTTCCTAACTGACCAGTAAAACATTTCTGGTCACCTCAGCAGTAGGAAACAAGTACTCTGTCACTGCTGGCGCATGTTTATTCCCACAGAATTGCTTGAGTTGGAAGAGGCCTTTAAAGGTTATCTAGTCCAACTTCCCTGCAATGAACAGGGACATCTACAGCTAGTTCAGGTTGCTCAGACCCTGGTCCAGCCCGACCTTAATGTCTCCAGAGACAGGGCATCCACCACCTCTTTCGGCCCTTGAACAGTTCCATGTCTCTCCTGTACAGAGGACTCCACATCTGGATGCAGTACTCCAGGTGAGGTCTCACCAGTGCAGAGCAGAGCAGCAGGATCACCTCCCTCGCCCTGCTGGCCACGCTTCTTTTGATTTAGCTCAGGTTATGGTTGGCTTTCTGGGCTACAAGGGCACATTCCTGGCTCATCTCCAACTTGCCATCCACCAGTACCCCCAAGTCCTTTTCAGTAGGGCTGTGCTCTATCCTTTCATTCCCCAGCTTGTATTGATAGTGGGGGTTGCCATGACCCAGGTGCAAGACCTTGCACTTGGATGTGTTGAACTGCACAAGGTTCTCCCGGGCCCACTGCTCAAGCCTGTCTAGGTCTCTCTGGGCAGCATCCTTTCTCTCAAGCATGTCAATCACACCACACAGCTCAGTATCATCTGCATAGTTGCTGAGGATGCACTCAATCCCACTGTCAATGTCATTGATGAAGATATTAAAGAGCATCGGTCTTTATACTGACCCCTGAGGGACACCACTCATCATTGACCTCCTTTCAAACATTGAGCCATTGACCTCTACTCTCTGGGTGTGACCTCACAACCACTTCCTCGTCCATCAAACAGTCCTCTTCACTTTTTTCCTTCCTACAATCAGTCACTGGAGCATCAGCAGTGCAAAACAGCTGCTGGATGCATTCAGCTAAGACCACCGGGATGGCTTCTTTCCCTGAGGGGCAGTTGTGCACATTCCCTGATGGGAGCAGCATTTTTTATTTTTATTTGTCACTGTTGCAAATCATAACTCAAACCAGATAAATGAAAACCAAGAAGACACAAGTATAAAAATAGGATCTGTAAGAATCACAAGGGCTGTTGATACTCTAGGCTTCTGGACACATGCCAAGTGTCAGCTGAACAGGAAGAAACAGCTTCTCACATTACAAAGTACAGTGAAAATGTCCAACATTTTATTGCTGTCTCTCAAACACTCAACATCAGCTACTACATAGGATGAGATACTGGAGACTAGGGACAATTGATCTTTCCTGTTTGCGTGTATGTGCACTGAGGTTCATTCAGTTACCTGAGCAGTCCACAGGGAGAAAGCAACTCCTATCTATACTCTTCTGAACACCACAGCTTTGACAGAGTGGGTTCTCTCAGCTAGCAGATACACATCACAGTCCTTCCACATCCCCTAGGACAATGTGTGCATCCTTCTAGGAAACTGAGGATAAAACAGGTATAATTATGTCAGTCAGAACACTCCCCCCAGCTAAGCAACAGCCTGGCAACTGTGACATACCCATTCTTATTTTTTCCCCAGAGCAGGGCTACTGTCAGAAACCTGTGGATAGGTTCTTTGAGACAGCTCTCCAAGTAACAACACATAAGCATCAACAATTCTAAATATACACAAACAATCCAAATATAAATATAAACAATCCCAACTATAACATAAACAAACCTAAATATAATGTAATCAATACTAAACATAACATAACCAATCCTAAATACAACATAATCCTAAATGTAACACAAACAATTGTAACATAAATATAAACAATCCTAATGTAAACAACCCTGAATATAAACATAAACATAATGCAATAAAACAAAGAATCCTAAATATAAACATGAACAATCCTAACATAAACATAAAAAAATCCTAAATATAAGCATACAACATATGTTATATATTTATAGTTATAAACGCAAACAATCCTAAATTTATATTTAGGATTGTTCATGTTTATTATTATATTTGTTTATGTCTTTATGTTTATGCTTATCTTTTTTTTTTATCTTCAATTATGTTTGTTTGTGTTTTATGTTTTATATTTGTTTGTAGTTATACTTTTGTTTATGTTTTTGTTCGCTTATGTTTGATTGTGGTTTTTGTTTTTGTTTGTTTGCTGTAAAATATATTTGTAGTCTGGGTGTTTCCTGATAGATGCTTAAGTATTAGCTCACATAGTTTTTAACTTAATTTGTAACTCAAGTTATCAAAATCACAACAGATTAGTACTTTGCTAAGGATAAGCAGCCATAAGGTTAGTTTCTTACTTATGTCCTCTAGAAATTAAAATAAAGCACTATCTTCACTGCTGAGTAGGAAAATAAGAATGAGTTTTATTTAAAATTTAAACTCTGGTTCTTAGAAATCAAAAGTTACATGTGACTTTTAATGAAGAAGTTATATGCTTCTCCAGTCTATTCTAGGTTAGATGAAAAGTTTAAATAAGAACTTGTGTCCCCAAACTTTCAGTGTATCATCACCAATTTCAGTTTTTTTCTGAAGCCTGCATCTTCCCTTAAATTTGTGCTGCCTAGGTATTTTGGATCTTGATGCCACTGTGCCATGAACAGTGAGATGGCCTTGCTCATACAGGGCTTCTGTACGGTGGAACGGTTACACCAACCTGTGCCCTCTAGCGGTCCCTCAACAAAAGAGGCAGCGATGGGGCTCAGCCCATGGATCTCACAGGACAGGGGTCTCTACCAACAGAAAGCAATTCCTGGGTACCAAATCCGCAGTGCCATTAAATCTCCTGGAGAAGGCTGAGGTGGGCAGAGGAGCTCCAGCCTCACTCCTCTGCCCAGCTCAGTAACACTCTGCCTTTCAGCTGATCTGAGAAAGGAAGACAAAGGTTTTACCATATTCTTGAGAGACTTCCGGCAATAGAAGCTGCAGTGCAAGACATCACCAACATGCTCTCCCTGCTGCCCTGGGCGTGGGCGAGGCTACTCCAGCACAGCCGTCTTCCTGAGACCAACAGATACCCCCTACACCTCAGCCAGCGGCCCTGGCTCTTGTTCCTATTGGACAGAGGAGGTGGGAGGGGACCACTGGTTGTGTTTCATCCCTCCTTCCTCTGGCTGACCTGGAGAGACCTTGCATGATGGCAACACCCCAGCTCTGAAGAGGGGATTGGGACCAGCAGAGCACGGCCTGTTACAGAACTAGCATTGCAGCTACTGTGGCAGAATGGGCACAGAATAACTGACAGATTCCTCACAACTCCAGTCCAAGCAACAATGTTCTCCAAAGTGCACTTGGCTGCTAGCTTCTCAATCAAGATACAACTATGCACAAGGCTCTGCTGTATAACCAGAGCATAATTCAACACGATGCAGAGTGATGATTGCACACTGCTCTAACTGCATTCTCCCCTATCTGAAAACAAAGCCAGAAAGTAGGATACTTATGAGCTGCAAAAAAAAGGACCAAAAACTTTACCTCCAACCAAACTGTGAGTTCACTGTGAATCCTCTGCTGACCCAATGTGGAAGGGGACAAGATACTAAACACTGACAACAATGTAAATATCTGAGATAGATGAAACAGCGAGAGCAGCTTCCAATCTTAAAAAAAAAAAAAAAAAAATCACACTAGTGCTGAATAAGCTAATCACCATAATAAGGATGCAAGGATGAACCAGATATTTCTAGTAACCTTCCTACACTAATTACTGACATATAATTGCCATGAGCTTTCTGATTAGTTATTCACATGATTACAGCTCTGGGTCCTGGTCCTACTAAGACACACAGCTATTTCTGTTTGAAATAACCTTTTATCTGAATATTGCAAGATCAATAGGATTATTTCTATATATGTCATCAGCTCTGGCTTTTATGCTGCAAATACCAATATTGATCACTTCAGAAATGAAATGAAGCCTTGGCTTTAGAGATCTCTAAAACAAAGTGTAATGGGTAACAGTGAACTTCAGACTTAAAGGAGAGAAATATTTATAGTCCTCCTCTGTAATGTGAAGTATTATTGACTGGAAACAAGAGGCAAACCCTCCTGATATTAGGACAGCCATGCAGATTTTTATTAGAGCTGCATGCAGGCTCTCATTCATCACTGTTGACAATGCATAGCTACTGGTGGTGACTATGTTGAGAAATAGTTTTTTGTAGCTGAGAATTTGCTCTATCAAACAGTGTTACTGTGCTCTTTGTAGCTGCATGGAAACAAATAGGAGGCATTACTTTCAGAGTGACCTACGCAACATGACTGCTACCTCAGAGGTCCCAGAATTTAAAGGCAACAATCACTCTCCTAAAGTACTGAAAGATACCACCACTGGTTTTAGATTTTCTCCACCTCTCCATGTTCCAGATCCCTTGAAGTGGTTCCCCAATGTTACCTGGGAGTAACTCCTCTAAAATCTCTGGAGATCAAGGCATGTATTGAACAAGGAGAGTCACATCCTGTTAGCAGCTGTTGCCAGCAGACCAAAATGTTGTACATTTGCACTGTTCGGCTTGTGTATACAGATTGAAACTGTAGATAACTGCTTTTGTGTCCAGGGCCAGCTACAGAGAATTCATCGCCTCGAGAAAACTGGAAACCATACAGCTCCCAGATACATACAGGAAGCAATAGCAAAGTGGTTTGCAGCCCCTCATCTCACTGCCCTAGGGAACAGCGTGCACTGTGGAAGTGGCAGATCCAGCCCTTCTCATACGAAGCCTGTAACGTATGGTGTTAATATATGGATTGATACTATGACAGCCCTCCTGTAGTACTATTGAGTTCCATTATAGATGGAACAGACGGGTGCACAAACAGTCTCAGGATAAGAGCTGCTGGTCTGCATCCAAGATCTTTGTGACACGGAGGGAGCTGGAAGCACAGAGATTATCGCCTGCACTCGCAGGTGTGGAGCACCTGACTCAAGATCCTCTCAGCTGGTTTTTCCTTGAGATCTTACAGGACCTGACCCAAGATCCCCAAATGAACTCAGGGCAATTCTGACAGTAGGTCAGAAGTCTCAGCTATCAAAGCAATGCCTGGACTGTGCTGCCTCTCAAACCTGTTTGCAGCATGGGCTATAGCTGTGTCAGCCACAGCTGGGTATGCTCAGACAAAAATATTTGATTGTGCAGGGTGCTGAGTGCCAGCAGTTCTCCATTTACTCATACAGATATAAAGAGCTCTTCGCACCTTTCTGGATCAGAGATTCTCTGCTGTAATATTGATGAGAGACCATTTCCCATCACCTTCTTGCAATGTTTCAAAGGATTTTTTAACTTCTGCAACAATTTTATTGTTACTCCCATGCTTGAGCAACCTATGTCACGGGAATCAGTGACCTTCAAAATTAAAAGCTGGACTAACATCCCCAAAAGAACCTCTGCATCTTTGTTTAAGCTTCCAGAGAGTCAGCTTTGCATTCACTGTTACAGTTGTGCATACACAGTAACGGAGTCCTCAGAGAACTCCACCTCTGTTGCATTCATATAGCTTGAAAGCCAGGGAAGTTCTGCTAGAATGATGGAGGACTGGGCTGGCTCCCTTGAGACACTAGACACATCCCTGTGTTCTCAGACTGGAGAGGCACTAGATAGTAGTCCCTCATATACCCATTCCATAGATGCAATCCCTCTTTGATGCAAGCAGTGTAATGCAAGCAGTATCAGAATGAATGGCAATGCTTCTCCGGGGAGGAACGGATAATCAGTGCTTTGGCTGTCCTTCTTCAGCTCTTAACTGCCCAGAGGGCTCGGGACTCAAACTTCATGACAGCAGTGATTTAAGAGCAATGCATTTTCAAGAATATTCCAAATACAACACTGTATGTTGTTTTTGCACTGTGTGCATGTTGTTCTGGTGAACACAACAGATAATCATTTCATGACAGCACAGATCTTCCATCCAGGCAGCCTGTCGTTCCTTTGGCCACATTAACCAGGAAACTGTTCTGTACTGTCAGGCCCCTCCAATTCCTGGAAAAAGTGGAGACAGAACATTGCAGCTTTGCAAACCAAACCCTAGGGTCCACTGCAGTTTGGGACTGTTTCAGTTCAGTGTTTCATTCTCTATTGCATACAAGGAATATTCCAATAGAGAACAGCAGAAAGGACTATTTCTTTAATGCTCAACTATTTGCGGGTCTCTTTCCTGAAAAGGCATCAGACTTCTGCTGCTCTGCAAATGACAAGTGATTGGGTACAAACATGGTGCATTTCACCCCTGAACAAATGCTGTTGCATCAGATTTATACCAGACTGAGTTCACATGCTGGACATGGCTCCCTTCCAGTACATGAGCTCAGTCGTTCCTCAGAGGCAGCTATGTCTTTGGACTTGCCCGTTATCTATGTTGTGTTTACATGACAGAGGGACTTGAAGGTACCATGAGCTCATTCTGACTGCCCCCTACACATCTGTCCCCCTGCCAAAGAGGACCTTGCCATCCTTTCTTCCACTAAATGCATGAGCTTTTCTTCACAGTATTTCTGAACTCAGAGCAGTACCTCCCTCTCTGCCACAGTTTACAGATCACTTAAGGTATTTACTAGTGATGTTTTTCCATCTATGCATGTAAGAGCTGGCAGCTTCTTCACCCTGTCTCTCACATTCCTTGGTTTCAATTCTGACCATGTCTGCTGCACTGGATGCTCTGAGTCACCAAAACTGAATGACTAATAACAAGCCATGTGCCATGTTATCCCTTTTACATCATTTTCCAGCATTTTTAAAGTGACTAGGGACAGACGGCTCAGTACAGAACTCAGACTTCTCCCAGTCACTGACCCACTGACAACCTGGGAAAGTTCAGACATTACTGTGCTGAACTCCAAAGTGAAGTAGAAGAGGCTCAGCCAGTGGGCTACAACACATCAGCTTTATCAAAAACATTTGTGGTTTATCTTAACACAAGCCCAGCACTGAAAAACAGGAGAAGATAAACAAAAGGGGCTACTATCAGGTATCAGACATTGCGCTGTCAAAATGATTTTAGCAGTCAACCAAACCTCATCCAGAAAGATTCATCCTAGCTTGAATGCTGAGTCATTCCTCGGAGGCTAAGAAAGGCTTCCAACATGGCGCAGAAAAAGGGAGAAGGAAGTAACAGCAATGAAATTGCTTAGCTTATTCTTTCCTCACTGAGATGGGGAGGTGATGCAAGTACCTTCCCAGGTGCTGAACCTGTTCACACCAGGGAGATGGCCTTTCAGGGGATCTCCTCTTGGATACAGGCTCCATATGGAAGGCGAGAAAAGGAATTAAATAAAAGATGAGGGAAGAGGTGAAAAAAGACCCTTGTGTTTAATGAGCTGCCAGGAATTGTAATTGATGTCAGAGCAGTTTAATTTCCACTGAGGGCCATCTGAGCTTTCCCATGTCACAGAAATGGGCACAGGGGCTCCTCTCTAGCTCCTTTTGGCTCTATTTCCATTTTAATCTTGAGACTAAGCAACGCAGGATGGTCACAACTGCCTACCCTGGTAGCAAGCAGTGATTTCTGTCAGCACCAGCTGCTTTCATTGCGCCTGACCTGAGACCTCACACTGGAGGAAACCTCTTATACTTGTTTTCCCCTGGGAAGTCTCCCCTGCCTTCTCCTTCCAGATAGCCCTGGGGTTGCTCTGGAGTGTTTAAGAGGACAGGGGAAGTGCCGCAGCCTGACTAACTCACTGAATGATGCTACAATATGTTACTTTTTCTCTGCTTGTGACCTAAGCTATCTCATTCTTCTTTATTATTGTTATTAAATACAGAAAACCACCACACAGTGTTTGCTAAGGCCTAGTCTGGAAGTCGATAGTTCCTGTTTTCTGCTGTACTAAAATTGCCATAGACAGCTAACTGTGTCCGCAACACAGTCCTGAGACAGACGTGGGTTCAGAGAAGCCATAAGAAGAGCTCACCCCAACAGTAGGTGTAGAGTCTCATTTAATAATGTGTTTGAGCCCCAACCACTTTGCAGGTACCAACAGCCAAATTACAGAGCTCAGGAGAACTTTCTAAGGATGCTACAAACCAAGTGCCTGGCGTGCATAGCTGTGGAGGGCATCACTGTTATTAACAGCAAACCCCAGATTCAGCCATCTGGCTTTCCTTCAGCAATTTCCTCACGTCAAACACTCCTCCATGCATTCACTCCAAGAAGCAAATAACCACAAGCTATTGCTGAAGCAGGCTGGAAAATAAAGAACAGAGGCAGACTGCTGTAGCATTAGATTTAACAGCAGTGATATGGAGGCATTTGAAATAGACAATGACCTATAGATTGACAGACTGGATCACACCTCAGTTCCACCCAGCTTACCACCCAACTGTCTCCAACAGTTGCCATCACAAAATATATACAAAGGTGTGAAAATCCTGCAGCAAGCAGATGGTGGATTGTTGTCACTCCTATTCTCTTTTCTCCCCAACATCCTGGTCTCTTACTGGTTTGAGAATGAAAGCCCATGCTTAAACAGCCAGTTTTGGGGAGAATATCAATAAATAAGAGAAGTAGCTAGGGCTGTAAGCAGCCGTATGATTCCACGGGTCTCTGGTCCATGGCTCTGCTTACTGCATGCTACTGTAAGAGAATTAGAGGTAACAAGCCTGGATTACAGGATTTCTCTAACATCTTCTTGAATTTTGTGCTAATGTAAAAGACAAAGCAGAAAAAGAAACACATCTGAGCTGTTCTGTTCTGAAAAGAGGAAGCCTTGGTGCAGATTACTGTTTCCATTAGTTCTGGAAAGCTCTTTAATCGCCTCTTTCTCCCTAGACATGAGGCAAAGCTATCACATAAATATTTTTGCTTGAGACAAAGACTACCAAACCAGTGTTCCACATTCCCAACTTGTAACAAGTTACCATGGTCTTTACTTCTGATTGTGCCTTGGCAAATTAGATTAGAAAATGAGCTTTAAACAAGCACCTGTAATATTCTACATTTTTGAGAGTACACTAGACAAATCTGTGCGTTTTTCATGGGTTTCTGTTAGTGCTTGCTTTCCACTTTTAGGCACAAACTCTGCAGTATTAACAAACCTCCCTTAAACAGTTCCTTATTAAACAGCTCCCAGTGAAACAGCTGCAGAGAATAAGCTATACAGAATGAGGCAAAACTAATAACCACAATCTGGGAACAAAAATGTAAACAAGTAGCTTTTTTTAAGCAGCAAAACTAACAAAGATAAATTGTCACCACTTTGTGCTTCCTTCTTTTCACTTTCATGTCTCGATTCTCTGAGGTCTAATATAGTCAGTCAGTCAGCCTTTTCCTCAGTAACTGCTTTTTTTTCCTTCTCTTCTTTCCAGTAACTATTTTCATGTTTTGTATGAACTTAATATTTTATGACCTTCTTCACTTCACCAAAATTAGGCAAAATTTATCAAAGCTTGATTGAGGTACAGGGAGAAAGATGCAGATAATATGATAACCAAAGGTCAATTTTTTAATAAAAGTAGGTTAATGGGGAAAGGATCTACAAATTAGCATTCGTCATTAGCATGAGATCCAAAGCAAATCTAGCAAATGTATTTCTGCAAGTTTTCTATTGTAGGGTTTCATGGGAATGCAGTGAGATGCATATCCCAAGCCTACACCTTGCTTTTGAGTAAAGCAAACTGGTGTGCCATGGTCAGTAGAAAAGTCCAGTCACCCCAAGGTGCTCACTAGAAAATTCAAAGTAGGACAGAGCTGTAGGACCAGTGGTTCAGAAACAGTTCCTTAAATGCATGAATGCTCTAAAACAAAGGGAAGAATTTTCTGTCTTGGGCAGGGGAATTTCCGCTGTCTTGATTTAAACCTTTTTACAGAAGAAACAGGACTACTTGATATGGTACCTTGAAAGGTAATTTCTTAAGAACTCTCTTTTGAACGTCCTTGCTGTACACAGACACAGATCAGAAACATTGCAGTGGTCTATTCAGCTGTGACATATTAGATTATTTGTGGCTTTGTAGCATAAAACAGATTCTGTGACTTGTGATGCTAAGCCATCAAGCTTGGACAACTGCCAGCTCGGGTTATTCCATTCTGCTGACCTAAATTCCTCCTGTACAGTCAAGTGGATGCAGTAGCATCCTTCACTTCCTGTCCCAAATTGTAGCAGAGCTTCCCTGAATGTACAAAGAGATTTTACATTGCTCCCCAGAGCTGCTGTTTAAGTAAAAAGCGATAGGAATTTATGTATTGTGGTTAACAGATAGGAATCCTAAGTTACTGTAGAAGTCCTGAGATATCCATCTTAAATCCAGTTTTGCCACTGACTTCCCTTTTGGTCTCTGGAAAATTGCTTAAATTCATTTTTCTATTCATAAAATGGGAGACTGGGCAAACAAGAGTGTGTAAAACCAGATGAAAGTTGACATGAATGTATGTTCTAATGTTATATAAATTTGTGCAACGTACTGCTGTCTGCAATTTCACATCAGTGCCTCCTCTTCCAGAGATGCTGACAAACAGATTATCTGGATACACCTGCAGATGTGAGGAGCTCTCACAACTTATATGGAAGTCATGGGGAGCCTCTGAGAAAATTCTGCCTCTATTTTACTGCAGTATTCTCTGCTGGTAACAGAAAGGACCTCTGTGATTCCTTTTGATACAGCTGATGCCTGTTCTGGCAGCTCCATCTTTTTATAAAATCATATTAAGAACAAAAGTCTGTGGAAAATGGGGCACTAGGTAGAGGTGCTTGTGTGCATAACTGTGCCCAGAACTTTGCCCACATGCAGCAAAGCTGGCATCAGACTTTTGGGAACTAACTGCCAAGTGTGGGTGGGCAGTCAGTGCACATATATTCTGGTGGGCTTCACAAGCTGAAAAAACCATACAATTCCCATGTGCAAACACTCCTGCTGTCAGCACCAAGTATGTCACCCAGCAAAGCTTCTTCCCTCCCCGTCACAGAAGAGCTGCCACCTACCTGAATGACACAGTTGTTTCAAAAGAGATTAGCATTTCCCCAACACCTCCTGCCAATCAAATTTCATGGAAGTAGGTTAAACTAAAAAAAAAAAAAAAAGAATCCTGACGCAGTTTTGCTAACAAGATTGGGTGACATTTTGTGCTACATCTTGGATAGCAAGCAGAAAGCCCGCTAGCATTCACAAATCACTCTGTCCTAGACACCTGTGCTCACCCCGTTACCTTACCTGCACCAGGGCAATCTGGAGTAATCCTAGACAGGCTGAAGGAGCACAGGGCTATAAAAGAAATTTAATTTGGTCCTCTGTTGCTTGACAGTGAAGAAATTTGCTGCAGGGTGCATGGGACAAGAAACGTGTGAAATAAAGATAGCTACTGCAGATAGATAACTTTAAAGTATGTAACTTCAACATCTTGCTTTTAAACTAGGTTAAGCAGGTAGTTGTATGTATGGAGTCTCTAGCAGGATAAGAGGCTCTTTTAACAAGCACGCACGTGGACTGTCTAACACGAGTCAACTAATGAGGGATCAAAGCTTCTGCTCAGGACATATAAATTGAGCTCCTGGAAATCAGCTTGTGACACTCTTATTGACTGGTGTGTCATCTGCTTAACACAGACAAAAAATGATCCCACAAAGTTTTTATTTAAAGCATAAATATGTATCTAGTCTTTCTTTTTAATGGTCCCACAAAGGTCTTGTTTGTTCTTTTTTTTACCCCCCATAAATGTTGAGAATAAATTTCCTCCCTCCTCCTATCAGGTGAGCTGAGAGCTGTGCTCTCAAGAAGTGATGCCTGCATTCTAGAGAGATTTAATGCCATCAGTCCAAGTGGTAATAAGAGGGTGATAGATGCTGTAAAAAATAGTAAACACTATAAAATATGTTCATGGTAAGGGACCCCCTTTCACTTTTCAGAAGCTTTAAAAATTCCCACTGAATTTTCAACAGATTCCAGCTGTTGCCCCGGAATTACTGATTCAGTAAGTTACTGCTGATTCAGCTAAAGCAATTCATGTTACAAGGTGTGATTTATAAACGTGGTGTATTGTCAGTGGATTTGGAAGAATTTTTTTTCCTTCACTCAAAAACAATTTTTTTGTACTACTGGCTTCCATTTTTGTACAACTGCCTTTTCTAGTTACATGATTTCATAAGAAATGAGCTCTGTCTACAAAAAGGCAGGCAAGATTCCACAAGCAGGGTGGTCCCTGCAGATTGCTAGGCTCTGACTGGCTAGGAAAATGGTGTGATTATCCTTTCCTGCTTGAAGATGGGGAAGTAGGCTTTCGTCACAGTGTGAAATGGAAAAAATAAAAAATAAGAAAAAGATCTGCGGTCTTTATTCCCCTCCCTAGGACTGACCTGCCGGTTGACCACCAGAAAACCAAATGAGTTTCTCTAGCCTCAGCCACATGACCCAGAAACCTCTTCATTTGTCAAAGAACAGCACACATGTTAATTAGCATCTTTCAAAAGGCCAGAATGATTTCCTGCATTGCTAAAATAATGCTGTGTTATCTCTAACAAATTGCTCCTGACAAGAAGGAGGGTCCTCGATATGGATTATGGAGATCTGTATCGAATCTAACAGGAAAAACAGATGTACAAATCTCTGGTTCCACTGAAATANAAAAAAAAATTCAATGTGCCTCACACTGAATCCCAAGTCTTCATAATAAAAACGTGAATTCATGTGACTTTGTGTCTATCTGAATTTGTACAATTACAAAGCAACTCAGGTTGACACCACTGGGTCAAGGAGACTGACACTGTGAGCTGTCCTAACAACCATATCCCCTCCCACACCAAGCCCCTGCACAGGTTACCACGACCACTAAGACTGATCCCTGGAGAAGAGATTGGGAAAATAGGACCTGGTCTTAAGTATTTTATTCAGTATAAATCTGCTCTTGTGCTATTTCTTTAGGCAAGCTACCATTTGCATTTGCTTTCTTAAACATATTTCAGCTGCTACAGCTAACATCAAGCCCAAGAAGAATTTTGGTCTAAAATCTTCATCATGTATTCTCTGAAAGCTGCGTTTTGGTCACACTCACACATTTCATACACAGATTATGCATCGTCAAAGACAAAGGCATTTCAGGAACCTGTACAACAGTTTTGGTATTCACAACATACAATCCATTACAAACACTGACAGCTATAAAATTTGCTCCCATACAATTCAATTAAAAATATTCTCTTTGCATGATGCAACACAGCCATAATCTGCTTTAACTCAAATGCATGTAACAAAAAAGGGTTCCAAAAGCTTTTATCAGTTGGCATTTTAATCTCCAACATTTTCTACTGTCTTGCTAGCTTCAGGTTATTTGGTTCCTTGTAGTTTGGCCACCACTGCTGGGTAGCCAGCTTGGACTTACAAGGACATCAGTGCATAGTGTAGGGCCTTACCTGTGCTCACCAGCATTCGAAGGTTAGCAAACAGTAAAAGCGAGCCCAGCATGGGGAAGAGCTTTGGGGACCCTGTCCTAGCACCTTCCTTGAAACAGCAATGGCAATTTAAAAGGTTTGCTGAGAACAGTATACAGAAAGAGAAAGGGCTGCTATTCCAGTATCACAAGCAAATGCAAAGCACATTAGCACTGCTATTGCTTTAGCATCCTTCCACCTTTTTCTATACCACCTCCCTGCAAAGACCATGCTTGGGAATTTTACACAGATCAGCTCGCTGATAGGACAGTCTGCTTTTATTGTTTCTGGATTTCAGAGAACTGCGTGCCTGAAAACAAAACCAAATCATCAGTAAAAGATAGTTGTCCAAATCCATGGGTTTTGTGGTCTGCTCCTATTTCACTCACAGGTGTGATACTGTCACACAAAGGCTTCCTGCCTGTGCAGAACATCAGCACTTCCTCAGGGATAAAGGCCCCCAAATCTATACAAATGTAGTGAGAAGAAAGATAAAGATGTCTTACCCACATGGGTGATAACCGTAGTCAGTCGCTGGGTGAGCTCCTGATGTGACATCTCTTCTTCTTTTAACCAAAAAAGCATTTCACACAGGGAACTGCACAGCATCCAAAAAAAGATGCGCCCAGAGTGGGAGGCTGCACACTCACTGCCTCGCTTGCACACAAAGCAAGGACCACTCCCACAGCACGGCCCTTCTGACTCTCACATCTTCTGCCAGCTGCTCACCTCTTCCAGTTCGCTGCCCTCCATGCCTGGACCTAGAAAAGCTCCTTCCAAAAGGGGATTTTTCCCCTGTTAATAACAGGAAGGGAACAGAGGTCGGGGAAATAAAGAAGGAAAAGACAAAACAAAACAAACAGATAAGCTGATCGCTTTGGGCTTTTTTTTTTCTCTCCTCTCCCACGAATGAGGCAAATGATAAAAAGACAAACCAGCAGGCAGATACCTTCCTCCAGGGAGACTTTTGGATGGTGATGCTGTGAGTCAGGGAAAAATCCTGGAGGTAGGAATGGCATCAGGAGGAGTGGAGCTGGTAGCAGAGCTGTAACAGCGGCAGCTGCTCTTCCGTGCTCTCCACACCGGCGTGCCTGGCGGATGAGAACCACTCACGCTCAGCCTCTGGTGCTGCCCCTCAGCTCCCGAGGCCCATATGCCCTGCAGGCTGTCTCTAAGAGAAACCTCACAATACCCCAAAGACCCTCCCCCTACCCCCGTCTTTCTTGATAAACGGGGCTGCCACATGCATGAGGGGGCGGGGGAGGAGGAAAGCTGTTCAGTGGGCTCTTTGGGGGCGTGGTGGCCAGAGGCTTCACTGCCCTGCTGCGCATATGGGATCCCCCGGATCTTGGTGTGACTGAGCCCACAGGACCCTCTCCAGCTGCCCTTTTACAGGAAGGGTAAACGAATTAGCCCTGGGCATCAGGCAGCTCTCACCTGTTGACATGGCCATGGAGCTTGGCTGTGCCCCCACACAGGCGGCATGGGTGGACATCAGTGGACCAGAGCAGGTCTGCAGGGAGCAGCTGTCCCTGAGTGATGGACACAGCTGAGCCATATGCTGACGCACAGCTGCCGTAGGACAAATGGCTGTTGAGCTCCTGAAAAGCCATGCTGACCCTCCTGGCTACAGTGTCCAGCCGGGATCTGAGAAGAGGAAAAGTGAGGCAGGCAAGAAAGCAAGAAAGGCTAGGACACCAGAGACTTGTATGTCTCCATTCTCTCTTCACACTTCCTCTGAAACCTACCTGAAGCTCCACACAAGACATTTCTGGAAACAGGAACAGTTAGTACTCACATAAAATGAAGAAATAGAACAGAGAATAGAACAGAGAAGAGTGCAGCTGCCCACAAGATCTGCTCTATTCCCACAGTAATGGATTCAGCTCTGATTCCAGATTTCCCCACCCATCCTTAGGATTTTGCTTGGGTCCACCTTTCCACACGTGCCAAAGAACATTACATCATATATGCACAATGTTGGAGGTATAAAATATCCCTGTGGGCACATCAGATCTTACAGCACAATTAGTGAGCTGGTGTTGGAAAAAATGTTATCTACCTCTGTGATGGGAAAATTCTATAAGCAGCTGGCTGACCTACAAGGCAGTCTGAGTATCTTTGCTGCTGACCTTGTTTTTGGATGATCAACCAACTGTGCTGAGAGGTTTCTTCCATATTTCTGTTGAGTTAGTTTAACAGTAAATCTGTTTGAAAACAAGTGAGGAGGAAGATGACTTGAGTTAGCCACCCACCTGCCAACACTTTGGTATTAAAGCAAGAGCCATTTGTTCTGAGACCCTCTTTCTAGGGGAGTAACAATGTTGATTGACATTAAAAGGATTTCCTCAACAAGGGAGGAGATGCCATCATTAGGAAAGAAAAGTATAAGAGAAGCAGACTGCCACTCAGCCATAATCCCTGGAGGAGCCTGAAAGATCTGGGATGCTCAGTTTTCCTCTCATGGGGTCACAGATTGCAGGCAGGAGCATAGGACTAAGAGAAGTCCTCATGTTTCCAGACGCTTGGCATACTTTTGTTGTTGTTGTTGTTTCTTTTCTGCAGGCAGAGACATTGCATAATCCCATTCATAAATGATTTAAAACCCCATTGAAAAGTGGTGTAGATGGTTTGCTCGCACTACTCCTACAGCAAGGCTGTTCAAGAACATCAAGAATAGCTAGGAACTTTTGTTTCATTTCTAGCTAAATTTACTCTCAGCTATTTTAAGACCATATGCTCCTATACCAACATTGTTATTCAGTATCAGTAACTGCAGACACATGTACACTTGTTCCTTTAAGATCCTTTTTCTCTTATTTGTTCTTGCTATGTTAGTCTGCTTTCCAGTTGCCTGCTATACCTTCAATAACTTTTGAACCTGCTGGTCTGTGACAATGTAATTCGGGTGACAGAAACAAGTTCTTGCAGATTCACTGGAAATGAGCAGGGTGTATAAAGCCCAAAAGGGAAGGGATGCAATAGGGACTGAATAATTCTGTTTTGCGGCTATCCTATGGACTCACTAGTAATATGTACGTACTAGACAGCCAGTCTTCACACCGCAGTCGACAGTCAGTCACAGCTCACACTCAGTCATAGCTCCTTGCCCAGCTTATGCTGTGGGGTGGGTTACATATGATTCAAACAGAGTTGAAAGTGCCATGATATGACATGAGTTATAATGAACAAAAGGGGGGAAAATAGGAGTTATTTTGGTGGGAAGGCTTGGGCTGCAGGATGCAGCCATGAGGTAGCACACTAGTTTCACCAGTCACAGAATGATTTCTTTACTTAGCCAAAATCAGTGGTACCTGCATTAAAGGAGGCTGCTGTTCATAGCGTGTGTTGCCATCAAAATTCCTAAACGGAAGATCCAGAGGGACTCAACCAATTCAGAAATGCTGCAGAAACACTGGTGATGCACAGTTCAAGACTCAAGAGAGGGAGAAACAGAAGGCTGGAACATAGGGATCTCTTGGAGACAGAAATGAAAGATCCGTGTCCATCACTCAAGGAATGGCTCAAAGATGCTGAAGCAGCTTAGTCCATCACTGTAATGGTAACCATTTCCAGTGCTTCATATATTTGTGAAATTGAGCCAGTGCTTTCACTACTAAAATACAGACTTCCACTTTGTGGCATAAATTCCTTGCTGATATATATGGACTAAAGGTACAGAGGGTGATGATCTACATTTCAGGCATGAGATAGTTTTACAAGAAAGCAGGGTCAGGGCTGTACAAACACCACAGTTCCACTATTAAAATGATGGTCAGCAGGCAAGAGCTTGACTTCTTCATAGAGTGGCAGCCTGACAAATCAACAGCCATTTATTAGATCCTGAATCAAACAGCTGAGTCCAAAAGCATTGTCAGCAGTTTTAATGAACAGTAAATAGCACCCTGCAAACAAAAACTGTTTACAAGACCGTACGGCCTCAACAGGTGGAAAATTCTTACTGCAAAAATCTAATACTTCTTTCTTTTTCATCCTATATAACTATAAACTCCTTTCTTATACCACTAAAAACCATTCAGCCAATTGAGATTGAAGGGCTATTAAAAGTGAGATCTCCCCCACTGTCTTAGTTCCATTTTCCAAGTCCTACACAAGCCTTACGAGTTTACCCATCTCTTAGTTTTTCAGCCAAATTCCCTTCCAGAACCACATCACTAACTTCTGGTGTTCAGAGTGCCCTTGAGAACTCACTTATATCATAAAAAAGTTAAGCAGATGGAATAACAGGAAAGCTTAGAATCCTTTTCTCAACTTCCATTTTTGCAAGCAAGCTACTTTTGAATAATGACTTTTTCTCCATTAACTTTTGTCTATAGATTGTCTGATCCCCATATCAAAGGCTGGGGTCCTATTACTGGCTTGGAAGAATTGGAACACTTGGCACGATCGGGTAAGGTAATGATGCTGTCACCACTTCTTACTGGTTATGGCAGCACTCAGATATGCAGTGTAACTCCATTAGCAGAAGAAACTGGCAAATGAGCCAGATACTTCTTTGATGCATACCTACAAAGAAGGCACAGATGAGTTCTGTTTCTGTAACAAATCATGCAGTAAAAGACAGCATCACTCAAGTTTTCTTACTTTTGTTCTTTTTGGAGCACTACAGCCAACAGTGCCCTTGCTTAGCTTTTAAGAGGGTCACATTGCTTGTGCTTCACTGACTTTTCTTGGCTTTCCGCTGTCTTCTCAGTTAGCTCCTACAACAAATCTGCAGTTCTCTGCTAAAACTTTCATGTACACTTGTTCTCCCACACTGAGCTCACCCAGTAATGCCTGGGTCTTGGTGATGCTTCTGCGAAGCCTGACCTCCTTTGTGTCAGATGCTGTTTCAGACACTTCACTTGAAAAGGAGCATAGCTGCTTCTAACATCTCTTCTGAAGGAGAAGCGGTTGCAGATGACACTAGTTTCAGCAAAGCTCTCTGCTCCTCTCCCTTTCTTGTTTCTCATCATGAACTTTTCTCTCACCATCATTTACATCAGCCACTCACTGTCTGCCCTCCAGAACAGCTGTCCTGGCACAGGCAGGAGTAACCCAACTGTGAGTAGGGCCCTTAATGTTAGGAAAGAGTACACGAAATAAGGCACTTACAGAGAGTCCCTCCCCAGCACTCCCTTTGCAGATTGCAGCAATCTGTTGTTCATGGACTCTAAGCTTAAGTCTGCATTTGCCTGTTCATGTTTAATACTCTTATTTCTTCACAAATGTGTCTAGCTATTTTTTGAATGTATTTATAACTTTGACAGCCATAAAGTTTGGTAGCAGCAAGATTTGCAATATAACTATGCATTATGTGAAAAAAAATACTTTTCATTTTAATTCTGAAGCCTTATACTTCAATTTCAGGCCTCAGGTTCCTGCTCTTGAGAAGAAGAGAATAGCACCCTATTCACAATCTTCACCTTAGCTGTGTCTTTCTGTATAGTGATTGTATCCCTCAGTCACTCTTTCCTGAGCTGGGCCAAATGTTGTCCAAGTTACTGTCTCTTTATCAAATAAATAAATAAGGGCCAATTCATACCTCTTATTGCCACCCTGAACCCTTTCTTTATTTATATTTTCATATTTGAACCCTTTCTTTTTTATGCAGCTTGAATACTGGAAACTTCCAGTCTGTCTGCTCTGCCCTGCTTACGTAATTCTGTCAGCAGTCTTCTAATGCTGAAAGTCAGATAAACGTTTGCTGTTAAAATTTTAAGAAAATCAATATATACTTCTTTATATTGCATTCATTTCTTTAAACATTTTCTAAATTCTTTCCTTGTTCAAAACAACGCCTGCATTTTGGACAAAGCTGTTGGATAGCGATCCTGTCGCTTTTAAAATCAGATTAATTCCTAAATTCTGTCTTATTATGTAGTTCATTTTAAGGAACCACTTCTCCACTTTCAGTGTCATAAAAAAACCCTGGCTGAGCATTAACTGGCTGAAGTTCTGAATTGATCGATGCATGGACAGGCCTCCAGGGCAGCAAGCAGTGTAACTTAGAAAGACAGATGTCCTCCCACCCCCCAGTTATTCTGCCTTGCTACTTTCCCTAGACCCCTACTTCATTTTACAGCCAGATGAACTCTTGAACCCTCATTCCATGATTGTACACCTGCAAATGCCAGCAAAAGAGGACTAGGAAGAATGGGGTTCCCATCTACATCACTCCAAGGTGCTGAGCTGAACCTGAGGCTCAGACATAGCTGATAAAATGCTTGAATGCTAGGAACATTTGAAGTAGCCCCACTAAGGAGAGGACAGCATAGAGACCACAAAATAGAATGAAGCTTCGAAAGTATAACAATGCCTTGTGCAGTTTCAGGAAGGAAGCTCATCGGTTCTAGCTGCTTACACATCCTTACTATTTCCAAGTCACCACCACTTCTAAGTATCAAATATAATCACAGTGGGGAAAAAACAGTATTGCATTTTCATCAGGAACAGAGCAACTTCAGTAATTATGTGTATGGACATCTCTTGCTGCCAAAGCAATTTCATGTTTCAATCATAGAACGCCGGATGAAAGGAAACAGCTGATTTAAAATTGCCCAAACATGGATTACAGGCTTGTCTTGCCAACAGAACAATATATTTCCAGCCTCGATTCTTTCCTGCATCTCCTTTTCCAAAGACTGTTCATCTGTTGCCATAGAGACTGCTCCCAACCTGCTCTTTTTCCCTACCAGGCTCTGCTCTGGCTGAGCCCTGCTGCTTTGGCCATGCCTCGTGCTGAGGAGCAGCCAAAGGGAAACAGGAGGGCATTGCAACCACACCATGCACAGCTGCAGGCAGCAGCACTGCTGCGGCTTTGATGCAGGAAACTGCTGCACAGCAAGAGAACGTGCTGTAGCATGAAAATGTGGATGTGCATGTGACTGCCAAATCTGCCAGAAGGCTTTTAGGGACCTGTCCCATCAACCACAGCCCTCATTTTTAATCCTTTTTTTTTTTTTCCCTGTAATGGAGATAATTCGAAGCAATGGGGAATGAAAAAGGATTCCCTTTTGCTGAACTGCTATCTCTCGTGCCCCCGGGGGAGCTGCTCCCCCAGCAGCAGCGCGGGACGAGCGGGTGCCAGGCACCGGCGCAGGCTCTGGTTTCCTCAGGCTCCACCTCAGAGCCGCCCCCAGAGACGCACCTCAGCCGCCGAGCGGGCGGAGCAGCCCCCGGGGCCACCCAACAGCTCCGGATGGCAGGAGCCCCGCCTCCGCTTGCTCTCACCGTTGCAGGGCTTTTTTTTCTTTTTTTTCCTTTTTGTTGGGGAACCGGCATCTGGGAGGGGCGACGAGAAGGGGGCGGTGCCGACCGCCCGGCTCCCAGCTGGTACCGCCCTGAGGGGAGGTGCTAACATGGCGCCCTGAAGCGCGGGGCCCGCGTGCTCCTCGCGCTCCTTTTCAGACACCGGCGCATGCGCAGCACTGCCGGCGGGCCGGCCTGCGCCGCGGGGTGGGGCTCTGTGATTGGCTCGCGGCAGGCGGAAGCGGCCCCGCCCCCGAGCGGCGGCGGGTTGGCGGGAAGCGGCTGGGGGCTGCGGCTGGGGGCTGTGGGAGGTGCTGGGCCTAACGGCTGCGCTGGGCTGAGGGAGGCTGCGAGGGGCTGCAGCCATGCAGGCCTTCCTCAAAGGGCCGTCTTCCATCAGCATCAAGTCCCCCGCTGCCAAGGAGAGGGGCGCGGCGGGGAGCAGCGGGGAGGGCAAGAGGCTGAAACCCGTCCCCTGGGTGGAGAAATAGTAAGGGTCGGCCGGGGGCGGGACGGGGCCCCTCTCCGGGGATGTGGAACGATGGGGGTGTGCGGGAGAGGGGCTGCAGGGGTGGGGTCTGCAGCTTTAGCCTCTGTTCCCGGGGAAAACGAGCTCTGAGAAGCGCTGTGAGAGCCACGGTTTGGTGTCACTGAGGAGAAGGAGCCTCCTGCCAGGCGGTGCGGGGTGGCGGTGGGTTGGGAGCTCTGTGCTGCAGGGGCCCTTCCAGCTCCCAGAGAGTAAAGCTGCAGCCTGCCCCACGGCTGTGCTCTAAAACAGACACAGGCTGGGGGTGTCTACAATAGAACCAGGCAAAGGGCTTCCTGAGAAGTGACATCACCTCGGGAACATGCGCCGGTGGCGTCAGGCAGATTTCCTGTTGGGCTTTTGGCCTCTGCTGCAGAATTTGCTGTAGTTCTTCAGTGCCGGCGTCATCAGAAAGGGAGGTGTGGTTTTTCTCAATTCAGATTCCTGCTGAAACTGTCAGATAACAAACTGCATTTAATGTCTTTTGATTTAGTCGCCCCAAAAACGTGGATGAAGTCGCCTTCCAGGATGAGGTCGTGGCTGTGCTGAAAAAGTCCCTGGAAGGTGCTGATGTGAGTGTAACCGTACCACCTGCCCTAGTGCAGAACCTTTAGCCAGGGGTAAGGAAAGCTTCCCTGGGCTGGCTTGGCAGTGGCTGTTTTTCCAGACTAGCTGAGTGACTTCCTGGTGCTGTGCTGTCAGCAGTGCACTATTTCTGGTGCTCTGAGCACTGTGAAGCTGTCAGCTTTGTGATGCACTTTGGAATTTTTCTGGAAAAGCTTAATTGGTAAACTAATTAATAGCTTCAAGTCTGGAGGAGCTTTTGTTTTCTAAAGGCAGCTATTCAGCTTGTGTTTCTGGTGTTTTTGATGAAGAGTAGAGGGGAAACTCTTCTTTCACAGAAAAATCTGGATTGGCAGACGTTGCTGAACAGTTCTAGTGCTTTCCCAGTGCTTCTGTGAAACTGCCAAACGTGCCCTTTTTTTCCCCCCAAGTCTGGAAAATTCCCTCCTTTCACACATGCTGAGGCTTCTTTAGCTCCATGTTTCGCCTAGAAGGGTCATTCTTGTGCTCCAAAAGATGGTTCTGTTTACATGGACAGCTAGTGACAGCTGTGAAATGGGTGTCTGTTCCCTGAGGGCTGTAAAGACCACTTCAGGCTTTTCAGAGATTTATAGAAGAAGCCTTTCACTCATAGTGTACTCTGTTGTGCAGTATGCATCTGTAGTCTTTGGCATTTGAAGGTGCTACCTTGAGACAATTTGCTCTGCAATTCTGGTTTTGACTGATTTGAGACTGTTTGTATGTGAAGAATCTGCATTTAATCAGAACATGCAAAAGCTGAAGTGTTCTGTATTGGAGTATAGGGAGCTAGAAGGAAGCTGTAATTGGTGTAATTTCTTTAATTCATGTCTCCAGAGTCAGTTTATTTTAAGAACACTGTTTTGACTTTCCACGTAATATTGTATCCTTGGAAATCTAGGTTGCAGCAGCAGCACTGCTGTATTTTACTATTTGTGTAGTTCTCTAAATTAGTAAGGAACTGTTAGCTAAGGAGACCTGAGGTGCTGCCACCTATTCTGTCTGGACACATCAGTCCTATAATGTCACTTAGGTGATGGGTTGTCAAGTTCTATTTTGAGCAACAGCTATTTAAAACCCTACAGCTTCTGGATCATCCGTGTATCTCAGATTGTAAGGCTTGTGTGCTTGTGCTGACTTTTTGCCTCCTGGGTTGGAAAAAGGCAGATTATAATTTCTCTTTATGGTGGTTACAGGTTTTGTGTTTTATACCATAGCTACCCAAACTCAGCAAGTCAATTGAGAACAAGACTGTGCAAGTAGTTCAAATACTTGGTGCTTTTGAAAGTTACACATTTTTGTTAGTTCTTGAAAGGACTCATTCTGTCAAAAAGGCAAAAGTGTAATTTAAGCTCTGAAGTGGCTGACACTTATTTCAGGAGTTCTGACTTTGGAGATCCGATGAGATCAAAGAAACAGCTGTGACAATGCACTGGGTTTGTGTCATGGGCTTTATTTAAACCTTCCTGTTGCAAATGGAAAATCAGTCCTATGCTGAGTTGCTTGGGTTTGTGGGCCTTGGTTTGGGAGCTGCTAAATAGGGCAGGACTCCTAAAACCATCATAGTATATCTTAATCTAAAATAGCAAGCATCTCTCCTGTTAGAAGTTGGAGAAACCAGAGTCCAGGTGGTTCTGAGCTGGAGAAATTGATTTCTGCCTGCCAGGACTGTTTATTTGTTGTTGCTTTTTTTCAAACAAACTGACGTGTGTTATGTTCTTTAGTTTTCAGTACCTAGATTATATTTTACCAACTGAGCAGAGAATTAAGGGTAGGATTATAATTCCAGTTTATATCCTCACTTGCACTGAAACTTCTAGAAAAGTACTTGGGGTTTCCACCATATGTGGTAACTCCCATAAGCAGGTGGTGCCTGCAGGTATCCTGCTTGCCTCTGTCAAGTTTGGAAAAATGGTTAACCAGATCAGATGACAGTCTGTTAAAAATAGAGCCATGGAGTTATGTAAAGGATGAGGCTGTGCTTGGTGACAAAGCAGTGTAAATACTGGTGATAACTGCAGTGAGAAATGAACATAAAAGAGGTTGAAAATGAATAAGGAGTTAAAGTATGGATTTAATGAAATTAGGAAACATAGATTCTTGTTAAAACTTCTTGCCTGCCAATGCTTATTTTGAGACTTAGTCTGAATTAGCACAGAGGCATGAAATTGTGAATCTTGAAAACAGACAGCTCCACAAAATGTCTGCTCTCAGTGTGCTAACCTGACATGGTTGGTGAATTTTCAGCTTTCATTCAGTAAGCATTTCCTCTATGCAGAGAATTCCAAAAGGATATGGGGAGATAATAATGTTGTGATGTCTAATTAAACTTGAGAAAGCTCATGTTAGTATTGAATACTGTTTACTTTTTAATTAATCAGGGAACCAAGCCACAAATGATTGGCAGAAAGAGCAGGCAAAACTTGAAATGGGTTTATTTACTATAGAATAATGAAATTCTACTACCCATACTTTTCCAGTACATACACAATTGTGTTTGTTCTGTGTCTTGTCTTAGTTGTTAAAATAGGACACTCGTTGCCAAGTTGTCTGTCCCTATTTCATTTTCTGACTGTGGATCATATACTCCTGCGTTTCCCTCTGCTCTTTAGATGTCTTTGGTTTGCTGTTCTGATTCTGTCCTCATTGCTTGCTATATTCAGCATAAAATTCTCTAATCTAACTTTAGCTGAATCTTCAGAAGTAGAACATAAACCAAAACTAGGTCAGACAGAGAGGCTTGTGTTTCTGCTGTTCTAAGAATGTAGAACCAGAACATCTCCTGCTGTCAAAAGCAGTTGTTTTAAAGTGCAACCTGATAATTTGTAGGAGGGACTACTTGAATTAGTAGTACAGAAATTAATCACTCCTATGTTTCTAGATTTCAAACAAAATGAAGTCACTGCTGATTACAGGAATTTGGTTTTTGCCAGCTGTGTTCTCTGGCCCTGTTGTTGTTGCTCCGATATATTTACGGAGATGGGTGATCTCTTTTCCTGGGCTAAATCTTAAACAAACAAACAAAGTACCTCCCCATAAAATAAGCCCTCCATTCCTTTAATCACATTTTCCAGTTTAGATTCATCATCTTTGACTGAGGATGACCTGACCTGTGTGTGGCCTTCCAGATGAAGTCTTCCTAGCACCACGTTAGGATCAGTAATTGTCTGTTTGTGTTGGAAGTGCACGCCCTCGGACCTCTGTGTTACAGTGGTGCAGAGTACAGGAGCAGTCCTGTGACTGACAGACAAACTGAGTCAGCTTTTATTTTACTTCCAGCTCATGAATTCCAGACATCTAGCAGATACTTAGTTATAGCCTCAGATTGTGAGGCTTTAGGTGTTGTGTTACTACATGTGATGCTGTAATTGTTACTGCAGTCCTTGCTGTGCTTCTTTCCTCTTTCCATGTGGGTGTGTTTCTTTAGTGCATTCCTGTTTCTCATACTAAGGTTATTAATGAAAATATTTGAAAGATCAGGTAACCTAGTCTCTTTGAGTAATGCCCCAGGATTCCTGCTTTGAAAAACCCTTGGATGGATATAGAAAATGGTCTGCCAGCAGTATGCATTCCAGCTGGCTTTTGCAAGCATCTGTGTGGTGTTGTCACCAAATAACTTGTTCGTGCAACCTTAGAAACAGCGACTGCTTATCCTCCTTTAGAGCACTGCATGCAGGGACCTACAAGTGAAACACTTTCTATTATTTAGCAAGAGGAATAGATAGTTTCTGTCGGGTGCTCTGATTTTCAGTGGATTTCTCTTTTTTGTTGTTTGGTTGTTTTTGTTTTTTAAATGCTGCCTTGCTGTTCCAGCTTCCCAATCTGTTGTTCTATGGCCCACCTGGAACTGGAAAGACTTCCACTATTCTAGCAGCTGCTAGAGAACTCTTTGGGTAAGCTGGAATCGAGTTGCTTTGGTATAAGCATCACGTGTCTTCTAATCTCATGCCTCTGGTCATTGCCTGTTCTTATGTAGCTTCTGGAAACTTTCTCATACATTTTTAAACACTGTTCAAGAATAGCTTCATGCTCTACTTCAGCTCTGAAAAGAAATGGCTTGCATGTTCCTTGCTGAACTTCATAAAAGAATTCCAATTCTGATAGTATATTCAGTAAGTTGTTACTTAAATACAGGCCCTGAGGCACCTCACAAACTGTCTGTGTCCTTGTCTTTGTGTTTTGTGCCATTGAGTTATGGATGGAAGTAATATCGGGAGTCCAACATTTAGCATCTATTACAGCTCTTATGAACTCTGTGTGCATTCACAAAGAGAATTTAACATTTTTGAGTCGTACATTTTTGAGTAGCACTCTCAGAGTGGTCAATAAGCAAAAAAACGGATGAGAAAGTGGTTTGTTGGCATGACCAGATCTAACGTTGATTATGGTACCTTTTGTCCCCTTGTCTTTAGTGTTTGACTCGTTATGTTTTTGGAGCGGATAACTTCTAGACAATTCCACTTTGTGTGTCCATCTGAATTCCCAGATATTTTAAATCAGAGGTGAGCCTGCATACTGCCTGTGTTATATTTTCTAGATACTTACTCTTCTGGTGGTATCGCAGTGGCAGACCACCCAGTGACCATATCTGGGCATTTAACTGTTTCTTCCACATTGCTCACAGCATATACGTGAAGGACACGTAACACAGTGCTCTGAGCTTGCAAAGCCAGCTTTCTCAGTTTCTAATCTCAGTTTCTGCAGTTCAGAAAGGCCAGAGGGTTACTGGCGCACTTTGTAACATACCTTTACAAGCATTAACAGCTAACGTGTTGTCATCAAAATTTTGCAGGCCTGAATTATTCCGACAGAGAGTGCTGGAGCTGAATGCCTCTGATGAGCGTGGGATACAAGTGATCCGGGAAAAGGTGAAGGCTTTTGCTCAGCTCACTGCTTCTGGAAGCCGACCAGAGTAAGTGCTGAGCCAGGCTGGCTCTGTTTACTAGGCTTTCTTGCTTAGGACAGAGTATGTGATTGTTTTTATTTATTTATTCTTACCTTTCAGTGGTAAAGTTTGTCCTCCTTTTAAGATTGTGATCCTGGATGAAGCAGACTCTATGACTTCAGCAGCCCAGGCAGCCTTGAGGCGCACAATGGAAAAAGAGTCTAAAACAACCCGTTTTTGTCTTATTTGTAACTACATCAGCAGGTATGGGAAGAAATTCGTGCTTCTTTGGACTTGTTGCCCTTCCTATTCAGTACTTTATTTTGTTTAGGTTTCAACTCTTATTTTTTACAGTGTTGCAGTTTGTTGCCTTGTCTGCCTCCATCACCTCACCTGTATGAATGTGACCATGTCACCATTCGACAAGCGTTTTTCTTTTTCAGAATAATTGAACCTTTAACATCTCGATGCTCCAAATTCCGTTTCAAACCTTTGTCAGACAAAATCCAGCAACAGAGGCTATTGGACGTTTCTGAGAAAGAAAACGTGAAAATCAGTAGTGAGGTAACTTCATGGTTGCTGAGAAATGTTGTTGTTTAACCCGTGGGTAACTGCCTTGCAGTGCAAGGAGCTGAGTCAGCACAGTTTTCCAGACTTCTCAATTGTACTGAATCCCATATATAAAATCATTTGGATGTTATTCCCCTTTCACAGACAGGGATGGAATTTTCTGAGTTGTCTTAAAGTCAGACAAATGTCTATCAGAGCAAATTAGAAAAAGAGTAGGGCTTTTTGTTCTGTGGTGAGTATACCTGCATTAAACCCATGCTTCATTTTGAAAATGGCAGCACACATTTGCACTTTGTATAATTTGTGATGTATCTAGTACTTATACATTCTAGATTACATTTCCAGCTACTCAAGATTTGTTTATCACCATTAAGTGTTAAGGCTGGCAAACATGAGTAGTGACAAAATAAATATTCTGCTTGATGTTCATTCGTTTGGATTGTTGAAATGCTCAAGAAAGTTCAGGTCTTGTACTTCAGTTCCATCTCAGCCTCTTGGTACATGGTGAAGTGCTGGGTGTAATTTACTCCACTGAATATCACTTTGCCCCTTCTGAGTCTGTTGCCTCACTCCTCAGAGCAAGTTAAAAGCTATGAGGGTGATACAAGTTCCTGCAGTTACAGCACAAGGATGGGTAGAACAGTGGAATGTCACACAGCTGTGCACCGCTGCCCTGAGTCTTGTTTCAGTTATGAGTGGAGTAACGTGAGAAATGTTTGTTGATGCATTTGCAGCTTGAAATCCTGGCTGTGAGAGCTGCTCTTTGCAGTAGACCTGTACTGGCATTTGTATCAGCAGGCAGGTTGCACTGTAACTTGTACATTGTTCCTGTCTGTGGCCATCTGCTTCAGGCATTACCTGGTGCTCTAAAATCAATTTGCTGAGAAAGTCTACTGCACTTTAATTAACAGTGAAAATATAACTTGCCGTTTTCTCACGTTATCTTTC
The DNA here is from genome assembly GCA_013396635.1 of Penelope pileata. Classification (NCBI taxonomy): domain Eukaryota; kingdom Metazoa; phylum Chordata; class Aves; order Galliformes; family Cracidae; genus Penelope; species Penelope pileata. The sequence continues at coordinate 316,714 of WBMW01006008.1, read as the reverse complement.
AGGCAGTGTCTTACCTTGTTAAAGTGTCAGAAGGGGACTTAAGAAAAGCAATCACTTTTCTTCAAAGTGCCACTCGCTTGATGGGCGGGAAGGAGATCACAGAGAAGATAGTCACTGAAATTGCTGGGGTAAGCTCTGCTTCACAGCTCCTGCTGTAGTAAGTGTGAGAAGTGTTTGTGTGCTGAGTCTACTTGCTACCTGTATTTACCTTTGGTCAACGTTTGATTAAAAAAAATTGATTTGATACCCATTAGCTTTGCTAGTAGAGCATTGATAGACAGTCTGCAGGGGTTTTAAGGGCTGCCTGCTTCTGTACAGTTATTGCAAAGCGAGCCTGTAGCAACTCATCCTGTAGGTAAAGGAAAATTGTAAAATGGGCTTTTATTTCAACTCAACTTGAAATATTCTTCCATGAATGCAAAATGTGTTGCCTTTTGTAGGACAGCAGACTAGAATGTCTTCCTAGGATGTCATATATTATGTCTGTGTATGTGTGTATCACTGCAAAACGTGGTCTGTGGACGCCACAGAGGAATGACTTTCAGTAGCAGCTGGCTTTCAGCTTGATGTTCACAGTGACAGTGTCCCTTTCAGCATCTGTGTAGCTTTTGCTTTTTACCAAAACAGCAGTGATTTCTTCCAGAATGACACAGATAGCACTGACAGGGAGAGCAGAAAGCTGACAGAAAACAAGTTTAGTAAAACTTGTGTGAAGGTGTTTCCATGGCAACAAAACACTTACCCCCTAAAGCAAAAAAAATTGAGATTAGGAGTGGAAGAGCAGAAAAAGCAAATGGAATTTAGTGATGGATACACTTCCCTTGAAGGTGTCACTGTGACAACTAATGGTAAGGGCTCAGAGGTTTTCCCGTGGATGGAATGGAAACAGAGGTAATTGCTACTGTGTGTGTTACGTAGAACAGGTTTTTGGTTTTTCAGTTTTCTCAGTGAACTCTGTTCAATTTTGTGCATCTAGCTGTATGAAAAGAGCTGGATTTCACTCCCCTGAAAGTCATAATTTCTAAGAAGCCTACTGGGGTTCCTAGAAAGAAGGCAGGAATGACGATGAAGTAGAGGGGAGAATGTTGTCACTGCTTCTCTGCTCTGAGCTGAGTGGTGGCATCTGACAACTTTTTTCTCTTCCAATTCATTTTATTATTCTTGTTCATTGGCCTTTTTTGTTTTTAGTATCCCTATTGTATCACTGGAGAGAAAATTAATTTGCAGTGTTGCTTAGGTGCTGTGTGGTACAGAAAGCATTGCCTGCAAAATTAGGTTCTCCACTTAGTGTCTGAAAGAAGTGATGGTGTGTGTTGATGTGTGAACATGGCTTTGACAGTTCACCCTCATTATATACTTCTTGTTTTAATATTGTCAATATAGAACAAGTAGTAAAGCCTAGCTGTCAGTTGTATAAAATAAAAATGATCTAGTCTGTCTTGCAAAATCGTTTGAGGGTGGTTTGGCTTGGAGAGGAATGAAATGCTAAAATGGTCTCTAGGAACTGCTCCTGTTTGCATCGACTTCAGTCCTGACTGAGTTCTAAGTGTGCAAAGTCGAAAGTAAAAAATGTACCTTCTTGTTGCAGGTCATCCCTAAAGAAACAACTGATGAACTACTGTCTGCCTGCAGGAGTGCTTCGTTTGAGAAACTGGAAGCAGTAGCAAAGGTAGAGAGTCCCCTCAGTGCTCTAGGCTGAATATTTTTCTAGGCCGCTGCCCTGTGAATGCATTGTTACTGCCCTGCAGTTGTGAGTCGTGGTCAGGACAGTTAGGAGATGCATTTCAGGAGGCTTGTTCCTCACCAGTTAGTGTGCTGATCTTTCTCTTCTGAGGAGGAGTTGTGAAAGCAAATAAGATTTGCTGTCAGTGTAACTGTCTTTCTCCTGAACTAAACTGGTGACATCTGGAGCTGTTAGGCAAAATTAGGCAGCGTAAGAATTCATAGTGAGACACTTAGCTCAGGGCTTCAGAACTGCATCTTCAGTGGACACGACCGGTCTCTGAACTAGTCACCTACTTAGTGACCAGAAGCTGTGTAAAATGAGAAGTGTCTGAATAAATAAAGTGTCTGTAATGAGCCTTCAGTCCTAAAATAATGTGTGTTAACCTTACAGTACAGTGTCTTACCAACTGCCGTGACTTAAAATAGATCTTGCTGGAGAAGGCACAAGCTGCTGGTTTATGGAGGTGGCTTTGTTTTCTTTAATACCAAGTAAAAAGTTCTGCTCCGAGGAATGGAAAGTTCTTAATCTCATGAGTTTAAAGGAGGCTTAGCCGGTCTTGAACTGGATCTTGAATCAAGGAGGAATCCCTGGCATGAGCATGCAGTGGCATTCCCTGCTTCAGCAGGTACCTCGTGGGGTTTCACTTCCACAGTAGCACCTGGTGTACAGTTGGCAGAATTTGAATACATGCTTTTGTAGAGCATGGTACTGTGTATTTTGCACTAGGTTACACTAACTTTTCTATTTTCATAAACTTGTCTGCTTAAATAGCTTTATAGAATACTCTTTCAATATTGACTGTAATTGGGCACTACTAATTTAAAAAAAAAAAAAAAGATAAAACAGCTGTCTTCAGTTGCTGTGGTTTTTATTTTATTAAAAAAAAGTTTTGGCCTTACAGTTCTCTTCATGTCTGAGGTTAGTCACTACCAGATGAAGAAAATAAATCAAAGTTGGCTGCACTTTAAAACGGGAAGGCTGTGAAGCTCTGCCACGTGGTGCTGTGGATTCTGAGCTTTCCTAATTTTAGAGTGAGTTTGGACAGGTTCATTGGGGGTTGCTCAAAATGACTCTAGCTAACGAAATCCCTGAGATGTAGATTGTGGAAGCTATGAGAATATTTGGGCAAACATTGCCACATGCCTGCTGTGTTCTCTCCTGGCTGCTCACTTTGGGTCAGTGAGGCAGGGTGCTGGACTGTGTGCAGGCTGCTGGCTTGTCCTAGAGAACACTGAGGTTCCGTAGTAGGTTCCAGTACAGTCTTTTGGTTCAGGTGATTTTTCAGGTTGCTTTTCCATTTTATGGAGTTCTACTGCTTAATTATTTCCGTTTTTTCTACCCTGACCCAGGATCTCATAAATGAAGGGTATGCTGTTACCCAGCTTGTAAACCAGCTTCACGACATCGTTGTTGAGAGCGAAGAGTTCAGTGACAAGCAGAAATCCGTTATAGTCGAGAAACTTGCAGTAAGTCTGTAGCTTGAGTTCTCTTAAGGGAAAAAGTAAGGGATTAATCTCTGGTGGTTAATTTCACCATGCCCAATCTTTCTCTCAAGAAAAATAATGATTTATTCTGCTTTATAAATCCAGTTAAAATAAGTGAACCATGAGCCATGAATAATAATAAATGCATAATAACAAATGAACATGAAATAATAGTAAATGAACATGAGCTGTGTTATATTGTTCTAATGGTGTTCAAGCAGGTTTGTGGGTGTCCTTTCTCAATATGAACTGGGAGGGAAAACTAAGATACTAAGTCACCACGAAGTCGGAACTGCAAAACACAAGTTTGCATTTGTGAAGTAAACCTTTTCAAAAATAACGAGCAGCTGTTAAACCTTGACCAAAAAGAAAAAGGCTGTGGTAGAGATCTTGCAGGTGGTAGTGATTGCCAGCAGTGATGCTCGTAGCAGTTAGTTGCAGTGCAAATGTATGTGAACTGTTGAGAAAGCAGAGGCTGGGAAGGTACTTTCCCCGCTATGGTCTGATGGGTGAGGGCTGGTGAAGTTGGAGCCAAGTTTCCCAACAAGCAGTTGGGAAAATTAACCAGGTTGCTCTGCTGTGTGGTATGAGACAGCTGTCATGAACAGTTTTCCAAGGGTTTTAACTAACTTCTTGTTTCTGTCTGCAGGAAGTAGACAAATGCTTGGCAGATGGTGCAGACGAATACTTGCAGTTGATGAGTCTCTGTGCCCTTGTGATGCAGCAGCTAACACAGAACACTTAACTCCTCCAGCAGCAGCTGACAGCAACTAAGAGCAGCTGTTTGGTGGCTATGGGACCTGCATGCTTCTGTACTTTGCAATAAAATGACTGCTTAGCAGTTGCAGATGCTCGTGCTGGACTGTTTGTTTCAAGTTGAAGGCAGGTGGTGCTTGCCTTTGAAAATACACTTTGGCAAAGGATCACACCTCGAACATGAGCTGGATTCACATGGGAGCATTGTAAACCAGAGCCTGTAGTATTAGGAAGTACTTTCCAGTAAGTTGGAAAAAGTCAAAGTATGTTCTATCACCTTCTGGGTCTCGTAAAGAGTGCAACAGCCTTTAGAAGAGAGGACTAGGCCTGACATCCATTGCTTTGTACTACAGCAGCTACTCACAGCAGCAGTTTTACCAACAGCCCTCCACTCACCTGGCTGTAGGATGTAAAAGCCCAAGGCTCACTATAAGCAGCAGGAGCTGCAGGCCCTCCTCACCCTCCCCTGTAAACAGGGCCCCACCAACCCAAAAAAGGACCTGCAATTTAAGTGAATATAGAAGTATTTTATTGAACATTCAAACTTCATTAAGACATGTGCAATATGGCAAATTTTACTGGGTTTAACCCTAACTAAGACAATAGTATGATTGCTTGCTTGCTGGGGCTTAGCAACAGGGTCCAGATCACACTTACCACTAATTAAATACTTTATTGAATAAATACATATCAAACAAAAATGCATTTTAATGCTCTTATAAAAGTTTATAGAGATTTTGAAAGGCCTTTCCAATTCAATCTGAAGTACAAGTACATACAATAAAGGAAGGTAGGCTAGTTTAACATAATTGGCTGATTTTATACAGCACTTATATCTTTTAGTCCATAAGTAAATTATTAAATGATAAAGAACATCTAATACAACCACTTCTATGGAACTAGGAAATAAATTTCTAATAAAGAAAAAATTTACAGACCCCATGACTTTCCACCCAACCCCAACAGTCTAACCCTAAAGTGGATAAAGCCAATGGCTTCCCCCACAAGAGCTCACGACAAAAAGTCGCTTCGCTTATCAAAAATCTGTATTTCTGATCCGTTATGAGCATTGAGACAAGATTCAATAGATCCCCAAAGAAAGAAGCACAATGCACGTGAATCGCCTATCAGCAACAGCGAGCACTGCATTCAAACCATCTCCTCTCCAGGGATTAAATGAGATCAGCCACATTCATTGGCATCTCCTCCACTGTAGTATTGTAGAATGTCTCAATATCACGCAGAATCCTCTTGTCCTCTTCAGTGACAAAGTTTATAGCCACACCCTTCCTGCCAAAACGACCGCCTCGGCCAATTCTGCACAAAACAGAAAGAACATTTACACCCACGTTAACTACTCCCTTCGCTTAAAGTATTTTAAACACGAAAGATCCATTCATTAACTGCTGTTTTTATCTGCCAGTGGCCAGTTTATGCTGTATTTACAGGACTAGCTGCTGACCAACGTCACATCTGGTTAAGAAAAACTAGCAGTTAGTGCCAACAGCACGGAAGGAGTGTCCATCCTATGGAGAGTAGCAGAGCAGAAAAGGTTACTTTTTGGCTGCAAAATAAGATCTTTATTTAATGGTTGGTACTGTGGTTTCATGTGCTAGCTCAGTCTCCCTCCCCTCTCTGAGGAACTCAAAACCCACACCACATGCGTTCCATCTCAAGCACATGGTGTATGAACAGCTAAGCTGTCTTTCAAAAGTTAAGGCTGTTCCTACATTAATCCAATTACACGGAACAGCACACACCTTCTCAATTTTAATTCAGCATTAACTGTTTCCAGTGGGAAAACTTAGGGTTTTTGCATGAAAAAAATCTAAGCTCAACACTTGAGTCTGTTATACCAATCACAATTCAGTTACACCCACTCTCAGTTCTGCCTTCCTGTAGGATGCACAATACAGCACCTAGGCAACAAGGGCTACACACACAGAAATGGCTCACAAAACTTAGTGAATAATCATGACAAAAGAAATATATAAATACCGACTCGCTCTTTATTCAAACTGTGCCGCTTACGAATCCACGTCCTAAATTACGTCAACGTCGTTTCTGAGCACCATCCTGTGTCATCAACTGCTGCTATCGACTCCTGTATTTTTTTACATCAAGTAACAAAGCACAGTTTACTTAATTTAGGGACAGTCACTAAAAGCAGTTAAACTAAACCTAGGGAAACAAAACTCAAATTGCTACCAGAAGAGACACACCACAGAGGAAAGAATGCCACTGTAGGAGGAGCCACCAAGAGCAAACGCAAACAAGGCACACAAAACACGAACACAGTTAAGACTTCCAGGAGCGAAGGCAGTTTTAAACCACCAGCTTATGAAAATACTAAGGTCTAGTGACTGAGCAGCAGCAGCAGCAACTGAGGATTAGCTAGGACCTACAGATCCAGCTAACAACCTTGCTTCCAAGGTGCTATGCCAGGGATGGCTTTGTAATTGTTCCCTATGACCTACAACACAAGAGGCAGCTCAGCAGCTGGCACCTTCCCCAGATCTCAGCAATGCATGGATTAGCCATTGCTTCACTCATATCTAAGTTTTCCCACTGCTTTTTTAAAATTGTCTCAAAGTTCTGCTCCTCCCTCATTTCAGGACAAAATTTGTGCAAGTCAAGGCTTTTTTTTCCAAGAAAAAAAGCCAAGTAAGTTTACTTCCTGCTAGTTTTTGTTAGCATTATCGTATGCACGGATGGATAACACTCATTGATGACAAGGACTAACGGGAGAAACAGGTGAGGTTCTGTGCCAAGCTCTGTGCAGACCATGGCACTCAGTGTGCTGTACAGACTAGAGGACAGAGCCAACTAACCTGTGAATGTAGTTTTCACGATTGGTTGGCAGGTCATAATTTATAACCAAAGAAACTTGCTGCACATCAATACCACGAGCCTGGAAAACAAAGCAGAATCTTTAATGCAAGGTCACAAGCTGCTGATTAAATTACTTTATCACCTGTTTGTTGACTACATGGTTAGTGATGAACTACAACTGTGTAGTCCATAGTGGAGCGCAGTCTTTTCTCTTCCAACAAGCTCCAGTAGTTCAGGCTACAAGAACCTTCACCGAGTTATGAAGCTTTTGGCACCACATGGAAGCAGCAGCATGTTCAGTGTGAGCTAACACTTACCAGCAAGTCAGTAGTGATCAGGACACGGCTTGATCCTGATCTGAACTCTCTCATGATAACATCCCGCTCCTTCTGGTCCATGTCACCATGCTGCAGAATTAAAACATTGTTATTTACAGTTCCAGTCCTCCAGACTGGTATTAACCTTCAAAAATAAAAGCGTGTCTGAAACCCAGCGTCCCTACCTGCTGTGGGAACTAAGCAGGTAGGGATAGAAAGGAAACAGTTTTCTTTAAGCAGGGGGAACGATAATACAGCACCGCACAGCTATATCATAACTTAGCCTGCTTTTGTTCGGATGATTTCAATACGTACACTTCATGGACACAACAGGGGCATTTCAGGAGTTATGCAGAAGTGGCAATCCTTACCAGAGCTGAGACTGTGAAGTCCCTGGCATGCATTTTTTCTGTAAGCCAGTCTACTTTTCTCCTTGTATTCAGGAAGATAACAGCCTGAGTAATGGTCAGTGTCTCATACAGATCACAGAGAGTATCCAGCTTCCACTCCTGAACACAAGAGAAATAACAGGAATAAAAAAAAACTCTAAAGCCATGATCCATTAACCATGCAACTAACTACTGTGCACTTACTAATATGACCTGGATAATTTTAACAGTAAGTTACATTTCTGCATCAACTGTTGCACCAAATCTTAAGACACAGGACACTGGACATTAAGAAAGAGGTCCACCCCAGTCATTTTCGATCCAGTGCATCATTGTTCTTCTTCTTGCGTGTACTCTACTAGCATTATTACAGAAACCAAAGCTCAGCCTTGATTTCTGCAATTTTAGCACAGTGCTTTGACAAGAAGGTAAAAAAAAAAAAAAAGTTTAACACTGTTCCAGAAGTACAACTGATACCAACCTCTCTTTCAACATTAATGTAGAATTGCTTGATACCCTCCAGAGTCAGTTCTTCCTTCTTCACCAGGATACGTATGGGATCTCTCATGAACTTTTTGGTCACTTCCAACACATCCATTGGCATCGTAGCTGACAGCAGCACAACCTAGAAAGCATTACTCTGTTAGCATGTACAGGAGACATCTGCTTCAGCTCTGTCACTCTGATCTGGATCTGATCTGGATCAGATCTGGATCACTGCAACAACAAAACCAATGACTATTGTCACATTTATGTCAAAACAAATCCCAACCTTCTGTGAGGTCAAGGCAGACAAGACTGCTCACAACAGCTGTCATTTAGACAAGGACAGCAACAATTCAGCAGCTGTCAGCTACACTTGCAATCAAATCTGCACCCATCAACTGACCCCCACAAAAAGATCTTTACCTGGATGTTAGTGCTCAATTTCTGAAAGATCTCATAAATTTGATCCTTAAATCCTCGGCTCAACATCTCATCAGCTTCATCCAGAACAAACATTTTGATCCATTTTGGTGCTATTAAAAAAAGAAAACAGAGTACTTAAGTCTCAGAAACACAATACTTAAGTTATTCTCCCATAGGGCTGAGCAGTCCTGTACAAATCCATCACTTCAGCTCTTACCAGATGTGAGTTTTGTATTAATGAGTTAACTGAGAGCAAAATCAAATCCATACTTACAAAGGTAGCGTCTGTTCAGCATATCAAACACACGCCCCGGAGTTCCAACCACAATGTGTGGAGCTTCAGCCTGCAGCTTCTGCATTTCATTGCGAACATTTGTGCCACCAATGCAAGCATGGCATGTTGCTCCCATGTAGTCTCCAAGGGCCAGAATTACCTTTTGAATCTAAAAAAAAAATTTTATTAGTAGCAGCTACTGGCACAGTCAGTCCTACATCATCGCTGCTTATGGACTGAAAAAGATTACTCAGCTCTCGAGACTACAGAAAAGGCTTGCCACTCACTTTGCCCCAATGCTCATTACTTAGTTGTTCATTAGGGAGTTTAAGTCAGAGGGACATTTCACCCCCACTAGTTGCAACCTGAAAGCAATTCCCCATGCTATCTATTAACTTAAGAACTACAGCCTCAAAAACCAAACTTAGGTTTTGAGCTGTTAAATCTGACATGTAAAGCACCTGCAGGAAGTTCTTAAGAGTACAGAAGTGCCCCACTATATGCCAGGCTTTAAAAGAAAATCTCAGTGACATCTTCAGAGTAGAAACAAAGACTGAAGCTTCAGTTGGATGTTCTCACTCCACTGATCTACTTTTTTCATGAGTTCTTCCCTGTCTCATCTAGTACATTTAGTTTTACCTTAAAGAACCTTTACTACAGCACTGGCATCTCAGCGCCTTCTAGTTAAAACGGATAGAGTCATATACAGATAATTTTCTACTCTGTTTTGAGCTCTGGTCTCACAATTTTACCTTGAAAGCCAGCATTACTGGTTCACATTAATCATAAAGATCAGGTATCCTTTCAGCACATTCACTTACTAGAACAGAAACATCAAGCCTTAAGGATGAAGTGGGCATGCAATGTAACATCAGTGAAACATATTAAGGCAAGAAAACATCACAAAATTACAAAAACAATCAAGTGACCACATGTGCACTGCAGTTTTCATGTTGCACAACTGCACGCAGACTTAAACAGTTCTCAGAAAAGCCCGTTTTGTTTCCACTCAGAACACTGTACTTTAACTTTTTTTGCTGAAGATGCTCCCTCAGAACTGCTGGCAGCAGGGCAGCTGCCTCCTGCAGCCCTGCCCCAGCACACCCTCCACATGGAGCACAGCTCGGAGTTGAAGCAGGACAGAAGGCACTTCATTTCCCCCATTACTCAACACAAAAAGGGTTCTGAATGGATGATAGTTACAGCCCCTCTTTATCATCTCACAGTTGTGAAACCTGAAACCTATGCAACACACAAGCAGCTTTTTTTTTTTTGTTAACTACACTATCAATACCTGTTGAGCCAGTTCTCTGGTAGGGGCCAATACTAGTGCTTGGGTCTCCTTGAGATCAATCTCCAACTGCTGCAGGATGGAAATAGCAAATGTGGCTGTCTTGCCAGTACCTGACTGAGCTTGAGCAATCACATCATACCCTAAAAAAAGTAGGATACACATTTACTGTTCCCACATGGGTCATTCACATCCAGTTTTATTTTATTCCCTTTGAAATAAGTGATCAGCATTACACATTCTCTCCATTTCAGGTCAGCCCCGAAAGATGGTGTACCATCATGTCACTTGTACCATCAGAAACACGTATAGATACAGGAACACAACCCAGCCTATGCATTTTGTAACACTTCCCTAATTAATCTGACGTTAACAGCAACAGTAAACGAAGCACTCGCATACCTTTGATGCATGGAATAATAGCTCTCTGCTGGATAGCTGAAGGCTTTTCAAAACCATAAGCATAAATGCCCCTTAGAAGGGATTCTTTTAAATTCATATCATCAAAATTGTCAACAATCTCATTCCAATTGCTCTGCAATAGAGAAAAAAATCAGTCGTTACATCCATCCATCCACCGCCCACCCCTGCCGGGACGGCGCTCCCGGGGCCCACACTCACCTCAATGACACCATCGGGCTCCATTCCCTCGGGGCCGCCATGGTCTCTGCCAGAGGAGAACACGCACCGCCGTTAGCACCGCCCCGTGACAGATCGCTCCAGCAGGTGCTGGGGGCTCTGCCAGCGACCCGCTCCCTCATCAGCCGCCCCAACCCTCCGTGTGACATCGCTTCAGGCGGGGCCCTCCCGGGAGGCGGCAGCGAAATGGCGGCCGCTGCGCAGCGCTCCGCCGCAGCGCCGGGCGTCAGCGGGGGGGAAGGGAGGGGGGGGCGGCAGCTCCCGGCCGCGCTGCGGTTCCCCCCCTCCCGCGGTCGCGTCAGCTCTCGCGAGAGCTCCACCCCTGGGATTGCGCAAATCGGACACCGCGAGCGGACGGGGGACGGCGCCGGGAGAGCGCCTCGAGGGCCGCACCTCTTCCCCCCCACCTCCCCCCCGGCAGAAACATGGTCTCGCCCTCCCACGGGCCCTCAGCGCCGGGCCGAACCAACGGCAAAACGCTAGGGAGGAGAAAATAGCTTCAAAGAGGGAAAATACACCCGCAACAAAGCACTGCTCTATTTTAGATGCCGCGCAGCAGGCAGGGTGAAAATAAAGATAATCCATTTTCAGGGCTGGGAGGTTGCTAGGAAAATAACAGTGAGAACGTGAACCCCTTAAGAAAGAGTTAAAGCTGCGCTGAAGCGCAGCTCGGGGTGGAGCACGGATCGAAGCGTCTAGAACCGCGATCGAAACGTCTGGAAGTGGGGGGTGATGGGGAGCGGGCACGGCGGGGCCCCAGAGCCGCCATTCCTCCCCCCACCTGCTTCTCCCCGGCTGCCACCATCAAGAGCCCTTCACGGGAATGGGATCGGGGCTGCCGCACCGCTCCGTACCTGCTGTAATCCGCGGAGCCGCCTGACATGTTCCGACCACCAGCGCTGTCCTCAACTGAAAAGGCACAGCTTCCGCGGCGGCCGCCTTATATATCCGCCCTCCGCCGGACTCGTTTCGCTCCTCTCTGCGCATGGATATGCGCCTCACGCCGCAGGGAAAAAAACGCTAATCCCCTCAAAGGGAGGCCCCTCCGCGAGCGATTCCCTTCTCCCTGTCCTCTGAGGTGCTCTTCGGGGGTATCTCGGCCCCCCGGAACCGCAGGGTCAGCGAAGCCGGGGACTACTTTTTCTTCGCTCAGAACGCGGAAGGATATTGCACCACTGATGGAGTGACGGTGACTCGCTCCTTCCTCCCGCCCCCCCCCGCCCGCTTCGCTCGGGGTTTCCCAGCCCAGCCCCTGCTGCATCGCGAGGGAGGGGCGCGGCGTTGAGGGGCCGCCGGGCTGCTTCCCGCCATGTGGCCCCGCAGCGCTGCTGCCTTTCCCGCAGCGCGTCGGTTACTTCTCAAGCTGTCAGTGCGGAGCCCGGGGGCGGCAGAGGACAGCGGCTTCCTCGGGCGTAGAGGAGGCCCGTGCTGCGAGGCTCATCCCCTGCTCCCCCTACCCGCGGTGCAGAACACCCCTCAGTCCTCTCGCTGAGGGCGGAAAGGGCACCCCGCAGCGCTGAGGGGAGCGGGGCCGTGGAATGAGGGGAGAACGCGGGGGCACTCGGCGCTGCCCCGCGCTGTGTGGGAGCCCCGCGGGGCCTCAGACCACACCAGTGTGTCACAGTGTTAAAAGCCGGTGCTTTCTATCACCTCTTGGGCTTCACGATGATTTGTTCATCCGCAGGCAAATAATGTAAGTTGTGAGCAATCATTTGTGCCATCTTTAATAGTGAGTCACATCTGAAACTTGTTTCCATAGTGATTATACACGAGAAATGCAGTCAGTGCTCGAAAACCTCAACCCCTTCCTTGTCAGGAATACTGTAAATTGTGTAGAATTGTCTAGAATATCTGTCAAGAGAATCTCTGAGAGACCTAATGTGCTCCTCCTGAGGCAGCATCTGTTGGGGAGTATCTTTAGAAGTACCAGCAGTTGCCAATAACCAAGGTGAGTTACATAAACCCAGCTCCGGTGGTGTCCCCCCGCGGTGCTCCCTGTGTGCCCGTTGAATCTGGGAGCTGCTGAGGGAGCTGCTGAGGGGGCTGCGGGGCTTTGCAGGGCCCCGCACGGGGACTGGAGGCCCTCCCAGTGGCAGCGGTTCCTGAGGGCCCATACGGCTGTAAACGGAGCGGGGAGGGATGCAGAAAGAACCAGAACCCTCTGGGGCTGGCAGGTTTCCCGTTAAAAATGAGTTTTAGTCAACATAGAGAAGCTAATACTGCTGAATATTTTTATTGAGAACGTTGAACGCTTGTTAAGAGAGCTGTGGAAGGAATGGACTTTTCAAGTATTTCGTTAGGCTTTAGTTTGTTTGCAAAATGGAGTGGAAAAGATTTTTTGGCAATGGGGAAATGTAGGAACGTAAGCCATCATTTTTCACAGCCTTTAAACGCCTTTTTAAAATCCATCTAGGCTGACACCTCAGGAGCGGGTATCTGGTACCAAAAGGTCAGATTTTGTCACTAACAAAATTTTGGATTGATGCCGGGATTTGCTGTGTCCCCCAGCCTTAAGTCTTACTGGGCTTTTAGAGCAGGCTCAGCTGAAAATTTGCTCAAGGCCCAGGTTGGTGTTATCATCAGGCAGAAGTGATACCAGGGAGATACTAAGTAATAGTTTTGTCTCTGCTACTGCTGTTGGAATCCATGGCCACCTTTATATGTGCACGCTGAATGCTTCAGTAGATGTCTCCCCAAAAGACAATCTTGGTGAATCGTGAGCTCTTTGGTGGGAATGAACATAATTATGCACTTATTAGTACGGGGTAGCAGATGGACGAGCTGGCTTAGCAGCTGCGTTTCCAGTCATTATTCATACAGATCGAAGAACGATGTATCTAAAGAAAGCAGTAGGAGTTGACACCTCCTGAAACTGAGCTCTAGTTGAGCAATCCCTTGGAAATGTCAGAAATCTCCTTTTAGAAATCTCATACCATGATTTGAACGTACCGTGAAGCTGTTGTGTGCTTCACGGGAATCCTGGAAGACCCCAAGATCTTTTCCTGCATTGAACTCCAACATAAGGCTGGAATTCGTACCATACATTAAGTGATTCCCACAGCTAGCAGGGCAGGAAAGTAACTGCAGACAGAGTTTATTCATTGTGGGTCGTGCTGAGGATCAAGATGACTTGTTAGGGTGTTGTTAGCAAGAAGTAATGTTTTTCGATTCATCACTCCCAAAGGATCCTGGCTAAACAAAAGCATGCTTCCTCGGATGTAGGAGTGGAGAGCAAAGATTCTGGAAAGGCTCCAGGGGAGAGAAAAGGTCTGAATTCCAGGAGCCCCGTGCTTGTTATTTAACTAGTCACAGGGTTTCATTAATGCTGACTTACACTTTTTTGCCACTGAAATTACAATCTAAGCAAAATAAATAGTAGTAATTTATAAGATGCAGTATTTTTAATGCGCTGAGGCTTGATTTGCATTTTTTAGTATCTTCAGTATCTCAGTGTGATTTGAAATCCACAGTATGATGGGTTTTGTACTTTAGGCTGCTAGGTTTGCTTTGTCATCCTTCTCAAAAGTTATTTTGCAACTTTTTTTCCCGACACATTTGTACTCCTTGGTGCTGTAATCAGACATTAGTCATGAAATCCCAACAGTGTCCATGTGGAGAGAAGTGAAAGTGCTTCCAGATGCAGCATTTGCTCTCCTACTTGAAGTTTTGTCTCACTGCATAGTTGTGCTTTAGGCCAATAAGGAACATTGTCAAAAATGCTTAAGTGAATCAGGAGCTAAGCACTGTGCAAAGCCAGTGGGGTTTGGGCTGCTTTCGTTAATTTATTTGTCCCCCATGCTCAATCTGTTCTAGGCATTCAGACTTTGTGCAGAGGACATAGGGTGGATGGGACCTTTTGCTGACCAGCTGACTCACTGCTCTGAAACGCGTGCACCGTGGTTTGTGGCTGCTGCTCCCCAATTGCTCTGAGCAGAGTCTCCAAGCAGCGCTCCTGCTTCAGCTGTGTATGCTTTTGTTTCTTAGCCTAAGTCCTCTTGTTCCCAGTACGGTAACGGGTATCCCAACCCAAATACTTGAAGCAGGAAAATATTTTTATTTCTGTCATTTTCTTGGTCATTCATTCCTCTGCGGGCTATGAAACTCAGCGGTCATAGTTTCAGGTCTTGGGCGCTCTCCTTGATGAGTGATTACGTTATTTCTTACACCTGTAAAGGTTTGTAGCCACACCCCGGGCATGGCTTCAGCTTAGCTCTGTTCTGTGACACCTACAGGACTGCTGGTGTGACCACAGATGTGGAGTTCTACCAATTACACTGAACAGGTGATACGTATTAGAGACTTCCCATTGACTTTTATTGGAATGAGGAGTTTGCACGTCGGTTTTCTCCTCTGTGAAGCAGGAAATAGTATTAGCCTCAGAGGTTTCGTGTGGGCAGGGGCTTGGAAAATGTGGAGGTGTGTTATGGGAAGAGGCTTAGAAAGCGTTTGATAGAAGCTGCCTGCATGCTTTCAGGGCAGAGTTTGTTCTTTCTATTACAAAAGCAAAGAAAGCCAGAGCGATTAAGCAGGTGGCAGCTGCTGATAACATCCTGACGGTACTGTGGTTACGTTTGTTTTTTAACCTAATTCGAAGACTTCTGCACTACCATGAAATAGTTTGTGTCATCTATTTCCATGAAACAGTATTCAAATAATGTTTTTTTTTCAATTTTGAGAAAAAGTTGAATTTAATCATGTACATTATTATAAAGAAAACACTTTTCCTTTTGATATTGGCAAACCATTGAGGTAAATTGTTGGTTCTGATGGCTGTTCCATTTGGAATCCCCGATGATGCTTGAGATTTTTAATTGCTGAGCTGATTTATTTATTTATTTTATTTTTTGGAACACCCATACAGGCTGAGCTGTACTCAGTATTTAATTTGAGTACCTTTCCTCATTGATTAAAAATACTTCCAAGAAACAGAGTGGTGTCTATGTCCTCACAAGGAGGAACTAAGGCCTGTGAGCTGAGCCAGGACAGAAACCCCAAAGTGCCCAGGCAGTTTATTGGTTTTACAGGGGTCTGTTCACAGGATCAGAGCTCGTGGTGAAACAAAGCTACTCTCTCATGCATGTTGTTGGTATGCCTACCTTGATAGATGTCTCTGTGCTCTGTGTCCTGTTCAATGAGATCAAGTTGTGCCATCCAGTCACACCACTCTGTCCCTCCCCATCCCACCTGCTCTCTGTGAGCACCAGGCCAGGCACGCTGCCTTTCAGAACGTACACACGGTGCTCAGAGCTGTGAGGGCCCGGCTGGATGACAGCAAAATGGCTGGGGGTTCTGAACTGCTGCAGCGTGGCACACAGAGCTGTGCTGGCAGCGCCTGGCAGCCTCTCGTTGTCAGCGTGCTTGAAGTGTGCGTGTCTCTAAACAGTGACAGCGAGGTAACACAGAATGACTTTATTATTTAACAGAAACCCTTTCTCCTCGTATCCAGCCCCGTGTGTTTGCTGAAGTCTCTGTCTCCTTCTCTAGCAGAGCATTTTAACCTCCAAAACGCAGCATTTTGCATTTAAAGGGCTTGTTACAGCATGCAAATGTTAACAACAAAGGTTGTCATTAATAAAATGAGCTATGTGGTTAGAGGTATTGCCTCAAGATAAACCTTTATTTCTACAAATGGAGAGTTTTCTACAGAGCTTTATTTTTTGTAAGAAAATGGGATCTATTTTTCTGCAGGTAACTACAGCTCAGATTCCCTGAGTTTTCTTTCTGTCAGCAGTGCTGGCTTAGTATGAGATTATAGATGAGTGCTTTCAGCTTCGTGCCCTTGTTTCACCTGCTTGTAAAATGGGAATTATAATCTCCTGTTTTAGAAGTATCCCTTAGACTGTAAACTGTTTAAGGACTGATTGCTTTATGTGCTGTACTTCAGTCTACAAAGCAGTCATTCCAGGTGGGGAGCTGAGGCTTCACCCGGGTAAAAGTTAAAACAAAAAATAAAAAAATAAAAATCAAGGTAAACATTGCGATTTGTTTAATCGCTTTTGTTTTATTTTGTTAATCCTTCTGAGATTTTTTTTTGGATGAAAAAATGTAAATATTACAAGGCTTTTCTCGTTAACAATGTTCCAGATGCATGCTGTTGGGGTCTGAAGCGTGCCTGTGCGGGTAAAGCTGCCAAGTGGGCTGCTAAGGAGCCGCCTTGTAACTTTTCCCCTCTTTTGTTTGCAGTTTCTTTTTTAGGGTTATGGAGCCTCTGTGGGAAAGTCTGTAGTTCCAATTGCTTGTGCTGTATCCCGTCCTAGAATGCTATTGTATTTTATTTTGTATGCTGATTGAATACCATCAGATACAGCAAAAATGAACATGTAAGGTGCAAAATAGTAAGAAATTTGCTCTTTTATTTTCAGGTTGTACCCAAGCACAGCTGCCCAGATTTCCCTAGGACCCACTGATGCAAGCACAGACAGCATGCAGGTGATCACATTATTATTTTAGCTTGGAATTACTGTGGCACTGCTTGTGCTAATCCAGGGCATCCACTTGAGCACTTCATGTCACAGCCATTGGCAGTGACCAGAAACCTTTGTTCTTTACACAGCAGGAGACAGAAATGAGAGTTCATGTTGAATTACAGAAATACATTTATTTGTTTATTTCATGCATATCTGGAAGGTGATTAGATGATAATTTGCTGGCTTTTCTTGCAATAAATGAATAAATGAAGTGAATAAATACATGTTCTGCTATTCAAAGTCATTTTATCTTGTGCTAGGTACTTAAAGAGCTTTTGGTGATTGTTTCTGAGTCTTACACAGCTGTTTTTGGCTAACATAACCTTTATTTGTAGCACATTCTGCTGATTAATTTAAAAGCGGAAAAATGAGAAAAATTTGAATTTCTAAGCAAACATGTTCAAAATATTCACTAACCACCCAGTTACTGGTGGTTTTAATTTTCTTGCTTATTTGCCTTCTGCAGCTTCTGTTACCATTTCCAAATAGATTGTGATACATATTTTCATGCGCTGCAAGTCTACAAGATCTTGAATGACATTGTTCCTTTTGTTTTAGCAGGAATTTAACAATCAAACCACTGATTTATTTGTTAATAATGAGTAAAAACTCAAACAATTACAAAATATTTACAGCTTTCTGGACTTCACTTGGATGAGATATCTCATTTATCTTAAGCTTAAGAGTTTTTCATTTTTCACGTTTGTCTGAAAAAGCTGAATATCATAGAGATAGTTTTACATAGCTTATCTTTATGCCAAAAACGGACTTCTCTGGTTTCCTTTACTGTTATTCATTTGCATTGCGAACATTCAGCTTTTCTGGGAATACAACTTTGCCCCCTTGGTAGCACATTTTTTCTGAAATCGCATCAGAATTATGTTTGTTAATTTACATTGTGTTGAAATTATCTTTGCTGATTTACTGGGTAAACAAACTGCCTGTCTTTCTGCAGAAAGAAAAGAGAGAAAAGTGTGAACCATAAAGAACTGCTGCCTCAGAGCTGCTGTTGCCATAGAGCTTCTAACGAGGAAAAACTGCAGCAAGGATTTCTTCTGCTGTTGAAGGTAAGATGAGGGCACAGCAAAGGCTGTAGGAGGGGGAGGGGAGGCAGAGGGAGGGAGAAGAGGAAGAAAGTCTGCGTCCTTGCTGTCTAAAAAAGGAAATTCAGTTTCAGTGTACATGAGCAGAACTGCTGGTGCAGAAGAACAAAGCTATCTGAGTTGTTTGGGGTAGCAAGAGTGATGAGCAAGCAAGCGCATTCCCGTGCTTTCAGGAGGAAATGCTGCAAAGAAAGGAGGAGAAGAGTGGCTATCGTTTAGAAAACACTGCTGCTTTAAGATAGCTGCTTTTTGACACTGCTTTGGTGTTAATATTGTTCTCCTGGGTACAGATAACTGTGAAAACAATCAGATAGATATGCAGGAAGTAAAATTAGTGCTGAACATTTTGAGCATATGCTTAAGAATTCTGTCAATCTGTATTAAAATGTGTCAGTTGTTACATTCAGCTGTGAAGTACTGTCAATCCTTTTAAAATGCAACTGCATTTTTTTTTATGGCGAGATTTTTATGATAAATTGATTGTTTATCAATCTTTAATTATGAATACAGAACTGCTATTGGTCCTGCTTTCTGTGGAATCTCTTGAACAGGGTGAGCTTTGTAGACTAGGACTCTCCATGATCTTTCCAAAATTATCCACAAAATAATCATGCCAAAAGCTGCTGCCACTGTTTCTACATCTGTCTAGTTTGTCACATATTGCAGCTTTTTGCTATCATTTCCCTGCTTGTTCTCTCAGCCTCTTGGCACTTTCTGAGATGACTGAAGCCACGTGCCCTGCACAGCAAACCCAGCACACCTGCCATGTTTGTGCAGCAGGACCTTGAAGAGAGTGAAACAACTTTTAGAGGGTATACTAAAGGCAGTGATAGCACTGAGTGTCTTAGCTGTGTTGATAAAAATGTGTTGATATTGCTGAACCATCTGATTGATGTATTGAGTATGCTGGAATAGAACAGCCTTTCCTGTGCAATTTCTTATTTTGCACTTTATCACCAAATGTCAAATATTTGATCATTTCTCCTGGAATTCTGTCTGAAGATTGGGGCAAAGTGAATTTCTCCGATAGCACCCTGTTAGCTTGATCAAGAATCATCAGTGTGAGTTACAAATAAATAAAAACATATTTGGGATTCTGAATTTTATTAGCATTACGGTCTCTCGCTGTGAAATTGTTATTCCTTGAGACTGTAGCAGTTATGTGCTATTTCTGAGTTGCGAATTGCACTGGGGTAGATATATGGATTGTGAATGTGTCAGCTGCCATTTCAAAGGTATGTCATGAGGAAATGAATGTGTATTTTTTAGGAGTCAGACTCATTTTGTGAGTCACACTCATTTTTGTCAGTCTCATAAGCTGCAGAGAGCTTATCTGCGGTCTTTGGAACCATTCTCTTTACCTACTATAGTCCTCAGTGAAGTCAGTGGTTAATGACATCCTGTTAAGATTTGCATGGATCCTTTTAGCCAGCACAGAAAGATCAAGTCTTAATCCATGATTGAGGCAACCCTTGATAATACAAGTGACAAGCATTTAGTTCAACGTCAGCGAGAGGTCTGCTCCAAACAGTTGTTGGAGTGAGTAATTGTGTATATGACTGAGTTCCACAGAGCATTAGGCTCTGCATTTCTGAAAAGTTTGGTCAGCTTTTGGATCAAATTAGCCTGAGTCCTTCAGAGATCCAAGATGATACTGCAGTCAAGTATGGCTCTGTATAATAAACCTCTCTGTGTAGAGTAACTGTCCAAGGAAGAACGGATGATCCTTACACAGACTAAAATTTAGTTGGCCTAGATACATATTTAGTGGAAAGTTATTGTTACAGTCTTAGATCAACTTAATGTAGTTCTATGTGGCCAAAATCAGATAGCTAGAAGTATTCATGTTGCTAATTGACAGATTATTCTCCTATGTTGTGGGTAGCTATCTTCTGCATATAGTATGTATTATTTATTTATTCGTTCAGATTGATGATGGCTAAGATGTATTTACAGTGAAAAAGTGAAGCCCTACTCTAGTGCTACTACACTTATACTGGCTGATTGACTGGGTCCACCGTGTGAAACGGAGCGCAGATGCTTTACGTAACCTTCATATCAAAGTGTGCCAGACTGTGCCAACTGCAACCAGCGTGTCTGTGAACTTCTGTGGAAGTTTCAGAGGTGTCTTGGTTGTCTTATGGTGTAAAAGGCACTTTATCTAAAGCTGACCTGAACAAAGAAGTTGTTTATATATCTGCTAGTCTGTCTGTAATTTGTACAGAACCCCACAGAAAGAGGAGATCTTGTACTTCATGCTTGTTTTCCTGCTTCTTCAATCTGGTTTATATTGTGGGAGTGCACAAGAAAAGAAGGAAGTATGGCAAAACGTTGCCCAGAACACTCTAATCTCTGTGTTTGGGCCAGGGGAAAAAGCAATCAAGCCGCTAGTGCTTGCTGCAGTTCATGCCAGGACCTGCACCAGTTCCTAAAACATCTCAAATATAAGAGCTATTTTTAGGGTTAATGTTGCCCATAGTCACATTTTTCTGCTTGCAAGGAGGTGCTGCACTGCTCAATGTCCAGCTCTGTCTCTTTCAAGTAACATAATTCTTCTACACCATGAGCACTGGCAGGGTGCTCTGAGGCTTGATTTGTAGAAATGCTGAGCATCCACACTGCTGTTTAAAGTTAACAGCAGCACTGACTTCTCAGCACGATTTAAAATCAGGCCTCTGTGCTCAAATGTTTTTCAGTTTAGCTGTCATAAGACTGTTTAAATGATCAATCTAAATTCACCTAGACACCTGGAACTGATTTTTTTTCCTTTCTGAAGTATTTTGCCAATAGTAGATTGATCCAGGGAAGTTGGGGTGTGTCCCATTATCTCCCTTGATTATTTTTACTTTTTTGAGCGTTACTACTGCTTTAGTTAATATGTAGCTATTAGAATAGCTAGGACATATGAGTGAGTAGAATTTATCTGCAATAGATTTACTTCTCTGTGATGTTTTATGGGATTCATCTATTTTTCTATTTAGTTGAATGGCAAGGAATTGACTTCTGATGAAATGTTTAACTGTTAGAATAAGAAATAAAACAATGTTCCTTTATCATTTGAATTTGCTTATATGTCTTGTGGGTGTTTCAGGGTGCTGAACACGAGTATGTTGGGCATGTATGCCAAAATATCTTAAATGTGCTATAGCTCCCCCTGTTCTGTTTATGATGTTATATTTCCCCTTGAAATCAACAGTGTTCCATTTTTATCTACCCTAACTGCATGTTTTTTCTTAAAATAATCTAAGTGTTGACCAGGAAGGGTGTACTTTTAAGAAAAAGGTATATCCTCACTCATTCCCTGCCTTAATCAGTTTTGTTTTTTTCACTGCCTTGTTTTTTTGCTCCTGTGACTTTTTTTCATTTTAATTGAAGTGGTGTATTCCATCTCACCTATAAGTGCATAGGGTGGGAGATCAGGGTCATCCACTCAATTTGTACAGTGACTTCTAATAAAAGATGTTTTGGGTTCAGGCTCTTCAGTTTTAAAGCATATATACTTATTTTGCATGAATCTGAGTTCTGTGGGGACTTTCTATTCTCTGTGACTCACTTTGAACTGAAACAGCAAGGTAGGCAGTTTACAGTGTGAAACCAGTAGTGCAATGCCTCGTCTTCAAGTTGCAGATCAGCAGTATTGATATTCACGGCAGAAGGGGTAAGAAGATTGGGTTCCCATGATCTCTGTTGTTATGTACTGAGAAGAGCTGCTCCTTTGGAGCTTATGTTCACGTTTTCACTGAGCAGCAGATTGAAACCAGTTCAGTAGCACCAGTAATTATAGTATTCATTGTCGCAAGATGCCGTACCCAATTAGAAAAACTTTCACTCTTTCAGCCTTCCTCTTGCTTTGGAGTGCAATAGAGACATTGCTATTAATTACATTTTACCAAATCAACTTGACTTAATGCTTAAATAAAACTGTGGAAGCTGAGTTGCACAAATGGAGTTTTTGTAAACACAGTGAAATCCAGAGTTGTATGCGAGTAGCTGGTCGTGGAATTGAAAATATCCATCTCCATTGTTTTTAAGAATATTTGAGGAATCTGATCATTGTTTTTTGCGTGGCTCTGTCTAAATATCAGTGGCCGTGTAGTGTTGTCACTTCTCATTCTGTAGCTAGTTAGGCCCATTTTATCCTCAGAGCTGTGATTCCTAAATTGAGATCAATTATCTTGCTGGCTGAGAGACTTAAGAAAACAAGGAAAGAAATGGGTTCTTACATCTCATCACATTCCAGTGTTCAGTGTTAATTCTCCCCGTTTTCTGTTGTCAGATACCTGCAGAGCTCTCTCCATGGCTGGTTACACCACAGCAATATAGCATTAGAGTGTGACTAAAAGATTGTGTCTGAATTATAACAAACACCCAGCAGGATATCTGTAGTAAAGCTGAGGAATGTTTTTCACGTCAGTTAAAATATGTATTTTGTCTCATTGCCACAGATGGAATGAGCAAGAGAGAAGAGAGAGCACGTTAAATCCAGGCAGTAGTGAAATGGCCATCGGGTGGCTCTGGGTCTCAACAGTATCATGAGGAGACGTTTTCATACCCTCCACTGCCAGTTCCAATTGTCTGTATCAGCCAGAATGCATTTTTCTTCCTGGTGCAGGACTAGCTATTGTTTTTATGTTCACTTACAGTTTTATTTGTACACCTTGCCCATGATAAGTAATTGGCAAACTTCTTATGCTCTATTGATAGAGCATAACATTTGATACAGGTTTCACAGATGTGATGTTAGTAACGCAGGAGACAGACTAAATGTTAAGCCCACTGAACCTTTCCTGCGATCACAAAGCCCTAATTTGGAGATCGGATTTGGAGATCAGCGATTTGGCTTCAGCAGAAGATCTGCCATCTGCTGGCCGAGGAGGAAAATTACTCGTGAAGTGCTGAGATGTGTCCAGTGGAGAGCTCGAGTGGTTCCAGCAATAGGAGAAACTGGTACTTCTGTAGAGCTTTTCAGCAGCAAGTGTGTTTCAGACCGGGTCAGTAGTTTTCTGACAGCATATTTTTCCATCAGAAAGCACCATTCTGTTGTAATTAAAACTTCTCTGTGGGAGCATGTCAATGAGAAATTGAAATGTTCCATTCTAAAAATGTCAGAACATACCGTTTCAAAATTTTTACACTGGAACACTGATTTTTAGTCCAGAATGATTTTTTTTAAAGTAATTATTTTTGTACACTATGAAAACAGTAAGTCAAAATTGAAATTGACTTAGTTGTATTAAACACCAGCGAAGCCTCTCATAATCACAACAGTACTTGATACATTCAAAGCAGTGAAGAGTGTAGGAGTCCTGGCCTCTGTTACTCTGCTCTGACTGCTCGATCTCCGCCTTGCTGCCTGTGGTCATGTAGGTATGTGCTGGAGGGAGAACGTGGCAAGACTCAAACTATCTTTTCATTCAGATGAGGGACATCGGAGATGGACGAAAACTTAGTTTTTCTTGTCTTTGCACCTTTGTTTCTCTTGCTGTATTTTTTCATGCGTTACTTAAATTGCTGTGGTAATTTCAAGAAAAGCTGTTTTGAACTTAGCCTCTTACATAAAGAATTCCCAGTTAGATCCAGAATCGTACCAGTCAATATTCAGAAAAAAAAATGTATCAAAAAACTAAATGTATTTCTCAAGACTTTCCTTTATATAGCTTTGTATGATTGGTACTTGTCATGTGCTAAAAAGAAAAGATAGATTTTGCATTTTGTCCTTCAAGGAAAGGAATGAATGAGAAAATTGCAGGATCTGGTTAGCGATTGATCCAAGAGTTCTTATTTTAATATGTTTCCTTAAGCAGGGCTCCAGCTAAGTTGTATGACTTCTTAAAGACAGCTGAATTTGTTTTCATATAACATATGGTTTTATATAACCCCAGTCATGACAGGTAATTAATACATGTCCATATAATGGCCAATTAAACTCTGTTAAAGAAGTGTTTAGATGCATGTAATCAGGTTTAATTTACATTCAAAGGGATGTTTTCTGATTATGGATTTCATGGCTTCTTAAATACCATTCTAATGTGTCTTTTAATGCACTTAATTAAAAAAAAATAAGAAAAAGAAACTGTGTGCAAAATTGTACTGATTCTCCTTCAACGTGGATTGTCAGGTAGGCAGAATTCTTTAGGTTACCATATGGCTATCTACCATGTGAGCTTGAAAAATAACTGAGCACAGAAGGTTGTTTTCCTCTGTAGAAACCAGGCATGAGAGAAGGAAGGTGCATCTGGGAATGTTCAGAGAACAGAAAGTCTGAGTTGAGTTCAGTGATTTGTAGAGATCTGCCCTGTCAAGATTTGAAATACTTGAGTGCAGTGGTTTTTGCTTTGTTTTGTTGTTTTTTTGCTACTCTCTCCTACCTCCTATTTGCATTTCCTGTTCTCATTCATTGGCAATGCTACCACCACTGTCACCTGTCCATTCCCTGCATTCTCTGTCCATGATTGCCACTAAGTTGGTGCTTGCTTTTGTTTTCCTTACCCCTGTCCACATTGTTGCAGTGAGTGTTACCTATTGTAGCACCTGATCTTTTCAATAACTTTTTATGTGACTGAGTAGTTGTTCTGTCTGGTGAACAGATCTAGCATTAAATCATTTGTTTATTTATTGTGGTGTGTTTTTCCAGCTGAACGAGTTATCAGATGTAAAAATGTGTTTTCACTTGCTGGAAATATTGGCTTTTTTGGTTGACGTATTCCACCATAAACTCAGATTCTGGAGGATACGCAGAATAGAAAATTCAACCCAATTTCTGAATTAAGCACAGTCTTTGAATGGAAGAAGATAGGCAAATTTTGCCTAACTTAAGTGCTTGCAGTTCTGCCATCTGATCTGTAGTGTTTGTGCACCTCTGCCCATGACAATCTCTCAGTCATCAGACCTCTGCTGTGCAGCTGGCATGCTGTGCTGAGGGAATAACGGAGCTGCTTCATTTAGCATGTTCTGAGCTGTCCATGTTATTCCACAGAACAGCCTGCTAATGAGAGACTGATGGCAATGTTTTTTGAACTCAATAAATTGACAGGTAAAACAGGTTCCTTTATTTTATTTTGTTCTTTAAAAGATTAACTCCAGGAAATTAGAGAAATATTATTTCAGATATCTAAGAAAGGCATCCTTGCTCTGTATTGGCTTGCTGTTGTCTTACACGTACTTGGTTGAAATTCTTCATGTAGTTTACAAAATTCTTTTTTTAAACAAAATACAGTGAGATTTGATGCAGTGGTTCACTGTGTGCTTGTAGCAACGTGAGGTGGATGAGATAGTCGTGACTGGAACTTTGGAAGCAGAAGGCTGTTGACTTGCCTGGTCCCTTTGCTAGACTGGTTCTGGATCACTGGTGCCACACCTGATTTACATTTTTGCCAAATGTGCAAAAGATATGCAGACACAGAGTATTGATGTACGATCCTAGGTTCCCAGAAGTGCCGGTGACCTACTTAGCTAACAGAATAGGAGCTTTTGCCTCTTAGATCTTATACATTTCAAAAGGCAGGAATTTTGTTTCTCTCTGTAGGGCTTCTGGAGAGGATCCTACAATGCTTGAGTTATTCTATTGCATCTCCAAGATCAAAGTCCATCTCCTCATTTTGGGGAGGTGTTGGGTTTTCTGCAGCAGAAGGCAAGAGATCTTCATCTATGAATTCTCTGGGGAGGCTGGGAAGAACTGGCAGGTCCATAATTGGTTTCCAAGGTTTTCCAGGACAGCTGGGGAGAGGAGATTCTGGACGATCTGGTGACCCATTAAGTAAAGAGATATCAGGAGGATTTACTGGTTCTGTAGGAGTACCAGTTTCCATCCCTGCAACCCCTGGATTAACTAGCTCTGGTGCTGCTTCAGCGCTGGGTGATGGGAGGGTTTCCTTTAGATTAAAACCCCTTTCACTGGATTCTTCAGAAGATTCAGGTTTGGGATGTTTATGTTTACCATTTTTACCATGTTTTCGATGCCCACATCCATGGCCGCTTCTGTGCTCACAGTCAGTTTCCTGCCTATGCCTTCTGGCAAACTCATGATCCTTTTTGTGCCCGTGTTTACGCCCATGTTTGTGCCCGTGTTTAAGCTCAGGTCTGCCTTCACCACCTGGTCCCTGCCTATCATCTTTACTTATTTCAGTGCCAGGTCTTGGACTTTGTTCTTCATTTTTGTCAGAGGATGGAGTATTATCTATCTGTACTGCAGCAAAGCTTCGGAAAGGAGTGAATCCTGGAGGCCTTCTTACAAGTGCAGTCTGAAAAACATTGCAATATTTGTTACATGAACGAGAACAATAGCGTCAGATTTGGCCCATTCAGAACCTCATTGCAATAGATGGGTCAGTTATCGAAAACGTTACCAGACTTTTAAAGCAAACTTGATAGTTTTTTCTATCTGTAATAAGCATGAAAAGAAACTTCCTCCCCAATAACTCCAGAGTAGTTTAACAGCTGTATGTTAAAAGAACAATTTACTTATCACTGAAATTCTCCCACGTTAAACTGGCAGTGATGCTACAGAAAGGAACATGTGTATTTGTTTTGATTTATGAACATTACGGCTGATTTCTAGGGCTAATTATCTCTGCTCTTGTTAGCGTATAGCATTCTGATGTATATAAACAATTTATACTGAAGTTTGACACATCTCTGGATAGTCTCAGTACAGGAATATACACTAGATCTGGGTCCATTTGTCGTATGAAATGTAATTCAAATTTCTATTTCTTGATTTGACAGACTTTTCATAGGACTGTTTAGAAATAACACATACAGGTTAACACTGATACTATAAAACATTTGCTCGTTATTGAGTAATCTCTATTCCCCCTTCAGTGTTCCACTGGAAAATAAAGATTGCATGGTATACAGTCCTATGAAAACATGGGTTTCATTTATGTCAACTAAAGTGTCTGATCCTTATCTAACTGCAAATCGGGGTTGTTTATAGTGGAGCTAAATTTGAACATTGATGTGGATACGATATTTCAATGGAAACAAGGACAGCTATTTATTAGTTGATACATATTAGATAGTTATATTCTAGATAGTTATGAAAGTGCTGAGCATAGTGAAGTTGCTGAATGTGAACGGATGTCAATCAGTCTCACTTCATTCAGTATATCTTCTTGATTGGAGAGCATGGGAATCTCTGGATTTATATAAAAAACAAAACAAAAAACAACAACAACCCCACAACCTAAAAAAACCCCTGCAATCGTCAGTTCTGTTAATACAAAAATATATTGCGTTCTGACGCTTTTCAGCTGACCCACGTTCAGGGGTAGTTATTAATGGATCTGGGCAGGGATCTTCCTGCACAGATGGATGACTCATGGCAGAAGGAAATCTAATATGAAAAGATTCACAGATGCTTTTGAAATCTGTGTATCTGTGGGGTATAATTATTGCATTGCCAAATATATTTTTGTCTCAACTTTTAAACTTAGTATAAATAGTAATTCAAAGGAGCTGATGGGACTTGATGCTTCAGAACTTGAGTGGCGATGCAAATGAGCAGTCAACAGGCAGAATGTTCTCTCTGCCCCGTTACCTTTCTTTGTATTTCTTTAATCCCTGTGTTATCCACCACCTCATGTTGTGGCAAAACTGACTTTAGTGTAGGAAATCAGTGAGGTCAGAAGGTGTGTGAAGGAGGAGCGTGGCATTACTGAGGTCTTTAAAATAGCAACGTGTACCTTTATTTTTGGTACAAAGAATGGGATTGTCCTTTGGAATGGATAAAGAAATTAACATCTGTCTTTGTTCTATACTTATGATGATGAGTGATGAGGAGAAATCATACCATTAGCAGGTCTTTAGAGCAGTTAACCTGGGGCGAGATTTTATTCTCCCATGAGATCACATAAATTTTTGCTTCACAGCGCAATGGTAGCTGTTGACAAGACAAAAATCAGTAACAAAACATCAGACACAGCATAAAAGAGTTGTGCATGCAGCAAAATAATTAAATTTTAATACTACTTCCTGGAGTTATACTTAGCTGTCTATGTAATCAGTTTTAGTGATAGAGAGGTCTGTATTGGGACAGATGACTGCTTAGCTTTTTGATCTCATAGGATGCCTATGTGAAAACCAGTTCATCTTTGTATTGAAGGTTGGATCTTGAAAGATTGGACTTTAAGTGTCCAGCACTTTTAGAGCACTGTTTAATCTTTGTGACATTTCTAACAAATATTATTTGTTAATCATACTACCCTAAAAGTTGAGAAATTGAGAGAAAGAGCTTTTTTTCTTCTTCTTCTTCTTTTTTTTTCATGTAATGGCAGATGCAGTAACAGTTTTTAGCTCTTGGAGGTAAGCACTGTTCGTATGGTAGAAAGAAGGAGAGGAAATGAACCTTCTCTTTCCCAACAAGCTCCCTCACCAATGGTTTCTGGTCCTATCAGCATTACTTTCCAGTGTCTGGAACAGATTTTTCCAGTATGAGTAGTTTGTACTCCAGAAGCATAATTTCTATGCAAACCAGTAATGCTATAATCTCATGTATTCCTCAGATGAAAATGCCATGGGTTCAGGAGCATTGCCATAATTTCATATCACACCAGCCTCCTTTCTTTGGTTCTTTGTTATCAGAATAATGTCCCTTTGCTTTGCAGTGAGCACCATGATATTGCAGTTGAAGTGATTCAGTTTAAGCTTCATGTTTTACTGCCATTGTCACTGGTTTGGGGTTACAAACACTGGAAGGTGTCCTTGTTGTTGAAGAAAAGGTAACAGAAATCAGAATCAAATGTGAGTTTACTTTGCGTTTACCATTTCAGGTGCAAATGAATTTGCTTATTAGAAACATGATGATTGGCAACATCATCATTACTTACACTCTGTGTTGTGGCTTCACAGTCTTCATTAAGCTTTTCAAACTCTTCCTTTGAGCAGTTTGTCTTCCAGGCTGAAAACGTTAGTTGGTATTTTTGTCCTGCAACCACCTGAAAAATTAGTAAGAAGGCTTTCTATAGTAAAGACATTTTTATTTAAAATGGTTCAGAGAAAAAGATGGCTTTCTACAGGCTTATATGACTTATAGTCTACAAGTCTTGACCCCTGGGACAACATATGTTAAGAACAATATTAAAATGTTTGACAGCAAACCTATCTGCTTCTAATCAACTCACTTATTTATTCCTGTTCCCATTCTCAGAAATTCCAGCATAGAAACTGAAGGAGACAGAAAGGTCAGAATAACAGGCCCACAGTTTTGGCTTTGTTTTATTGGATGCCTATCATAATTTAATTAATAACAAATGAAATCGTTAGAGACTCCACTGCAGGGAGCCAAATATGATGTAAGAAGAGTTGAATGTCAGTAAAATGAAGTGTGTGGTGAGCAGGCTCAGTTGAAAATGAATGTATTTGCCAAATATATTAAGGAGAGAAACTGTGTTACATGGAGAATGTGCCTGGTACAAGTTCTCTTAGTATTTTTACAGAGCCCAAGATAATGCATCTTGCTTTAAAGACAACAAGAAAATTAAATTCATTTTAAATGTATTTTTTAGAAGTATGTACACTTATATTAATCATGATATGAAATGTGAAAAGAAAAAGTGTTTAAAAAGTGAAAAAGCGTGGTTACTATTAGTAAGACAACATGAGCTCATCCGAAAGACTTTTGTGCACTCCACATTCTCCAGTGGTACCCCTCATGCTCATGTTCTCAACAAGGTATTTTCTGAAATACTCCACTGTCTTATTTTCAATTCTTTCCTAAACATCTCTTTTGATATATTGGGATAGTAAAGTAGGCAAACAGCTGACTAATGTTATCCTCTTGGTTCCATGTTCTTCTTTATCTAGCTGTATTTATCTGTGTATTTGGTTATGCACAGATGTTCTCTTCTGAATCTACTTGGAGTGTTATTAGAAGCAGAATTAGTAAACTAAAGATTTCTAAGGAGAATTAGGAAGTCCTATTTCTTGGAGCTTACAGCTGCCATAGAGTAGATAACACCTAAAACAACTCATGGAGTATTGGTAGATCAAGTGAGTAGTTTTGTCTAATAAATCTTCTCTACCTTTAAAAATCTATGGAATGTTAAAAAGGCTGATTAAAAAGTGGAGTAGAGATACAGAAATCAGATAGGCAAAGTCAGCCTTCTTCTCACGTGTCTATGATAATCTTTAAACAAAAAAAAAACCCAAGAGACCAGAGATTTTTAAATCTAAGCCAAGATGAATAAAATTTCACAAGAAAAAGTGCGTAGATATCTCAGTTACCCATGCCTATCAACACTTCAAGAAAAACATTATTATCTAAAATTAACTTTAGCTGACGTTCAGTTCAGACCAGTAACAATGCCATGTCTGTTCCTCATTTTTGTGATATATGGAGAATCAGTTTTAAAAGGAAAAGTGACTCCCAACCTGAACTGTTGCTGCTTCTATTACTCCAGCTTTATAGTAGAAGTCATCATTGGTCTCTGAATTATACTTTTCCATAGAAACCTTCAGTAGTTCCTTCAGTTCTGGACTGTCTGTTGGGATAGTTCTTGGACAACCAGTACAAACAAGAGTGGGAGGATTTACCGCATCTTCAGCTAAAAGAAACCAACAGATTTCAGATGTGAAGAACAGAAGTTTCAGTGTAAACATAGGCATGGCAAAACAGTTATTCATAAACCCCTGCCTTCTGGCACACTTCAGATTTGAGTCTTTTGGATTAAACCAAAATATCTTTGCATTTTCTATGATCAGCATTACTGTACCTTGATTATCTAAAAGAGCAAGTAGTGTCACATTGGATACATAACAATCATTCTCAAATGAAAACAAGAATTGTACTCCTTGTTCTAAAGCTCTGAGGCTGTCATAATGTGTCCAAATAGGTGGCTGCAGGAAACAGTAACAACAAGAAAACCAGTTGGGAATTTTGTTGTAATGAACTTAGAATGCTAAGTAGCTTACTTACCAGGAAAAAAAAAGCCTCTAATCCATCAAAATTAAGTATAACCTTGAAATATGTAATAAACAATAGCTGAATTACTGATCTTGAACAAAATCTTAAAGTCCTCAGCTCCTTTGCCTTTCAAAAGAACAAAAAAGATCTCTTTTGGAAGTTTAGGAAAAGTTACTTATTTAATGTGATTTTAACTTGCTTGTGTTTGTGATAGAGAAGGAATTAATTTTTGTATGAAGTCAAATTCCTTTAGTTTATATCTGCTAATCTCTAAATGAGAGCCGGCAGGCAGCTCCGTGTCATACAAAAAGGGCAGTATACAAATGATAAAACAGAACTTTCATCTGCATATGAAATGCTTGTAATAAGTAAAAAAAAAATAAATAAAAATCTGTGGTAATACTTTGTTAAGAGGCATCTCAGAATAAATGCTTTCTCTTTTTATTATCCGTTCTCATGTCTTGGATTTTTATCTTACCTATTTTTTATGATTGTAAAAAACATTAAAATTGCAGAACTTTCAGAACTGATAGTGCCAATTACATACCTGGAAACTTGCACTGGCTTGCAATATCTACAATCTCTTCCTGGGGATTTTCGTATGCTTTGGCATCACAGTTAGCTACACGCTGGAGTAAAAAGAAACAAACGCAAACCAGCTCCTTATTATTTAGAAATAATGAACAAGCTCACATGCTCCCTGCTAACAGAGTAAGTCAAGTGCATTACTGGTAATTTCTTCCTTCAATATTCTGGGAGCAAGAAGCCTGACAGACGGTTTGCAGAGCCAGTAGATGATCAGGGTTTTACGTGCCACTCAGAGAAAATAAAACCACGAAAGGGGAACTAAGTGAATTATTTGTATGTATTCGTTACAGAAGGAAAGGGAGAGGTTTACAGACCAGAATCCAATTTTATGGAGAACCCACTGGCATTTGTCTCAGACTCGAAAGATCAAAAGGAAGATTACACAACTAACAAATCAATTACTGAGTTTCTGGGCCCGCTTGTGTTCACTCAAGTGCTCTGGGGGAATTGTGGTAGATGACGTGCTTAAGATTGCCTTGCTATTTTAGACTGGAAGAAAAAAATGTGATCCTGTTCTTTCTAAAATGTCGTAGACCCATAAAACTCATGTGTGTACCATTCAAATTATTATAAACTAGAATAAGGAAAGAGCTAAGTGGCATGACTACATCAGAGCCAGTTTTATTGTTGTAAACAGAAGTTGTGTGTTGCAGATTTCTTCAAAAGCATCAACAAAAGCTGGTAGAGACCTGACATGTTGATAAAGTATGCTTAGATTTTCAGAAAGATTTTGATGAAGTCAGTTATCAAAGATTCTAAAGGAAACAAATTAACTGTAGAATAACAGGAAAGGCCCTTACATGGATAAATAACCAGGTAAAATACATGAAACAGCATAGGATTAATGATCAGTCTCACAGCGGAAGGAGTTCAAGAGCTGAGTGTCGGAGGGTTTTGATCTGGCAGGAGGAAATTAATGTAGAGAAATGTGAAGTGGTGCACATGGGAGAAGCCAGTTCTGACTCCATGTTAGGCACTGAGCTGACTGTTCTGGTTCAGGATCTTAGGGCTGTGACAGATTCTTGAAAATGTCATCCGTGAAAGCATCTGCTTAGCAGTGGTTTAAAAAAATGAAAAAAAGAAATAACATTGAAGTTTATTATCCAGGTTGAAGAGAATGAATGACATTACAGCCCAGTACGGCTCTGTGGTTCGCACACATGTTGAGTACAGGGTGCAGTTCTGGTCCTCCCATTTCAGAATGGGTAGTATAGATCTGATGAAAGGTTAGAAACAGCTTCAATGGAATTTGGTCATTCCAAGGAGTAAAATAACATATTCTAATAATATCTCTAGGTGATTGATTAACAAAGCTGCTTAATTATTCTAGTGATAAAGATTCAATCTCACAGGTGCTGTGCAATCAAATCAGAATGTAAAGGAGGTCACTCTCCTGGATTATGTGAGGTGGGCAGAAGTCATTCTCTTCAGGTGACAGGTTGGGAAACTCAGTCTTAAGCAGATTAAGTAAATTGCTTAGCACTTAAGGGCGAGCACTGATAATGGACAGATTCGTTTCAGCTAGACAGATTCTCAGCCTCCTATTATTTACTACAGTGTTGTCATCCTTTCTTTTTTTGTTCAGTGCTTCAGAAATGCAGTAACATTTTTGAGACCTCTAAGGAGTCATTTACAAACAGGAACGTAATGCTCAACAGTGCACTTCCATGACAGCCGAAACAGATGGGAGTCAGGGCTCCTGTGGCTCCTTCCCTCCCATTTACCACCACTGTTCACTGTGGCTGTACGCTCCTGCCCTCTGCCTTGTGTGTGCACTAGCACTTGTCTGACCCATTGCAGAGAGAGTTCAGGGAGGCTGGTTGAGACAGCAGCCCTCATTTTGGTACAGTTAATTCTGTTCCAGGTCAGGGCAGCAGAGGAAGTACCTGGTTTTGAGCACTGTTTAGCTAGATGATGTGTATTTGTTAATAGATTACTTCTGAAGCTCTCTTGTTTGGGCTTCAGTAGAGATAGGTAACAGTTCAGCTACTTACTTAGGAAATGTCTTATGCTGGAAAAACAGGGCTAATGGTAATAACTTTTTACCTGAATAGATCTCTGAATATCTGGATAGGAACTTCGCAAGGGTTTTAGTATTTGGGTGAGACTTTAGAGTCTATGAAGTATTTGCAATCATTTCCATGGTTACCTTAATCACTGATTCAAGAGACAGCTTGGATGTTCTAAGTGCATCAATAGACAGTTACCTCTGAGTCTGGATTTAAATGTCATTAGCTAAGTTAAGTGAGACTGTAAATATATATTTGAGTCAGACCTCAACCCTTGTTTGTTAATATTTTTGCGATAAACAGGTTTTGAAGATTACTTACACCTCCAGAAGTGGTTCTGCACTCGTGAGTTAAATCTTGAAATTGGTCTTTGGAGCAATTAGTCTCCCTGATTTCATATTTTATTGCATAATTCCATCCAGCTACCACCTGGAACAGATATTTAAGAGATATTTACGTTATGTAAACTAATACAAACCTTGAAGTTCAACTATTAAATGCAATCAGCAAAGAAAGAAAGCAAAACCACCCTCCTAAGTGCCTTCCATCCATCAATCACATTGCAGTCATTGAGCCATACAGTATTTATGAGCAAACCAAAAAATGTTGTCCTTGTGATACAAAAAGTAAATTAAGTCAAATAGTTATTAGGAATGCAGTTTATATTCAGATTCCGCTTCTGGCAAGCCTGCAGCCTCATAATGCATGGTTTCATGCACTTTCCTCCTAAGTATCTGTTACTTATTACTGCCAGTGACAGGAAGCTGGTCTAGATGGATGACTACACTAATACAGCTTGGCAGTTCCTGTGTTCCTGAGTATGTGACGTAGTAAAATAGTATCTGAATAATGTAACTTTACACTGCTGGCATCATTTGTTATTGAGTGTCCTGTGTTTGTCATCTGCTTGTAATTGTGTCTGCTTTGGGCTTTTTTCCCCCTCCCCTGTTTTGTCCAGATTTTTGACCTCTCTTCGTTTTCTTTGCTGGAAGCAGTTCTGTTTTCCTCATCGTAGCTATTGGTTCTCGCCCATAAAATCTCTCCATTGGATCAGGTAGTATTGGATTAAAAAGGAGAAATAAGAATCAAAGATAAACTTTCCATCCCAGATCAGTTAAAGCAGAGGGCTAGGACTGGTCTCTATTAGCCAGAAATGACACGATGGTTTTCTTTCCAGCTGCTGAATTGCAGTCTGTGGCATTTGGTTGTAAGGCTTTAATGTTGTAAGCTTGTCTTTCAGCTAAGAGGGAGGATCATTGCCATCAGTATGTAAAGGGAGGACTGTCAAAATTAAATCATGGGTCAAATTGACATGAGACTAGAGATGCTTTTTGGCTAAGTAAATACATACACGTTCAAAGAAAAGAGTTTGTAGTTGGTGTTGGGTCATGTACTAGTTAGAAAGCAAATTGGAAACTTAACTTTCTAGCAACATCACACCAATCTATAGGAGAGCCTTTCATGAGGAAATAAGTGTTGCATGGAGTACCAGATGACAAGGAATTTCTGCAACCTGAGCATTCATTTCTTTCCGAGCAGATACTCCTCTGTGCAGAAATCTTTCAACTGGTGACATGCTGGCTTGTTTTTCTTACTCATTTTTTCCTTTACTAGGTTCACCCATCCTATAATGTATATTGGCTACTAGCATACAGGTCCTATTGCACTGGAAAAACTTAGGTGCCTGCTGCGGTTTGAGAGGCTGTGGAGTATATGAGACATCTGCACAGGCTGGCACAGAACCTAGAAGAGGTCTGTTCCTGCTGGAACTTCAGGGAGAAGTCAAGTGGAATACTCTAGATCATCTGAGAGGACACAAGATGCCTGTGGCAGCATTGAATAAAAACAAACTGGTGCTGAACGCTGGTTATTTGTCGCTGCAGATAAAGAAAAATTGCTTATAACCAATTTGTAAAGTTGATAGCTCTGAAAATCCAGTAAGTAACAGTTCCTGATTGCTTATAAATGGAGCTATTTACATGGCCTATACTCTATATGAATTCTATATGCTTTTATTATAAAATATAAAATACTTTAAAATCAGAAACGTGCACATAACCAAAATAATTTTTCCTTAAAAAAAAAAAAAAAAGAGTTGAGAAAAATCATATACAGACCTGTCTTTTAGCTTCTTTTATTTCCACAAGTTTAAAAAGGGTGGCTTCGCCACCGTGGTTGTTGAACTGTTGAATGGCTTGTTTCAGAATTTCTGACACTCGTGAGCTGTCGGTTGGTATGGTATGAAAGCATCCAAGACACGGAGCCTGAGTAAGTGTTACCGTTGGTTGAACTGAAAAAGAAACAAACCAAAAAAATGCAGGGCTTCATGTTAAGAAACCTCAGGTTTTAATTTTTCATATAGGAGAGTGAGAGAAGAGGTTCAATGAGCCACAATCTTTCCTGCTTTTAATCACAACAATCAGCAAAACCCAGATTTTAGTTTCAGGGCCTGCAATGACCCTCACTGTATTTAGACACAGGCTTCTATATGTAAGGGACGTCCATGAAGTTTGGATCCAGCAGTGAACTTAATTCAGAAGAATAAATGAGTTCAGGAGTCATCGAATCTCTGAAAAACCTTACGGGTAGTTTTGACACCACTAAGGAGGGATCATCCCTCATCCAGTTGGGGAAAAAACAGCGAAGGTCACAGTTAAAGAGATGTTCTTCAGATTCTTTGAAGCTCACCTGCTGTGTGCAGCTGCTTACTGTCCTCACCAGGTTTCAGGAGGGGGACTTTGACAGGAGTCTTTTGGCTCACCCATGTGAACGGCCCTGACTTTGAGCTCCTCAGGGACTGTAGTTGAACCGTTGCACTGCTCTGCTGCCTGAGCTCTCCCTTCAGTCACTTCAGCTGCCACTTGCCACTTCGTGTTACCCTCAGGTGTAGCCAGCTGGATGGGCTGTCGATAGGCAAGCTTGACAGGATGCTCAAACTTCTGTTTCCTACTACTAATCCTATTAACTTTTTCCTTTCTAGCAATCATGGATTGGATTTTCATAAATTAATTTCATAGTTCAGTACATAAATTAATTTCATGATTCAGTGAGCTTAGGACAATATGTGGTCTCTGTGGAATTGAAATAAAAGTTGTGTGCTTGATCCTCAGCTGGCATAAATTGGCTTTAACAGAGTTATGCCAGCTTGCGTCAGCCAGGGAATCAGTCCAGGGTCAGTATGATCAAACAGTTTCACCAAGAAGGCTGAGCAATATGTACCCTAACACGGAGGGAAAGTCCCTCACCAGTTAGGGTCTATTGCCTAACTGTTTGTGTTTGCATCCTTTGCGCTTGATTTAGATCCTTTGTACATATGGAATATCTCAGTGTGAGCAATGCTGTGTAGTTTTAG
This sequence comes from Penelope pileata, assembly GCA_013396635.1. NCBI lineage: Eukaryota > Metazoa > Chordata > Aves > Galliformes > Cracidae > Penelope > Penelope pileata. The sequence continues at coordinate 279,677 of WBMW01006008.1, read as the reverse complement.
CTCTCCAAGAGGCACTTGAGCAAAGTCTAGCCCATGATATTTTTCGCATTACTTATTGCTGCTGGCTGTTGACTCAGTAATGACAACTATATATACGTTACACAGAAGTCTGACCACGTTTTCAGAGAGTAATCAGCAAAAAGATAATAAAACCGCAGTGCATGCAGTTCCCAGAGGACTACAGCCTTAACATTCTCGTAAGTGCTGAACAAATGTGTATGCTTTTTTCAGAGTTGCTACGATGTGGTAACCACATGAACTTCTTAGGCTCAATATGTGATTCTTTCAATTCCTATATGGTTTTTTTAGCTTTCTAAATAAAGATTCTAATGCAGATTTCCCATGCGCTCTCTGTGAGAATCAAATGCCTTTTTTTGGCAACTAGATGTCACCATTGCCCTACAAATTTGAAACCGAGTGGCCTTTATGCGGTAGTGGAACGTGGAGTTTGTGTGTGCTGCAGTTCCTGGAAAGGTACTGGCAATAGCTATGGACATTGCAGCTTTAAATAAGATAGCTAGGAACAAAAACCAAAAAGATAAGTGGCCAAACATCTCAGAAATCATGGTTAATATTTCTGTGGTTAATATGCACTTAGCTCCATGCTGCCAGTTAGATGAATGTTTTAAAACTAGCTCAGGTTTGTCTTACGTGAGTGCTAGCCGTAGATGCAGAAAGATCTCAGCGGCAAAGCTTTCAAACAACGTGACCTGCTTCTGATAAAGACAATTGCCATGTAAACATAATAGCAATAGCCTTACATGAATGTCTTATAGGCAAGAAATGTAGTACTCCTCACTGCTAAGATCTAAAAGATACCATGGTCTCTGTTAAATAATTCTACCACTACTGGATTTTTTATATATATTTTTCAACTGAAAAATTGAAAAATTCTGCTTTTTTTTTTTCTTTTTTTTTGGTAAGCTTTAACAGAAATGAGCTAGTCATTTTTAGCTCAGAGAAAATTAAGTTACGATTTTGTCAATTATTTTTCCTATTCATTTTTGGTGCAATCTCATACTTGAATAAGTAAGGACATAAATGCAAAGTGTGGAAAGGGGTGTCTGGTCTCTAGGTGACTGATGTGCTCTTGGTCTTAAGCAGATTCATGTTAATTGTGATGTGTGAAGAAACGTACTGCACACCGCTGTGCCAGTTTGCATTGCCAGGTAACGAGGTTTTCTCCATAGACAGCAGCTGCCAGTGCTTCACTGACTTAGCTTACATGTGCATACCAGTGGAGTGAAATTTTTACTTTTAACGTGTAGTTACTTTTGCAAGATGATTTATGAATGTCTGAATAGAATGATGAAGAGCTCCAGGCTTCAAAATTTTGTGGAAGTCTCAGCATGAAGTATTTCCTCTTCTTGTTTTTCAATGTACTTTTCAAATGCTGCCCCAAACAATTACATACCTGGAACAATGTTGCAGTCTTGTGACACATTACTTGTTCTTTCAGCCTTATTAATGTGAACTCGAGCTGTGCATTCTCCTGTTTTCTGCAAATACATATGACAGCATTTGTCTTAAGGTTGCTTGATGAAGAAAAATACCGTGCTATATATTCCTCTAGCTATTGAACAAAGTTGACAGTTGCAAGTTGAGTTGCTATGTACATTTGTAGTACTGTCAGATTTGCTGTTTTGTTACTGGAAAAGGAACTGTCTTGCTTGTGAGGAGAGCAAAGAATGAACTGAGCAATTAATTTGGAAGATTGCTTTGTATCGTAGTTGATGCATGTTCATTAACTAGAGAATTTCCAGTCAGAATAAAGGAAATGAACACATCCTCATAAATGAAGTCAAAAAAAAGTGTGTTCCTCTCTGCTGGTACAAGACGTGCACGAACAGTCATGACATTTCATATCGATTCAAATGATATGATCACTCTCATCCCTTTTTTTTTGCATTGTGTGCAGTGTGAAATAGCAGTGACTGGGGATGGGAGGTGTTCCTGCATGCTACGTGGGCCTGGCTGCACCTCCTCTAGGTGCTCTCTAGAAGCACGAGCCAGGTGGGCTTTGCACTGCTGAACACCCTCTGGTAAATGTTCTGCCACAGTGGCTTCTGTGTCAGCGTTTTATTGGTGCCGATCTGAAGTCAGTTTGGTTGTGCAAGTTCCCATTGCACGAAAGCAATAGGAAGTTTGGTAGCTCTCACATTCTCATGGTGCATGCATCTTCTGCTGGATTAATTGTGAACCTTCATACTGATGCTCTGAAATGATCCCTTCTGCTGAGATTCAGGATTTTAATGGTAAACTCACAAATGCAGTGGTTAACTTCAGGGTAGTAAACAGTTCTGTACCACACTTTAGTCCTATAAATTCTCAAAATCAACACAGCTCGAAAAGTTAAATTCTCTTCTGTGTTTTTTCCAGGAGAGTTCAGTCCTGGTCATTATGCTGATGTTTCTGTTCAGAGAGCTTTTAGAGAGGATAGATACTCACAGCTTCTGCAGATGCTTTGTAATCGCAATCCTGCCAGAGTTTGTTATCCTCAGTAGCACAAGTGGTCTCTCGTATTCGATATTTCACGTGGAATTGTTTGTCAGGACCCACCTGGATAAAAACAATGTGTAAGTCATCATCTGCATAGTGATAAATCAAGACATCAGTGAAAAGCTAAGAACTTCAAAGGGTAAATACTGCCCATTGGTTATCTTATGTTTTATATTATGGTTTCAGATTAGCTCCTGATCTCCGTGAAAGGTCTCCCATATCTTGCTATCTCTCAGTAATTATCTAAATCTATTGCTGAGTCCTTACCTACAAGTACAAATATGCTCAGCTACCCGTGCTTTAGCGTATAGCATCTAGCGTTTTAAAAACAGAAAGAAGTGATTAGGTTTTGTACTCCTGTTCAAGTGTATTCCAAATAAGCAATTTTGGGTTGCTGCTTGGATAGTTAACATAATTACTGCTTTGGACTACGCTCCTGTCCAGCTCCCTCACTTTCGTACTTGACCTCCTCCCAAATCTGTCCACTCTCCTTAAGTACAGCCCTACAGGCATCCCAGATGCAGCAGCAGCCAGCATCTCTTGAGCAGCCTGGCAACATCCAAACTGCCTTTGTCATAACAGGGTACTTGTGCTGCCCTGTATTCGTAGGGGAAAAGGGCAAGAGGGGCTCTGGAGACAGCCTTTGGCTGTGCCTGCAGTTTTCCTGTAGGCATTAAAGGCTGTGCTGCTCGTGGGGATGAGGATAATTCTCCCGGTAGTATCACTTGAGGATAACCAAACAATGATTCTTGACACAGGGGTATCAAGAAAGAGAAGCTGAGTTGGCATGGATGGAGTGTACTGGATTTACTCTGGTGTAAGTGAAGACAGAATGATCTTGTGTTCTTTCAATTCCTGGTTTATGTTGCTACACCTATGTAGAAGGTAGAGGTATGTGATGTGATGGCTGCGGGCTGTAAGACAGGATGAAAGGGTCTCTAAAAATAATGGACTTAATCCTCAGCAGGTGTAAATTGACATTTGTGGAGCTGCATCAGATTATACTGTCTGGGATGTGGATTTAAAGAGCCAAATTCTGTTGTCTGTTACAGTTTTCTAAACCTGGAATAAATCAGTTCTGTGAGCAAAGGAAACACGTGAGAAAATACATTGTTTCTGTGTGTCATTTGTTGTTGCTTTATTTCATTATTATTACGAACAGTTATGCCTTTAACTGGGACAGGTTCAGCCTTCCACCAGTCAGCTTTTATGTTTTATTACCTTATCAATAATGAATGTACATGAATATGTAATAACCAGCTATTTAATTAATGCGTTCAGCGTTGTGAGACTAGCTAGGAGTAAAATCTATACTCTTTTTAGAAAAAGAATGTAAAATATGAAGAAACCTCTCTTGCAGATTCCTTTTCTGTTTTTCTCTTAACATCATAGTCAGATCAATGATTCAAACTAATAATTGATTTCCACCTCAGATATTTTAAGAAAAGGTAGTATACTGAGAGAAAGAAAGATGAATAATAGTTGCAATAAATATGTATTCTTAAAAATAGAGCATTAAGATAAAATATTGAAGATAATTTCTGTCCTTTGGTCAAGGAGGTTGGGTAATAGCTGTAATACAAGGAAGCAAAAAGGAAGGTGGTGGTACAGCTATTACATAAAGATGTTTGCATTTGGCTATTGTTAAGGATGTGTGTACTTCAGTGAAGACAGGGGGGATTATTCATTTGTTTAATTATACAAAGGCTTTGACAGATTTTAATCTTTGTCTCTACGTGCTAAAATCTGAAAACAGGAAAACCAGAGGGAAGGTGCCAGGAGATGTGGGTGGTTTATTGTAAAGCATTTAGCAATTACTGTCCCCTTTCTGAGCTCAATTTCTATTTGGGTAAAAGTGTCTTGTGATTTTGGAGTGCCAAATATCCTCCCTGACACTGGGTTTCCAATCCAATAGAAAAAAATTGCAAACGTTGTTTTCAAGTAAAGTAATGCTTGTCATTACTATGGTAATATTATCTTCATATGCCTCTCAGAGGTAAATATTCTTTGTTAGATTAACTCTGTACGGAAGGACTGCAGGCAAGAGATCATGTTTCATTCTTTTTTTTCTTCTCTAATTTTAACTGTCACTCTATTTGACTAAAATACCACCTAGTGCTTTTAGATACATCTGTGACTCAGGACTAGTGTCAATCAAATGGCATTCATGAGCAACTTATTCATAGCACTGCTGAATTTTATCAGGTCACTCTTTTTTATGTGTGAGTCTAGCTCTTCCCAATTCAAGGTAATATCCAGGGTTTTTTTAATGTGTGTTTTTGCCATTGATCTGAAAAAATCTTAGTGGTGATAGAAAGGGGTAGAATTCCCAACCGAAAGGAGAAAACTGAGTGGGCAAGTAAGACAAATTATATTAGTGATACAGATTTTCTATTCTTTGCATTTCTAGTCCTTGCATTAATAAGCAATTCACCGGAACACAGTTCTGTTGATAAGAATATAACATACATCCCTGCTTGTCATGGTGACAAGTATCTTACTATGCAAGCCATTTCTTTGATTTTTTTTAAAAATATTTTTGCAAGGCACTTTGCTGTCATGCTTGCTATTTCTCATGAATGAGATGGAACAAATCTGATTCAGAGTGCATAAACAATTCCAACATCTTTTTTTGCAAAGTCTACTTACTGTTCTCTTGGCTTCCATGACCATGTACAGAGCAAATTGATTACCAGTAGTGCTGTCTCCATTGTATTTCTTCAGTGCTACATCAACAGCTTCCAAGACATCAGGGTCATCACAGTCTGAAAACTCAAACGGAAGAGGGGTGGCTCTGCTAGAAAAAAAGCTACTGCAGAGCGCTAGCACAACAAAAAGCTTCATAACTGGACAAAAAAAACCCTCTGAGTTAGAAGGCTCTTTAAAAAGCAAGGGGAAAAGGAATGCCTGACAAGGATTTAGTCACCTCTTCTATTTTTCAGGACCAATAGCAAAGTAAACAGAACTTGAGTGGGTTGCTGGGGTTGGTTAGTTCTCATCATACCCTGTTTATACTGCAAATAAACTTCTGGGTTTCTCTAAACAAACTTTGTGTGGTCATCGGAATGACACTAAGGTTATTCACCTGCCATCAAGATAACAGGCTAACTGGCTGCAGCTGGAGGCTGGCTTAGACCAGGCAGGATGGCCTCTCAGCAGAAGAGGAAGCAAAATGTTTGCAGCTTTCTGGCTTCTTTTTAATGTCAAAGCTGCTACTCAGAATGAATTCTGGTAGATTTAAATAAAACACCCAGGAAGGTCAAAGTGGTAATGAAGTTCTAGTTCTGGACAGTGGCACCATAAATTTTATAGGTTCATTTAGATGCAGTAGTTCTGAAAAGTCAGAATATATTTGGAAAAAAAGTCTTTGGACAGATGGATATCATTGAATGCTGCATAACTCTTCAGTAGCAGTTGATAACCCTTATCCTTCACCCTCCTACTGAAGTGACCGTCTTTACCACCATGTCGAGGCTGCCTTTGGACCATGGTTTGATCAGTCTTTGTGATGTGGTGTTATCATTACAGATGGGGAAAATGACACCCAAGAAGGGATTAAATAATGTTGCCTGCATCTGGCAGAGCCAGAATTAGAGTTGGCAGGTAACATCTGGCACCAGTGATAAGCACCCAGTAGCTTTGCTTTGAATCTGTGAACGTCTTGGGAACGCCTCACACCCAGTGCTCTACCTGTGTCTTGCTAGAAGTTTTGGTTAAAGAAATTATACTTCAGAGACTTTGTGGATCGGCTAAGCCATAAATAAGGTTGTTTGCACATTATGATGCATTTACTAAAAACAGCCGACCTTTACTCGGTTACACAAAATGCTATCTCTGTTTTGTTTCTTTTTCTTCAGTGTACCCCTCATGCTCTGTTTACTTCATGCTCTTAAAAAGCTGCTTCGAAGAACAAAGTAGCTGATTTTTGATATCAACGCCATATTCTTGCTTATGAGATAACTGATCTGAACTAACTCTATGGGATCCCAGGAATGTCTGAACGGACTTTATCTTGGTGGGGGTTGCAATATAAACAGACATCAGTACCCTTTCTTTGTGCTCCTCCCGACTCAGTTTCCAGTAGAAAAATTACACGATAAAGAAAACATTTACCTGAAAGAGTTATTACCTGCCTCTGCTTTTCCCCTTCCCTGAGAGCAATTATTAACTGTTTGCAAAGGGCTACCCTTGAATGCAGTATTTCTGATATATCTCCACCAACAGCTGTAGCAATGGAAGCACCTGTTCAGGCCATGCTGCTGTGCTATACTACAAATCATCGACTGTGCTCAGACCTTTTGTAGATAACCTGGTAACCCAACCACCATTAGTCAATTTATATTGGAGTATGCCTCGTGGGTTCTGACTGTGCAGCTAAACATCCATAGTAAGAAAAGACAAAACTTTAGCAAAGGTGTCAAGAAAAAAATTATTACATAATTTTATTTTCTTTGAATGTCTATAAAGTGTAATGTAGTGCCATGGATCTTTTTTTATGTAAGGTGGTTAGATTTCCTCAGAGAAGTACATTACAGTTATGAACTATGAAAAAGCAAAGATCAGTAGTTTTCGCTATTAGGGAATTTTTCTTTTTGGCAGAACTAAAGGATCGTTGTTTGTGACTGAGATTTGTACCCAGTTGCATTATTTGAGGGACTCAGACTTTTGAATTTTTCAGTTACAGCAGAGTCTGAGATAGCTGGGATCAAGAAGCAGGTTGGAATACTTGCCTTAATCACTATTTTCAGTGCTTTTCCTCCCTGGAAATGCTTTTCCCCCTTCACCATATGCTATTTTCATTTATTGTACATCTGTCATAGGCCCTGCAACCCTCAAGTCAGGAATATCTTTCTCTGGGGTCATTTAGGAGTTTCTGCCATCGAACTATGTGGAAATAAAGGCAAAATTTTTGGAAGATCAAGTTTGGGTTTTCCTGGGCACAACTTTGATTGTGAAGACTCATCTGGAAAATCTGGAGCTTCTGGCATCTCCCTTCCACCTGAGCCAATGAAGGGAGTACCTTCATCAGTGCTGGAACTGTGAGGTCCAGGAGGGGATAGCTCAGGAAATTTTGCACTGGGAGGTGTGAGAGAATCCTGCATACTTAGAACTGGAATGCGATAGACAGCTCCTTTTACTTGGAATGGAAAGTACTTTCCAGATGTGCGTGTCTTGTTGCAATGATGTCTGTGATAGTGGTGATAGAGATAAGGATGGTGTCCATGAGGAGGAGGACGTGGCGGTCCATGATGGGGAGGAGGATGTGGGTGAGGATGTCCATGAGGAGGACAGTGTGGTCCATTATGGGGAGGAGGATGTGGGTGAGGATGTCCGTGAGGAGGAGGACAGTGTGGCCCATGATGGGGAGGGAGAGGTGGAATATGTGGTTCATCCTGGGGAGGAGGAGGTGGGTGATGATGTTCATGAGGAGGAGGACAGTGTGGTCCATGATGGGGAGGAGGATGTGGGTGAGGATGTCCATGAGGAGGAGGACAGTGTGGTCCATGATGGGGAGGAGGATGTGGGTGAGGATGTCCATGAGGAGGAGGACAGTGTGGTCCATGATGGGGAGGAGGAGGTGGGTGAGGATGTCCGTGAGGAGGAGGACAGTGTGGCCCATGATGGGGAGGGAGAGGTGGAATATGTGGTTCATCCTGGGGAGGAGGAGTAGAAGGGGGATGATCTGATTTCTCTTGGATAAGAGGACTGTGTTGTTCATCATTGGGAGGAGGAGTGGAAGGGGAGTGATCTGGTTCCTCCTGGGGAGGAGGTGGATGACCATGGTGTGGAGGGTGAGGGTGGTGATGTCGTCTGCCATGGCAAGGAGGAGGAGGTCCTTCTTCACTGCTTCCTTCATCTTTGTTGAAACCGCGGTTATGCTCAGAATCTTCAGGTTTGGACTGAAAGGTCGGTGGACATCTATGCCTGTGATGATGTTTATGGGGATGGGGATGTTTGTGTGGCCAGCCCGACGCTGGAGATCTGCATCTTTGTCTGTAGTGACGCTGCTGTTTATAAAAACACCAGGACAAGCAGTATTAAGTGAGATGTTAATAGAACAAAAGGAAGAAAATTATGACAGAAGTGGGAGTTAACAGGTTTGCATTTACTGTTCCAATGATTTGTAAGGAAAAAAGAGCTGTATTTTTTTCAAGATAGAAGGGAAAGAGTAGATGGTAAAATGCCAAATTACCAAAAAGCATCTGATAATACTACAGCATAATGAAATGAAACGATATAACCAACTGAGCAAACCTTGTAATGGATCAAAGCAAAATGAAAACGACACTGGAGCAGTTGTTGTTATATAAAATGGAATACCGAATATGATAAAGATCATCTTCCCTCCTCTTGCTTTCTAAAATTAACTTTGAACTTGTTTGTCAGTCTGTACTCACTATCACTAAGCAGCATGGTTAGGAGGAGTGAAGATGCCGTTGGAGGAAGCAGTGGTGACAGCTCAATTCTAATTAATCCTCTGGCTGACCTAGTAGTCAAAACCCAGTCTGTCCTCACGTGCTGCATCACACCCAGGGACTAATAAAGGGGCATAGCTGCCTTTGCAACCTTTCTTCTCTCAGGGTGGACTGAGACTGCAGTAGCCTGCATTAGGATATAGCCAGAGACATTTCAGTAATTAAGTACATACCCAGGGATGGTAGATTTCACAGCTTATGTCTACTCCATTGGATTCATCCGGATCACTAACAATCCTTGCCTTGCAGAATCCCGTGTGCTAAGCAAAACAAAAGAAAAAACAGTGCATATCTGGGTTCTTGTGACAGAGGTAATAGAAGCCCCTGACAAGTCAACATTTTAAATGTTAGGCTAGTTCCTTTGATGCCTGTGTTTACACAACTTAGATCCTGAACTTTCTGGCCAATGTTACTTGCCCTCTACATAATGAATAAAATATATTTAATTTTTGAGTGTTCTTGACTGTGAAGACCATTTCCTCATATGCATCTAGAGGGCTATCACCCTCCATCTTCTCTTTAACATCTGTAAAAACTGGTCATCTACCAATGTCTACGCTGACTGACTTTTACACTTTTTCTTCTGTCTTTGCTTGTCAAACGCCCGTTCTGATCGGCCTGTTCTGAGATTTTGCTCAAAGTCCTCAGAAATAGACACTGTAGCTTTGCTGTTTGGGGTGAAGCTCAAAGTAGAGCTTTCTACCATTTTGATTTTGAGTAGTAATTTATCATCATCTTGAACGTTACTTCCCTTAGTGTCCTGTTTGCGGTGACTTTTGCCTGCTGCCTGGCACTTTGATAGTTATCTGGAGATAAGCCTGAATTATTCAGCCCTCTGCAGCTGAGAGGAAAAAATAATCACAGGTTCACTGAGATGGCATAGTACATATATTTCACTCAAAATCCATGAGTCCTGTAGTTGTAAACATTTTTATGAAAATAGCATGAATAATTTAATAGGGAATGGCTGCAATTTGAATGTGAAAGCCAGTTCCAAACAGAAAAGCTGAGCTGTAGGTCTGAAATACACCAGACTCCAGTTACATTTAGATTTGAGAGTCCAGACTGGCTCCTTATAGAGGAAGAAGGAGTTGCTGTGAAAGTAGGATCTGGACTTGGACATGCTGGGTTTTGAATTTTGGGTTTGGATGCATGCTTATAAGAAACACTTGGAATGACTATGGGAAGATCATCCTGGTGCCGCCCCTTGTATCATTTCTCATCCAAAGGCTTTACTTACAGCATGCCAGTCATCCCGAAATTCGCATTCCAGTGGCTCATCTGCCTTTTGTTCACCTTTGGAACAGTTGGTCTCTTTTATGGAGAATCCTAAAATGTGAGCTTCATGGGAGGCAATCTGAAACAGAGAGGTCAAATAAGAAGTGCTAACTAGGTGTATTAAAAAAAAAAAAAAAAAAGTCGTGTACTTTTAAAAGCATCTATGCTTCATAGTGTTATAAAAATCTCATGTACATCATGCATCCATTATCTGTTCAAAAGTTCGTACATGTCTGAGTATTTGGTAAGAAAAATGGATTAGATCATTTCTGCCTTGCTTGCCTCACTCCTTTATGAGTTCCAGGAATAGCTGCTTTGTTTCTTTGCCTAGCATGTGAATATTATAAAATCTGCTACATTTTACAGCCTGTGTTTTTAGGAAATAGTCCTAAGTCTCCTCCCTAACTAAAATGGCTGCTCCAAAGAAGATGGCAGCCACCCCCTTCCAGTGATGGAAGTGCATAGAGCTATAGCTGATGTGAATTTGGGATTAAATTCTGTCAGTTATTCTGAGGTTGTTGCTTTCTCTGTGGTCAGTGGCATTATTCATAGAGAAGACATTTCTCCCTATGAACAGAGGAGAAGGTCTTTGTGATCTGACTAGAATCCATAAAGAGATGTTTCATTTTCATTTTCAAGAGTAGTAGTCATTTATTTCAAGTCTGTTGAAGGTGTCCATAGCATGTGTGCACAGAAGTTTTGTTGGTTTAACTGAATTTTTAAAAGTAGTTGCACATACTCTGTGGTATACATCTTATTCAGACTTCTTAGTTTCTAAGTGTTATGCAGTCTGTTGGAATCCAATGGTGTATTCTGAATTCTCACTGTAGCTGAAGAAGGAGAAGTGTGAAGACAAAGCAAAAAAAAAAAAAACTGTTTTAGGGAGAAATCCTTGAATCCAGGCAAACTGAAAACAGCCATGGGCTGAATGAGAGCAGGGATAAGTCCTGCATGGGACAACAGTATAAAACACTGTTATGTTTCTGAGCAACATTGCAAGCTGCAGGGAGGTGGGGTTGGCATGCTGCAAGTTAGATGGATTCCAAGAACAACATGTATTGTGGATTGGGCCCTGGGACCTCATTACAGAGGTGTCTTGAAGTGACACACACATTGGCAGAAGGATCCTGTGCTGTTAAAGTGAAGGTCTCTGGTATCAAACAAAAAGAAATTGTGGTGATGCAAAAGTTATGCTTCTAATCACCCAAGGGCTAAGCCTTCATGTTGACATCACTCAGAGATGGAGAAGTCGTTTACCAGAGCCAGCAGTCCTTCAAGGGGTACAGCACAGATACAACCTCACCTCCTGTTCTTCTGAGCTCTCAAAGTGCTGCTTCGTTCTGCAGCAGAGTCAAAGCAATCCTGATCCTGAGTGCAGCTTACTGCTGTACTCCTGTGCTAAACATTCTAAGAGTAAAAAATAATCTGGCTTCATTTGACAGGATGTGTGACTGCAATAAGACACGGCTGTACATCTTGAGAAACTATGGTTGGTGGTAAATAAACTCTTATAAGTTATAGTATGGAGGGTAAATAGGCATACAAAACAGAAACATGCACACAAAGAAGACTGACATTTTGAATACCATAGTTTTAAGTGGGTGGGAAATCCTTTTGCTTTCACGTGCCTGAAGTGAAGTTGATAAGACTTTGCAGAAGTAGAACCTTCGATCTTAAGCAGGTGATTTTTGTTGAGAGGTTACAAGCAATATTTTTGATCCTAGAAGGATTTGAGTTCTAGGCCCATGGTTTTGGACCTGCTCCCACAATGTTGTCATTTATAAGTAGTTGTAGGATAAAATGCCACTTACTGCCTTTAAAACCTTTTCAACTTTGTCGACTTTGAAGGAGTTTGTGTGGTTACCCTCCGGGTGGAATTTTTCCAGGGCCTTTGCAGCGATATCTTTATGTTGCTCAGTGACTTCTAGGACTTCAACTTTTACAGGACAATCTTTGCACTCTATTAAATCAGGAGGAACTGTGAAAACAGACAAGATAGTAATATTACAATAGATATTAATACTCTTGGGAGTAAAATCTGTGTATGCATCTTTAGTGTGAACTCACATTAAGAAGCTGAAATACCAAATGCTTCCTTGGGAGTGAAATGGCTATCCAGTCTGCAAGTACAGGTTTGTACTGTCATGTGAAAAAAAGACAACTGTGACAATGAATATTCTTACAAAACTTCTAGCTCAGCTTTGGAATCTAACCACCTCATATCGGCATTCTTTCCAAGTTTATTTTTTTTCTGATGCTCATTATCATGTTTTGATGTACTGGAGTGGTGATATCATCTGAAATCAATGAAGTCTGGTTTAGAAGAGTAGCACACTCTTATTATTCATTCTTAACATGCCATTTGAATTATCTAATATATGAATTGTGAGCAGATGAGTTAATCTGTTATGGTTACCATTCAATAGTAGTGCACAGACCTGTACTTCAGTGCTAGGACTGGTTTGAGGGACCTGTTAGCTGACAACAGTGGTTATTTTACCTGGACTTAATGTACAATTAAATCCATATAGTTGAGGTTTCTTCAGCAGCTGGCTTGTATATGTGATAATCTTACATTGCCCAAAGTCCTGAGGGGGGAAAAAGAATATGTGACTGATGTTATTTTCACTGGATTTAATCAGATGTAGTTGATCATAGACATTATGCCTCCTTTTAATGTGCAGTATTTCTAAGATTAACAGATGTGGTCATTAATGGAACGTTTGATCTCGTATCACTCAAAATTTGTGTTCAGATAAAATGGGGTGTCCTACAAAAGCCTGTATTGTAACTTTCAGTTTGCCTGACTGAGGAGACAATGGAAAACTAATGCAGCCTCCTCAGTCATTCTAATACTTATTTACAGTAAGAAAATGCTAACCAGCAGGGCAAGTTAGGAGGCCAGAGATACTCAAAACTTATGTAAATCTTTACCAAGGACTTGATGGACCTTTTCTCACATTCATTTTTTCCATATTAATATAAAGAGTAAATGCCTTCTTTCCTCTTCTCTCCTCATGGCCTTCCTGCTTTGTCCTATGTGGTAATGTCACCACTCCCCTACTTAAATAAAGTTTTACCCAGGTAGTTCTCACCCCAGATTGTATCATTGTACTACAACAAATAGGAACAAATACTGCTACATGCTGCAGAATCATAGGTTGGAAGGCCTGGCTTGGAAGGGGCCTCAGAGGTCATCAAGTTCCAACCCCCCTGCCACAGACAGGGTTGCCAGCCTCCAGGCCTGGTGTGAGATCAGGCTGCCCAGGGCCCCATGCAGCCTGGCCTTGGACACCTCCAGAGATGGGGCATCCACAGCACCTCTGGGCAGCCTGTGCCAGCACCTCAGCACCCTCTCAGTGAAGGTGTCCTGTGTGCTGACACCACCAGTATTTGACATTGTCATACCACAAACACAGCAACATAAAAATGACAGAATATAACACTGGCATTTCTGGCTACTATACTAGGAACATGAGTTAAAAGAAATCATTTCTAGTGCCCTTTAGTTGTTAGCAATTTATTCACAAAACATCCATTCTGTTACCAGCAGTGGAAAAATAGAGTATAGCTCTTTTGAGACAACAGCTAAACAAAGCTGTGCTTGTTTTCTAAATCTTTTCTAAACCTTTAGCTGATGTTTAACAACTCTAGAATCCGAGAGATTTTATTCTATAGTGACCCATATTAAAGCCTAGCCTTCACTTAGAGTAGCACATGAATCCGGGGCAGATCAAATACATGCATTACTGATGTATGATTCTGCCTGACTGCCATTACTTGCCATGGAATAGAGATCACCATATTCACAAGTCTCCCAGTGTTGTCCGGATATTACAGGGCATTCAGTTTCCAGCACGTCCAAAGTTAAGTAAAGGATTGATGAATTTTCCTGGAAGAGAAGGAAAGGTTAAAAAACAAAAACATTTTTAGGAGAGAAATGTTAGGGTCTGAAAGAAGCATTTTTTATAAGTAGATATGTAGCTTCCCCAGTTGCCTATCAAGATTTTTTTGAGCTGACAAGTGTAGAATCATAGAATGGTTTAGGGTGGAAGGGAGCTTCAGAGGTCATCTTGGGCAGCCACTTGTTCAAGGCAAAGCTAAGTTCAAAGTTAGATGAAAATTAGATCAGCCTTGTCCAGCTGAATTGTGTATATCACCAAGATAGATGTTCTACAACCTCTCTGGGTGGTTCCAGTACTTAACCACTCCTCCTGTGATATTTTTGTGGCCTTACATCTAGTCAGAATTCCCCTTTCTGCAGTGTATGACTGTTGCCTCTCTACATTTTTTGAGAGCCTGTGAGAAGAGACTGTTATTAACCTGGCACCCAACAAGTAAAGAAAATGGTAATTTTGGAAAGTTGTCATTCCTTCCTTCTGATTTTCACATTGAACATCTTGGTCTGTTAGCAAACCCACTGTCTAGGCAGCCTGTTTTCCAAATTCATCCATTCCAAATGACCTTAGTGACCAGATGCTGTTTCAAAACTTTGCTTCCTACCCTGTTTATTCAGGGAGTGATGCAATAAAACTGCAATAATCCCCAAAAAGTCAGGAACCTTAGCTCTGAAATTCTTCTAGTATGTTCTGTCTCTGGAGCAAATAGGATGGGGAATCATAATTTGAATTTGACTGTACCATTGTAATGGAATGTGGCGTCAAGAATTATCTGTGGCTCACAGAAACAGTATTTTATTTTTCTGCAGGGAAATGAATCTCAATTCACATTTGGAATGGATTACTTAAACTTCATGCAACCCCTGTACGGACATTAGGAATGAAAACATTTCATTCTATCATTTAGATAAATTGATGCAAATCCCTTCACTGTGAATAAGTGTCCTCAGGTTTTAGGAAATTTCATCCATTCAAATTCCTTTTTCAGAGTGTTCCTATATAGACAAGACCTCAGGAAAGAATGACTGCAGCGCAGTGCAATGTTTTATTAGTGAGTGTCCACCAGTGTCGTGTTACACGCTAGCTGTGCAGTGTGTCTTAGCATTGACTCTCTTTTAAAACTAAAGGCTCAGTGATTTGGACAAAGGCACATGTTATTCTGTGGCAGAATCAGGAGAAGAATATAGCTGTCCTGACACCTGTCCTGCCTACTAGCCACACCGCAGATTGTTCTCTGCTTGGAGATAGTTAGCATTTCTATTTTACTTTACAATTTTTTTTATAATTTCAAGCTGCCAGTCAACATATTAGTAAAATGCAGACAGAAAGGGAACACATGCAGTGACAGAGACTATTTTTCTCTCATTTGCATTTGTGGAATTACACTGAATGGAAGAGTAAGATGGTCCTTTGTAAAGTGTACTATTCACGAGGAGTGAAATGGTTCAATACATTCACTATGTCATCAAAACTTGTGAAATGCTAAAGAAGCCAATTTATCCCTGGCAAATATTTATTTTCTTCAGCGGGATGCATTTGGATTCCATAAAGCCTAAAGCAGAGCTTGGGTGTAATTAAGTGTCTACATCCAAATATGCAGTAAAAAATTCTTCTGTTCAGCAGCTCCTGCACAAGCCCAGAACTGTTCTAGTGAGAACACACGGAGTATCGTATGCTCCTGGAAGTCCCATGTAAGCTTAGTAGAGATACAGCTGCTAAGAATTCCTCTGGTTACATTTCTGAAGGGGGTTGATGCCATCCTTCTGATGCACACTACTGCATGGAGGAAATCAAGGTTCCCCACAAAATAACCTTCTGGTGTGGTTGGGATCGTTGGGGGGTTTTGTTTGCTTGGTTTTGTTTTGTTTGTTTTTAATGTCATCTTGTCAGTGTTGCCACCATAACTTCTTGCTCAATAATGTGTATGTTCAGCATGCAGGAGACCACACCTGGTTGCTTTTGTTCAAAGAAGGTACAGAAACCTCACAGGGAGAATGCTTTAGTAGTAGGGTAGATCTGTTCTTACAGACTCTGTGTGATTGTTGATGCTGTGGTGCTGGACCGCAAAGAAAGAAAAATGTATGAAGAGTAATTTCTTAATGGCAAATTTATTGAAATGTACAAAGCAAAACATGAGCATAGTAGTCTAGTGGTTATACCAGTCATCTGGAAGTGTGCTCTGGTCCCCACTCCAAGTTATGGTTCTATAGTTTATGTAGTGCAATAATTGGTTAAAATGTAGAAGCATCAAGATTTTTCTATTTAGAAACAACTGTGGTTTCTCTCATTCATCCAGTGACATGTGCTTGTCTTACTGCCCAGGGGCTCCACTTCTCAGGAGTGGCTGCATGGCAGCAACGTTCTTCAAGGTCTGAAGATGGAGGGCTTAAATCTCTATGCTGAAGAAGACTGCTTGCTTCCTAGATGAGCTTTTCAGTCACTTGGCTATTGCATAAAAATCCATTGGTATCACTCTTTGAAAAGCAAAGTGTTCTCTGGATTTTTTGGAAGCGTACCTGAAGACCTGTAGCAATCTGCGCTTTGGGTTTCTTTTTGAGCCGTTTCTTGTCTTAATGGGCAGTTTTAAGCATCTCCTTCAAAAACTAGTTTGTGGTTTTTTGTTGTTTTTTTTTCAGTTGCAATACTGAGGTGTGCAATAGACCTCATAAACAGTGCAGATGTGCAGATGTTAATTTACTAACCAAGCAGCTAAAAGGTAGCCAAGTACATTGGTGAAACAGTGTGCCCTTGGTCTCTTTTATCTAAAAGTCAGAGTAAATAAATCTTGTATTTTGTTGCTTTTTCAGCTATTAAGCCTTTGGCATTTGGACAGGCATTCATTGAGAAAGGCTCATGTATATCATCTCTATGAAATAGAGATAGAAATAGGAAGAAACATATGAAATGGGCAATGACTGATGTAAGTTCTTCATCCAGCCCTTCTCCTGCTTTGGAGAGGGGTACTTTCATCTCCTTTATCTTCCTCAACGTTTCTCTCTTCTCTCCAGTTACACATCTATTCTCAAAATTAAGATAATAACAAAATACCTATCTTGAACTCTTCCTTGATCTAATTGTGCTAGACATTTACAGATTAAAGAAACCCTCCGAGTATAAATTATGAGCGTAACATTTGAGACCTGACAACAAACCAGACAGATTAATTTCAAGAATTTTATAAAGCTGTCCAGAGCATCCCTTATGCTAACACCCATTTTGCCAAGAGAATAGAGGGCATTCAGCATCCCTGGAACACACAGTAATTCCTGACCAAATGAATACTGTGATAATGTAAATCAGAGCTGATTCACTCAGTTATATCAGCATTGCTCTGTAAAAACAAAACAAAACAAAAAAACAGCACATCAGCTTTTAATGAACTAGCTCATTATTTTATAATCACAGTCCTGTATAAATCAGCTTTTGAACTGATACTTACCGTATGTAGTTGGTGTGCATCAGCGACACGGAATAAGCCGAACACGTAGCCGTCTTGGCGATGCTTGTTGACCAAATCCAGCGCCATTCCTGCTTCTGCCTCAATGGTCGTGCAGTTTGTAGGTGTAATGCTTGTTTTGCTTTGGGCATTGCAACAGTGCAGTAGTGTTAGAAACAAGGCTAAAGCTAAACGCAGCATTTTGTTTGTGGTGTTAGGTCACTTCTGCTCATGCTCTGATCAAGCCAGTAGTCTGCTTTTGGATCGGAGCAGCCCACAGAAGCTCTGAATGAATGCTAAAAAGGCATGGTTTTATATAAATTTAAGTGTTGTCATAAGGCCATCACCTTGGCCTCAGATTAATGTTTGCAAACAGAAAGTAAATGATTACATAATGATTGAGCAGATTTTGAGGAACATAGGCCTTAAAATACTCTCTGGACCACTCATCAAAGGCACTGTGTTTGCAATGCTTTAAGCAGGCGTTGTGCAACAGTGTTGTGCTACAAAGAATATTTAGCTTCCACCAGTGTGCTGATGAGCCTGGTGTTAAGAAGTGCTAGGGTATGCTTGCAGGTATTATGCAATCTTGGTTTTCTGTTTACTTTAAAAGCAGTTGAAGTGAAAATAAGCTGAAATATTTGTGGTCATACTATGGCTCTATCCATCTCCCTATTTTTACAGCTCCTTAATGAGGAGAGCGCTAGTGAAAGGGAAACAAGAAGGTTGCTCAGGCCTGGAAAAGGGACATAGCTGAAGGTGCCCTTGCAAGGTGGTGGTCCATAGCTTCTATGCAAGTACCTTTTGCTCTTCCAGACAGGGAAAGTTTAGAGCAGACTTCAGTCAGCTTTATGCATGTTCAGGATGGTACGCAGAAGAGGATCAGTTGACTTAATACCAACGTAATCTAGTCATGGCATGAAGTGACAGGGAGCTACCTTAGCACTCTCAGTAGTAGTTTGGTGTGCTCTTTGGCTGCAGTAGCTTTCAGAAGACTTCATTAAGAAGTTGCTGATGTTCTTTTAGTATTTATTAAAATAATGCAGTTCCTGCTGATACTCATACCTATCACAGGATATGCCAATATCCTCTACGAAGCAGAAAGGAGAAGATACTGTCTCATTTTGTTCAAAATGTTTTATTTAGGATAGCTTAAGACATTCTTAAATGTCAGTAATAACTTTGTCAGGGAGTGGCTGAGGTTCGAATACAAAATTCAACCTCTGAATAAGACGATGCACAAAAGCAACGTGAGGCCAAAATGCAAAGGTCAGATTGAGATGAGCAACTTCCCAAATCCAGGTTGGTGTGACAGACTGGATTGGCTTCTTAAAGAAAAGGTGCTAGCTGCAGCATTGACTTGGGTTTACGTGTTTGACTTGGAAGTTTTATTTGACTTATTTTTGTGAGAAATGTTAAGAAATATTATGGGTAATCACCCTTAGCCCTCATTAAATTATTCCGTATTCAATAAAACCCATCTTTTAGCATGTAGTCTGAGAAAATGCATAGAGCCAAGGCAGTGGCTTTCCTTTATGGTGAGTTCAGGACACCCTTAACAGTTCTCTGGTGTATAAGCCAAATGTGGAATCTTACAATGTGAGGGTGAGGGGCACTTAACACTGCTCTGAACCAGTTTAAAATGGAAAAAAGTAGTATGTGTGTATGCAATGGGTAGTAAACTTCTGGAACTTGTTGCACAGGGAGATGCGGAGGCAAACAGTATCAGCAAGGTCAGAAATGGTTTAGAAAAGTTCGTGGGCAACAGGTCCTTAAGTGGATACTAGAACTAAGCAGAGAAGTGCTCTTTAAAATCCCTGGTACAATGATTCTGGATACTAGAAAAGCACAAAGGGAATGGATTGCAGGAAAGGGGCAGGCCCACATGCTTCTCCTAACCACAATTGTTTTGCCACAGTGAAAGATGAATATTGGGCTGGATGAAGTGCTCTTGTGATGCAGCAGGGCATTTCTTTTGTTTAAGTTTTTATGTTTCATTATAATAATTCAGAATTTCTTCTGGAAGATTGAAAAAAAAAGGTGAAATAAATGCTGTGTAAATAATCAAAGGCATTTGAAATACGTCTCATCAGTTAGAAATAATATTCACATCAACGCTGTGTTCCGAATCCCACCCCCATTCATTACTTACAATACTGTTTAATTTTTCAAATGGGCAGTCGTACTGAAGAAAGGCATCAAATTAGGTAATTTATAACATAATTCCCTTAGTCATCTATTGTTTGCAGATTGTTTGTTCTTTTTTTCTTTCTTTTTGTTCTGTGCTGCTCATTGCGACACCGATCATTTTCTTGACAGTGGCTTATGTATTTTTTATGGATGAAATAGAAACACTGAATAAACAGTGTAAAATGTACAGTTCCTGCAAAATTAACTGCAGAAGTGAAAGTAAGGTTCTGTTCCCATCGTAGAGAGTTTTGTCCTTGATTTTTTGGGGGAAATAAAAAATTGGGTTAATTGTGAGGTTGTACTATATAAGCATAGTATAATGTAATATCAGATAATATTTATGTGCCATGTTATTTAGGTTAATTATAAGAGATTAACCTATAAAGTAATAAAAAACCACTAGCTTTGGATGCTAAACAGTGTTGAAGTGCTCTTCCCCATGTACACACCATTACACAGAGTATGACTTTCTACGGGCCCTGGGAGCATCCCCTCTCCCCGCAGCTTGTCTGCTAGGGCTCAGGGCAGCTCAGCACGGCACTGCGGGGGCTGCACCCCTCTCCCCACAATGACCTTGAGGTGAGGGTCCCAGGCAGTGCTGCAGGGAGGCCACAGCCACAGCTTACCCCTGGGAGCTGCTCGGGATGCAGTGCTGGGCCCCTGCCTGAGCTCTAGCTGCATGGCAGCCAAGCCTGGGCCTGGCCACGGCCACTGGCCTAGATCCCAATTCAGACCTGCAGACTGACTCCATGGGCCTCAGACCTGCCTCATCACCATGGGTTTGCTTGGCAACCACTGAGCTGTTCTGACTCTTGTTAGCAAAATTGTGCCCTGACAGTCTACTGAGGATATTTTCTTCTGATGCCTTTGGGCTGTCTCAGCCCTGTAAAGGCTTTTACCCTCTGCAGTTACCTTTCCATCATGCTTTTACTCATGGGAAAAATTTAAGAATTAAAAGTCAAAGTGCCCCATTTCTCTTTGTAATCTATTCTTGTGCTTTCTTAAAACCAAGAACTCCAAAGATGAAGACTTTAATAAGCAATTTATTTGTTCGAAGCTGTTGCACAAATGGGAAGACCACCTTGTCCCTGGGGCTGTTGGTTTGTTGCAGGTAGTTGAGGTGACTGGATGCTGACTAGACTTCAGCAGGCTTTCTAGTCAGCAAAGGATGTAGCATGGAATCCATCTGCTTTGCTTCTCCTGGACATGAGTCAGACAGAGAAAGTTCTTCAGGGAAAGGGAGAATAACTGGTCCAATGACTAATTTGGCTGAGTCTGGTTTGTCTCCTTGTGTCTTTTCTCCTTCAGGGGCTGGTTGACAAGATAAAGATTCTGCAGCCTTAGGGGGAAGTGGCTTTCTGTTTTTGTGCTCACTTTGGCTTTCTCTTGGATTTTCAAAAGAGATGTCCTCGGTTGAAGGAGGGAGAATTTTAATGCAGCCCACTGGTTTTGCTAGATGTGGGGAGAAAGGACTGGCTTCTGAAGGGGAAGGTTGTTGGACATTCTGGCTGGATTCTTCAGGTCTCTGATTAGTTTGTAGTTTTCCTTCTTCAGTGACAGACTCCTAAATAACAGGCAATAAATGTCACATATATTGAAGCTGTTAGAATTTTTTTCTGATATAAAGAAGATCACCACCCTTCCTACTAAGGATCTGCTACAATTCCAGTCTGCAAAGACCAGCTGCAGAGCAGAAGCTCAAAGGACAGACAAATGGAACTACCTCTTAAGCTAGTGCATGAATCCTGGACAGCTACACAATTACACTTTGAGTTCCCTTTGTTATTTATTACTATTTCTTTGTAGATTATTTTGAACACAGTCTGTTTGATTGACTCTATACTTGTTCTCTTGCCTTTTTATCCACCTAGCAACAGTTTGCTTTGTCACAAGAGAGATTTCTTCCTGATTTGGCCTTATCCCTTTCTTGAAGTCCATGTCTTTGTGAATAAGAAAACTTAAAAATGGTTGACCTTTCCAGATTTTTAAGTAAAGGAGTGTTACTCTTGCAATATTAAGATTAGGTTAAGAAATACCTGTGGACTGTAGATTTCACAGGATACTGTGACAGACTTCCCATCTTCCATGTCACTGCTTACTACAGAGCCTTTGCAGAAACCCATTTGCTGTAAGAAGAAAATGCAGGTATTATTTTCACTTTGTAGCACTGATACTTAGCTCTTATCTTGTAAAATAGGTGATGATGAAAGGCTGAGTTGGTACAGCTTCAACATGTATTTGTAGGGATAAGCAGCTTGGGCAAACTTTTGTTTTGGGATTGGCAAGCTTACAAAGGGAGGCAGCATTTTGAGAAAGGCTTTATGTTTACAAGGAGGGGTTAGGTAGCACAACAGTAGAAATAAGCTGTCTCCTTAAGGTCCAGCTACAATAGCACACATAAGTTCTGCTGCAGCAGAATATCCCCATGGAAGCAAGGTGTGTAATAGAACACAGTGTCACTTCTCAGGCAGAAACAAGTTCATGCTTCATGCGAGTGAAAGATTCCATGACAAGATACTGCTCCTAACAGCTGTGTGCTTGCTGGGCTGTATGTAACATGGCTTGGATCTCAGTTAAGATGGCCATCAAAACAGAATGTCTTGTCAGCATGCCCATTTAGTCTTTCGGTTTCTCATACTACTTTTTTCCATAGTTCTTGAATGTTTTCCCTAGCTGGCATAATTGAAGTGTGAATATACTCTGCGTTGTTTGCAATTATTTATCTGTATCTGTTTATTTGGAAAAAATCCTTAAGAATGTTTCACTTCTATAAAGCAGTGGCTACCCATCTTTTTCTGCATTTGTTGTTGTTGGTTTTGTTTGTTTTGGTTTTGTTCTGTTTTCTTTGTTTGTGGATTTCTAGGTAATAATTTGGAACTTTTACTGAAATGTTTTTCCTATTCTAAAGTAGTTTATATACACGCAAGCCAGAGCTACAACCCGTACAAAGACTCCTGTGGGTTTTGATTCTTGTCTGCAGAGAACCAAAGGAACAGGCCAAGCATTCCCTGAGGAACCGTAGTATCTGTTTGTACTTACAGCTGTTTCAGATGGAAGAGGCTTGCACTGGGAGATGTCAGCAATTGAGTCAGCTTTGGAGCAGGATGTCTCCTGAATTACAAACTCTACAAAATGTGCCGGACCAACGACCCACTGTTAATAACAGACCAGTGAGAATTAGTCTTTGTGTGTGTGTCAAGGAGGAGAAGAAGTCCTACAGACCTTGAAAATGATGGAAAACTGCTTCTAAGTGTGAAAGGAGCAGGTTATAGTTGGGGTATTCCTACCCCAAATGATTTTTGCTAGTGTTACTTTGTTGCCTGGTTATTTTTTACTTCTTACATGTGCACAATCCTAATAACTTATGGATTAGCTATAGTTCAAGCAAATTTGTTTTTTCTGATAAGTTAGCATCCACATAGAACTGTAAATCCAAACATTCTGTTCATTGTCTCATTGATTGTTTCAGACTGCTTTAATGAAGAGGGTCACATTTTCCGTTTTTTGAAATTCAGGTGTCTCTGGGTTGGAAAATGAATGAAATGCTGCATTGTAGAACCATCTCACAGTTTGAAACAAAGAGTGAAATCCATCTTGCTATCTCTACATACTGAATTTTAGAGAGATTGGATTACTGTCATAAACAGTCTTTAGCCAGGAGATCATTAATTCTCTGTTAGTCTAACATGAGTTTTAAGCCAGGCTTAAAGTCATTTAGTGTATCACAGATCTGTGTAAGAAGGGATGGCTGTGCTTTATTAAGTACTTTCTAACAGGGAGCCATTAATACATGGTGATGATGGAAGAAAGAGCTCACAGTGAAGCTTTCCTAAATTTTGGAATGCAAATCTTCAGCTTTGCAAAAAGTTGTTTTTGCAATAGATAGAGTCAAAGTCTTGGATCAATGCAGGTCCTTATTTCCCAGGAGAATTCTCCGTGGAAGTGATCTCTCTACTATACATATACAGTTTCTAAACATTCAGTAAGACATAAGAAATCATAGGAAGTGTAACGTGGATCCGTACTTGAAGGCTGAAACAAGTTATATGAGCCTTGGCTTACCTGCATTGAAGCTCTTGTGACATTCAGGACAGAAAAATAATGAGTTTGTTCGCTCATTTCATTAAACTTGGCAAGGCTTTGAACAGCAGTCTCCAAATATTTGGGCTCTGTCGGAGAGCTATCAACTGGGCAGTCAGGACACCTATTCCAAATGTATCTGGGTGGAACTTTTTTTTTAGACAAAACAATGTAATTAGCGAGAAATTCTCAGAACCATAAGAACATGTTAGCAGGGTGGGTCACTCCAAACCCACCTGTGCCCCCAACACCTGAACTCCAGAGTAACAATATGTTGTTGGATTCACTCTACGTTTTTGAATCTTTATGAATTTGTAGGCCCATGAAAATGTTGTATTGGATGCAGAGACACCTCAGAAAAAAGCTCAGGCTACTGGTCTAGTGGTCTTGCTGTTCTTACTTGCCCTACAAACTCATAAAAATGCATTTTGGGCCAGAGGGCAGAAGCCCAGATAGAAGGCATGGGTTTCCCAGATATGAAAACAGTTATTCACTGCACTGTTTTGTGCTGTAGAACTGCACTGGCCTTGCGATTACTGAGCTGAGAAAAATAGGTCAGGTGAAAGCTATTGGAGATGCAGTGCTGCCATAATTGCAATTAAAATGTAAAGTAATGCTATATGGCAAGCTATTTTTCTGGTCCTATTTTAAAGTGAGTATAATAAATAAAGACATACCTGGCTGCAAAACGCACTCATAATTATTCAGATAAGCAATTTTTCTTGACTGATTAATGTAGACAATTGCTTTGCATTGACCGTAAACCTAAAGCAATACAAACATGTAGAAACAGTCAATAGTGCAGCCTTCGCAGCGGTCACGTGGCAGCTAGACAGCGAGTGGTTAGTTTTCTTCTTACAGTCATTAAAATGTTTTCAAGAAGATGTTAATACTCAAATGGGATTGAAGGACATTTCTATTCTGAACATCCCCTTTAGAAATAAAAACCCAGATCTTCCCCCAGCGTCAGCGAAATTGTGAGTTGTACTTGTGCGGTGCTTATCTGCAGGATGGCCTCTGCAGGGCCACTCTTCTGGTGGCCAGGAATTGCCCAAGTGTCACAGAGTGCTTTCCCCAGCCTGAACCCCACCCCAGTAGCTGAGCACAGAACCCAGACAGCTTAAAGCTGGAGACAGCACGGTGTCTGCATCCAGTCACTGGTATTCCAGCTTTCCCCTCTCCCCTGTGTTCAGAGTGAGGACGTAGGGTGATGTGAACGACCCTAAGCAAGTTTTGTGTCACAGTAATGCCACCCTTGCACACTAAGAAACTCTGTCTTTCTCCAGAAAGAAAATGCTGGCCTGTTATTATTAAGCCAGAACTCTCGTGTTATATAAAAGTGAGTTTCTTTTATTCCTTTCATTTTATAAAATAAATCTTACCACTCTATAAACTGGTTGAAAAGTCCAGAGGAAAACTGTGGACCTTAAAAATGGGGTTTGATTTTTTTCTAAAAGTTCTGCTGCCTACTAAGAATGCATGCATAGGGATTTTGCTGTCTTCAGTAGCACCTGAGTAACCCCGAGATGAAATATGAAAATAAAATCCTTACAGTTGTATGAGCAGGTCTGAGCTTGCAGTTCTTCCACGACTTTCTGCTGAGTACGTGGCACTCGGTGTCTACTACGTCCAAGATGAGATAGAAGACAGAACCGTTGGTCTCCTGAGCACAGAATCAGAAAGGGTCACATCCCAGCTTTGTACTGCATGCATCTGAAAAACTTACCCGGGAGTGTTAGCTGCACGTTTAGACTGAGATTGTCTGTTGAAGAAGGAGATGAAACTAAATGACTTATTACTGGTTTATGGAGAAAAGAAAGCACTTTATGGGGCAAGAGTCTTGTAGGAGTCTGGGGCCGGTGTCGGTACCGTTTTGGCATGCTGTTTGCTGTCTCTCTTGTGTAGCACCAGCTCTACCACTCCAGTTATTATAAGTTTATTATAAAATCTACACATCTTCTTGTCTACCTGCTTCAGTATGTATCATTCTCCTCCAGGGAAAGGATAATTTGGGGTTTATTCAGAGCTCAGCAGCTCTCTGAAGGTTTCATTATCCTTATTTTAATTTTCATAAAAAGACTGTTATGCAAGGGCCTTTTGATATCTGCTTGGTACTGAATAAAAGCTTGTATCTTTTCTGTGCCGACGAAAAGATCCCTTCCTCAATGCTGCTGATGTAGTACTGCTGATGCCATGTGTGCTGGGAAGCTTGGGAGCCAGAAGAGGTTTGGCAACAGCACAGAATCAATTGCCTTTGTGGCAGGGTGTTCTGGTGCAAGGGAAGGAAATGAAGTATTTTGGCATGATTTGTAATTTTGGCTAAGTGGCTGTTATTGAAGTTAATCATGAGCATCGTGTATGAAAGAAGGCTCTGTCCTACTTGCATGTAAGTTAATAGCAGATGGCTTATTAGTTTCAATTAGAGCAAAACCGAGCCACAAGTTGCTTAAGGGCAGATTAGGATTTGAAGTCATTTTGAAAATGTTTTTATCCTAAGCACTGATTAAAAAAGTGGGAGGAAGGACCATAGACTGGTAAAAATAGATATATATATTCTTGATATTTTTGAGATGCATTGAAGGTTCGTAAGGTTGTTACTATCCGTGATTATCCCTGGCATAGCTGAATGCTTATTGTGTACTCTGTTTCAGCAGCAGCAAAAATGTGACAAAGGGCTTAAATTGTCTGGTGTGTTCCTACACGGTGTCTCAAAACACCTTATTTATAGGATAAGCATATTAGATGCTTACACAAAATAATAGGAGTAAATTAGGCTTCCAAAGAAACAAAGAACAAACGATGTCCTAAAGAAATAAGTTAAGACTCTAGGGAATTAAGAGACAGACGAAATCCCAGATAAGGCCCAGAATTCTCTTGTGCTGAGCTGGGCTTAGCACAGGTGAAGGGAGAAGCAAGGAGACAAATCAAGTGGTTTATAGCATGTCTGTACCCACCCTGCTGCAGTTTCAGGTGGTCATAGGGCTGTTCTAATTATTGCCAGTAGAAAATAGCCCCTGATGGGCCATCTGTAGTGAGAGGCTGGCATGGCAGCTCGAGTTGTGCTGCCTGCCAGGCCTCCCTGCTGCATGCCTTTGGTGGCGGGACTGGGGAAGTTCCAGCTCCACGAGCGGTGATGTGGGTTCTGGGCCGACCCAGAGGTGTCCTGTGTGGAAACAGCTCTCAGGAGACCTGGGTACGTTCTGTCACCTGAGCAAAGCAAAGGAGAGAACAGTGCAAAGCACAGCAAAGCGCGTACCTGTGGTTGTGAGCTCACATTGCTGGAGGCCCCAGCGTGTCTGCAGGAACTGTCTCTGTGAGAGCAGCAGGAAGTAGTGTCATATCCATACCATTACAGATCTGTAAGCAGCTGGCAGTAAGCCTGTGTTTCTTTTAAGGTTCAGAGCTCTTTGCCCTTCAGTAAGATTACAGGAAGTGAGCAAGCATGGCAGGGAATGGTAGTGGTGTGCTTGCACGGTGCCTCATGTCTTTGGGCCTGTGCACTCCTGTAAGGTTATCCCCTGCTAGTGCCAGTAGCTTCAGCTGTTGTTACACAAAGTTGTAATAAATTAAGCATGCACAAGGAAATAAAATATTTGAGGATATGAGAGTGATGTTCCTCATGTATTCCCTGTGTAATTTTTGCACTCGAACTGGTTTTGGATTTCTTCTGGAGAGTGAGTCATCATCTCGAGATGTGTAAAGGAATTCCCTGGTCCCAAGCTGGGTGTGTTTACACCTGTTAGTGCTCACATCTTTTGTGCAAAATGTGTGGTGACTTATTAGCTTTTGCACTCCAGCTGCTCAAGGCAGTGGGGAGGAAGGTGTGATATGAAATTAAATCGGAGCAGTGGTGTTTCATATCAAATCTGAACTGGTGCCTGGAGCTATTCCAGGGGCAGGCAGCAGAGAATCATGCCTGAGCTTTGCTCTCTAATTGCCCACAGTGGTGATGAAACTGTTTCTCGTCATCTACACATAAAGGTGACATGGCCCCTGCAGTCCTGTGAACGTAAATTTACATCTGTCTTGAAATAGTTCGTAGTTCAAATAGCTATTGCTAGGGAATAGTGATAGAAACAGAGCACTTTGTGAGAGAAACAGAGGCAGAACAAGCAGGTAACTTACCTGAGGATGTTCTCGGACACTGAAAATGCGGTAGAGACTGAGGACGTAGCCCTCTGTTCGGTCAGCATTGATCTGGCGCAGAGCCACGTCTGCAGCCTCCTCTGCTGCAGTGTCATCACAGGTGGGGGAGAGCAGCGCGCTTGGCAGCTCTCTGGCAGGAGGAGAGACAGCCCAGGAGCAAAGTGCCTGCGTGCCAACGAGCACTGAAATAAGTAAAAGCATTTTGCTTAGACAGAGCAGTGCAGCAGCACAGAATGGTGGGTTGGTACGGAGGAGCTGAGCTGCATGAAACAGCAGGCTTTTCTAATGGAGCTGTGTCTCTTTATAAACTGGAGTCCTGTCCTTATTACGTACTGACCATCACCTTTAAACCTACAGCTACAACTGCAAACACTAAGTCAATGATTACAAGATTTTATGAATGCACTGTAGCTTCCTCTGAGACCAGAGAGCACATTCTCCTTCCGGCTTTACATCTCCAGTTCAGACTTCCTTGGGCAGATCATATAACGTTGACCTCATCTCAAGGCACAAGAACATACACACAAAGCTGCTTTCTTAAGAAACCAGCCCTGCTTAAATAAATGTACATTCAGGACAGCTCTGCCTCCGGCTCTGTCCTGTCAGTGATCCAGGTTTTCTCCCAAGTAAAAACAATGACAAAGGCCTTGCTGATCTGAATGGAATCAGGATAAGGATCATAGAGCTGACTGCTTTTACACCTGACATTCCTATTTGTTAAATTCTAATTGTAAACATATATGCCAGCTCTTTATTTGCTGTCAGCTTGGAACTTCACTGGGACAGGAAGCTCAGCTTGCATTCATTCTCTGAGCATCTCTACTCAGGTGAATACTTGCACATTATTGTTAGCCCTTAGCTCAGGCCAAGCAAGCAAAATGTAGTCCCTGTCCAGACAAGAAGCTGGTGGACAAGTGGCCTGCTCAAGCCACGACATGTTTTTAGATAACATGATAGCAAGGCAATGTGAAGATTTAAGAGTTTCATCCCAGTGTCTGCTTTTAAGCAGAAATTTCCATTGTCTTCACTTGGGACTTAACAGTCTGCTATACAGTAGCATAGATGTGGTGAGATTTGTTCTTGCCCCAGAGGCTTCACTTCTCTTGGTGGGTGCTTCAGAATGGGCTGCTGTGAGAGGCTGGAGGAAACAGACAGTAAATGATCCCCTTACTGGGCTATTGAACACTCCATTACAGAACTTGTTCCCTCACAATGCCATGACTCCAGCCCACTCATCTTTTGTTGCCTGAAACTCTCAGACCTGGGGCTGATTATGGTAATCTCAAAGCCAAGAGGGAGAATCTAACAGAAAAAAAACTTCTTAAAGAGAGTGTATAATATAAACTAGAGGGAGAACTTCTTTCGATTTCTTGTAACCAGTACCTTCCTCCTTATGCCATCTCTCCCTCTTTTTTGTCCGTAAATTAATCTTTTTGCATTTTAAAGCAAGCAAAATGTACATCCAGTTTTTTGCCAGTACACATCACAGCTGCATAGCTCTGCCAGGTTTAGTCCAGAGGATTCTCTGTGAACTGCAGCTGCTCATCATGTAGCTGTGCCTTGGACGGATGATTTAGGACCTTAGTTTTTTGTCTTGCTCAGTGTTACTGTCTCCCTTATGCTGTATGGTCAAAATTAGCTCAAGGAGAAGAGTCCTACCTACTTAATATTTAGCTCCCTGGCTTCTCTCCTCTAACCACTGCCACAGCCTGCTCCAGTTTAAATTGAAGGAAGCCACAGGAGAACGGTGAGCCTGTGGCTAGAGGCCTGAGGAACAATGGAAATTGGTCAGCAATGTCACCATCTTAATTATTTTAGCACTACTCAGTGCTCTGCTTTCATTCCTTTTCAGCAACATTAAATAATACTGTCCTGATGTGACTGGGGGCTGTGACTCGGGGGGAACCCATTCATTGACTCAGTGGCTGCCCCCGTCGTATCGCACAGCACACGCTCAGCTCTGCAGGTTTATTAGTTCCTTTGACTTATCCCCTGCTGCTGAATTTGGAGGTTAATTTGCCAGCTAAGAGACTGCACTGTGGTCACTATTGATTCTCAAGTGATTTGCTGAGTACAGATGAAAAAGGGTCATGGAAAATTCTGCCCGGAGAGAATTCAGTTTGAAATGACAGCGGTGTGCCTTGTGGCTAAGCTGCCAGGAACTCCGTGCTTGAGAGGCAGGTAAGTCACTGTACACAGCTCACCGGTTACCCCAAAGGCCTGGAGAAGTGACAGCTGCTATTTGCTGGGGAGTAAAAGTAAAAGTCAGTGGTGTTCCACTGAGAGGCAGTCCTGCAGTGTTCCACCTTGGCAGATTATCACATGTGGGGTAGCCGTTTCCCTGGTCCTCACCTTTGGTCATGGGAGGCTCTGTGAGCACAGCTGTCTGTTGGATGACATCGTGCACCTTTAGGCTTGAGGGCTGCATCCGTATTGAGTGAGGAAAGAAGAGTGCTAGGGAAGGAGAAAATTATCTCTATTTAACACTATTGTAAGGTTTTTTTCTTAAATATATACATTGGTGGTGGTATAAACAATTTCAAGTCTTTAGCCCAGCAGTGCTCTAAGTATGTTCCTGTGCAAGGCAGCAGGAGCTGCCGCAGGGAATGTCCTTAGGAAGCCAAGTGGGATCGTACATACAGCCAGGAAGACCTGCAACAGCACTGGGGCTGAAACTCTTCTAAGACTTTGGTTGGTGGCAGAGATGGAAAACTCAGATAGCAGGACCAGAGGGGCACAAGGCTGCTCGAGTGAGCCACCTCAAGTGTCACCAGTTGCTTTTCAAACTCAGGGTGCAGGCTAATGTACGGACTGCATCCTGGGGGAAAGGGATACAAGGGCTGAATGTTGAGAAACCCTGCTGTAGCCATAGTACAGGAACAGCAGAAGCAGCAATGCAGACGCGCTCACATTGTTCCTTGTGCCTGGGAATGCTTCCCCTGCGGCTAAAGCATAATAACTCATTTTCTTTATCCTTACAGTACATGGCATTTCTATGGAGATGGGTGCCAGTTAGTACTGGCTGTGTCGGTGCCTCTTATAATGAGGAATTGTTATATCCCTGACTCTGTTCTTTGTACTCTTCCTCCCACTGGAAAGGAAAAAATGTCTCTGTTCAAGTAGCTGACCTCAAAACATGGACGCAGCTGGGAAATGTGAGCATGTCCAGGCAAAGCAGCACATGAAGTACATATGCTCTAGCAAAACAGGGTTTGAAAAAGCTGAAAAGCATTGTCAGACAGTGAAGCAGACCTGACAAAACTATTCATGCTGCATTTCAGGAAAGGAGGCATTTGTATTTTATATATTGCCATTTAATAGTATTCATTGCCCAGAGATTCTATTACCAAATTCTGAATCTGTTACTAAGGTACAAGTGCATGAATACAGGGCCATACTGGGGGGAGACAAAATGTCTGTTTCAAAACAGTAATGGAAAATGTGCCCTTAAGAGGACAAGTGTTAAGGGAAGAGATGAGTGCAGTTAACTGGAATCACAAGAAAGCGAAGAGTAATTCTGCTATTTTTTTTTTATTTTTATTTTAGGAAAGAGATGAGTAGTTAAGCCAGGTGTAAGGGAACATCTGTGGAGTGTGGAGGCTGCAGATGCTCTGCTACATATCCTTGTTCTGTGTGGTTGGAAAATACAAAAAGAAAATGCAGTATTTCTTGAGATCAGAGATCCCCATTGGCAGAGATCCCTTTTGTAAACTTGCTGTTTCTGCCAACAAAGAATTTTCTGAGTCTGGAAAACACTGTCTTATATAACTCAGCGCTGCCTCCATTATATACAAGACAATTTGTATGGTTTTGTTAAGGCAATTCCTTGTTTTAAAAATCCAAAAAACAGGAAAGCTATTTGTTCCAGGCAAGTTAGAAACCCAATCTTGTGCGGCTGAAGTCATAGTAATGCAGATCTGCTGTTACGGTAATGCAGCTCCAACTGGTAACCATTCCATTAAATCCTGTAGTGTGTCTCATGTGGTGGGGATGGGAAGGCCACCCACCTTACCACTTCAGAAATTTTGTGCAGGTCAGTACTAGCAATTTTTAAATAAATGGCTGCATGCTGAACATTGGACAGTCAGTGCTTTACAAAGAAGCAAAAAATCCCTGAGCAACTGCCCAGCAAGTAACTTGTGTGCCTACCTGCAACACCCTTCCTGCAAGCACCCAGCGTATTCCTGGAAGGTGGGAGCTGCTGCCCCGGAGGGTGAGCTTGTTGGCAGCATGCTGCCATCACGTTATGCTGTGGTTTACAGAGTCTGGGCTGGTTTTCCCTTTTTTCCCCCTCCACACTCCCAGCTGAGCGCTGGTACAAGTGCATGAGGCTTTCCCTTTCCCCATTGACACGGCGGAGCAGAAGCTGTCTGTATAGCAACCTGTCGCCAAGAACAAATGTTAGTTATGTTGCTTACTGAATACAGGAAGGTTGTAAGTAGGAGAATAGAATAGATTATTTGAAACAGTTCAAAAATGACATGTGTTCTTCAGGTTTTGCTGCCTGCATGGTAATTATCTTGTAGCAAGTGCTGTTCCTGGTTAAAGATTCATGACTGCCTTCGAGACTGCTCCCCTGGGCCTGCAGAATTCCAGTCTGGCTGACAGTAAAGATCCTTCTGGCCCCTGTGTCTTATTACTTCTCCACCTAGAATAGATTTTGGCTGTAACACGTGAGAAATACAGGGAAGATTTGACTGCTAGGACAATGGTAAATTGCCATCACTGTCTGGGTCCTATTACATGAGACGCGTCTGTAGTGTATTTGTATTCCCTGACCTGGTATTCCCTCAAACCCACGTGGCATACAGCTCCCCATGATCACATTGCACCTGTGTATCTGCTGGGAGACAGGGAAGACACATGTGCTCGTGTGGAAGTATCGATGCTTTCAGCCTGTGCAGCGACGAATGTGCCCTCAGTCTTTGCTCCTTTCATAGGCACCGATGCTCTTATTATTCCTTATATCCAGAATTACTGAGGGTTTTCTGGTCGATCCTGTAAGGAGGTACACACTAAGAAACGCCACAGGTGGAATGGAAAAAAATATATTTTTTCCTGCCATTTCTTTAGTGCTATGGGTATGTGATCAAAAGAAAGGACTGACCTGATTTTCTGCAGTGCTCAGCACCCACACAGCCCAGGGAAGCTGATGAGAAATGCAGAAGCTTACTGTTTTTGAAATCAAGCCCAGAATATGACTCAGAATGCCATGAAGGAGATACTTGACAACTAAATGAAAAAATATACGCAGAGAAGGTACCAAAGCTTTTCAGTTGAACATTTTATTGTGAAGTAATCTTTCAGGTGGTGTTTCTATCACAAAGCTGCAACTGTTGTGTAGCTCTTACAACAGTTTCATTGAAACAGTTTTTGCTGTATTTTGACTAGCGCATCCCTGTAGCTTGAGAAAACAACTGCTATATGTTGCAATCTCCTATATTTTAAAGCAGGCCTTTGCAAGATCCCGGCCTCAGCTCTGTTCTCTGGAGGGTGAAAGTCAGTTGGGCTCAGAACCGAGTGTTCTCAGCTATTTGCACTTGATGTTGTGCTCTGTGTGTTGGTGCTGCTGCTGCATGCTGATCCTTCCGTTAGCTGTCTTGCCATGTCTGTGCACAGCCTATATCTTGAAATGGTGAATCTTACCAGGGCATGGAGGAGGAGGAGGCACAAAGCCAACCGGGCGAGGTACTTTATCATGCTGAGCAACCTCTGCAACTGCTCTCTTTGCTACAGACTTTGCTGATAGCACAGCAGAAGGAAATTCTGAAGAGCTGGACTCAGATGCAACAGGGCTATTGTGGGAAATTCTGAGATTATGGTTAGTGAAGCCTTGTGCAACACTGGGTACCAGTCCTGCTGTTGTATCTTGACCTTGGTGAGGGTAAGTAATTCCAGGCTGGAAAAGAAAAACGATTTGTGTGTGTGTGTATTCAGTTACATGGAATTTGTAATATACATAAATATACAGTCATAATATACATTCATAATATTCATTGATGCCTCCATAGGTACCTTGCTCCTAACTAGACATTGACTCCCAGCCCACATACAGAATGTTTGTGACCATGAGGAAAGTTTTGATTTGGATGCACACACAGGGGCCCAGAAACACTTTTTTAATATCCAGAGGATCGTTAGTGCCAAATTCTGTGCTACGTGAACTTTCAGTGCAGCCTATGCAGCTGGTGAAACACTGAAGCCCAGCTGCTCCCCTAATCTGTATTCTTTCTTTCATATCCCTTCAAGACAGTTAATTACGGTTGTGTTTCCAAGAGCTCTGGTCTGTAGGAAGCACTCAGTGAGCAGCTAGCCCCTCTCAAACCAGTAGGAGGCTACACTACCTGCACACTCAAGTCCTGTGCATGTAAATTTCCCTGCTCTCGCTGTAGTAGCAGGCGTTAGGGGCCCTGAATCAGTCAGGCTTTAGGACTACTAGCAGCAAAAGCTTCCAGCTGATTTGATCCACCACAGTGGCTCTTATGTTTTGCATCTAGATGCCCTTTCTCTTAGCTGAGCAAAATTTGGTTCCCTTTGCCCTGCTGGACACATGAAACTCCCAGAGGGTTAGGAAAACAAACACAAATAGATAATACAGTGTACAGTGCAAGAGGTAAACTCAGGGCAATTGCTTCAAACAGTCCTAGGAGGCTACTCCCTCTGGGAAGGAGGGGAGCATTCTGAGAGCTGGTACCTGATGTCCGTACAGCTGGCAGTCTGCTTGGAGCTCCTGTGAGGGACTTGTCACTATTGATGCTGTGCAGAAGCCAAAATTCTGGTAAAGCAGAATATAATCAAAAAATGGTGAGAAAATAGGACAGACCTGCATTACAGATTTTTAATTTCAGTACATTTAGAGGTAGCTACCTCTCGTGCTTTATCTGAGCAATAAAGCACTTGCTTTTTAGCTTGATGGACTCAAAAGCCAAACTTTAAACGAGTAACTGGCATGTAAAGGAAACTCCTGTATTCTTCTGGAGTAAGATTATTTGTGTGTCTGGACATGAGGGAGGGAAGGGATCTGTAGGAATCTAGGTAAATGGTTCCCACCCATTAAATCTGGCTAGGATACTTCTGGTTTTGTTTCTCATGAAACAAAAGAATTTCAGCATGATGAGGTGTACAGTATAGTTCTCAAGAACCTATGCATCAAATTAGAGCACACTGACAGCACTGAAATTGTAGGAAAATAAAACAAGTCTGCTCTTTTGTTTTGCGTTTGTGTACTGCCCACTACAAAGAAGTCTGGTTTTCTTAGGTGCACATGTTAAGAAAAGTAAATGATAATACATATTGTTTATTAAAAATATTTTGTATTAAGGGCGCTTTTGTCCTCAACCCTTTTTGAAACATATTCAGCTACATCAGGATTCAACCCACATACACCAGAGAGAAGATGAAGGTGTATTATAGCTTTAGAAAGTACATATTGAAAAGCATCTCGTTGTGGTATACAACTCGTGCACTGTCATTCCCACTGAGGTCTGTTCCTGTCCAAGTGCACGTGTGTCACAGCATGCCTCTCCCTTACCTCGGAGCTGGCTAGATGGGGGCTGGTGTGCTGCCATACTTACAGACTGATCCTCGGGAAGCAGTTGACAAGCCTCCAGATTAGCTTTAGCCTCTTCTGCTGTGCAGTTTGTGGCAGCCACAGCAAACTCAACGGCAACCACATGCACTGGGTGAAACTGATAAAACAGGAAAAATGTTTAACTGACTTTGCACTGTTTGAAATTGCAGGGCTGCTCAGAAAAGATAAAAGGCAAATGTTGTGGCTTCTAACTCTGCATCTCCCACAGAAGTTAAAGAGAATCCCGTGGCTAAGATGACACAAAATGCTTGGGAAATCAAGGGCAATTCAGTAGGGCGATTTAAAGCAAGCTCAGTCTGTTTGCAAACATAACTAGTTAGCACTGCTTAAGTCCCACAATAGAAATGTTCTGTTTATATGGAAGGATAGACTAGCAGTGCTAAATATTCTAGCAATCACCTGTTTTCTGGCTCTTCCAATCTCAAGGAGCCTGAGGTAGGCACCAGGAGTTTTGCTGTTGTAGTCGTTGAGGGCAGCTGTCACAGCTGCTAACACCTCAGTGTCGTTCAGACTTGCCAGCAGAGGACAGTCAGGGCAGACCCGTTGAATGTCTTCACTGGAGTCTGCAGGAGGAACAGATTGTTTTGATCTGATCGTAGGTTGCTTTGAAAGACACCATAGAGCACTCAGTGACGCAAAACCCCACGTTTCACCGTCTGTCCCAAATTACAGCGGCAGGATTTTTGCAGTGCAAGCTATAGATGGCAGTATTTCACACAACTTCTGCTATGTGCAAAAGTGCCGTGGGCTTCAATAGCGTAATTTCTAGATTCTTACTCAGGGATTAATCAATTCTCTTTCTGGCAAATTATCCATGATACCAATGAGGAGATGTCTCCGCTCACACAAGAAATGGTGAAAGATTATTTAAATTATTGTAATTTTGTTTGCAGGAGTGTGTTTCATTCACCCATCAGTTTTAGAAGTAATACTGAAAACATCACATACAGAGCAAAGAGATCTCATACAGAGAATGCAGAACAGAGATTCTGCTTTCCCATGGCAATATTGAAAACGCTGGGTTTGGTAAATAAGCTGCATCTGGCAAAGGGATTCTGAAGAACAACAAGCCCTAGCAAATTCAGACCAACAAGAATCAAATTCTTGAGGGAAAGCCTCAGTGCCAGCTGTCTCTAGGTCAAATCTGGGAAGTGCTCCTGAGGCAGTCTTATCACATCTTGACTGGTATAGTAATGAGGAGCAAAGAAAGAGGGCCAGGTGTGTAGGTGAATGAGATCACAAAAGGGAAAAAAGTCTTCCAAAGCAGCTGGGTTCAGAAAATTCACAGCATTTGCCAGTGTTTTAGAATCAGAAGGGGTAGTGAACTGTAACCACTGCTAGAACAATGCTCCAGCCCCTAGATTCAAACACAAAGAACAAAATCTTTACCTGCATGTGAGTGGCATTTAGTACCAAGTATGGATAACTGTCCATTCACTTTCTGCAGTTTAATATCACAGTCACCCTCAACTGCCTAGAGAGAGACAAGAATCAAAGGGTTACATTGTACAGATGAACAGGAATTTCTACAAAGGGCAACTATTACTAAATTCAAAAGAACCGATCCTGGCTTGAGTATTCCTGCAAAATCAGCTGGATTGCAAAGGTCTTGGTAGGCTTGTCCTGGAGTCTGGGATTTTGTACAAGGCAGACCTGGCTGGCAAACTGACACCCAAATCGGGATCTCAAAAGCATCAGAAATGCCACGATATCTTGATTTATAGACATTTAGTTCAAGTTCCTCTCTCATAAAGAGCAAAGAATGTGAATACTTATAGATTAAGACCTTCTGCAGAGCTGTTTGATAACGTTCTCCCTATAATCCCAGCTGGTCAGTGGCCATGGTAACAGCAGAGTGCTGCCTTGTGTGAGCTGGCGTGCAGGCAACAGCCAGCAGGGGAGGAGATGTCAGAGGCAGAGCTGGGAAGAGGGAACAGTTAGAATCACCTCCCCCAGTATGGAAAATGGGACCCAAGCCCTAATGAATACAGAGGTGGATTTAGTCATGAGCTCTGTGAATTGAGCCCCGTTCTAGAAACAGCAGGCTTAAATTGTCAATTGCTTGCTCTGCTTTCTGCTTAGGAGGCAAAGCTGCCTTTACTCAGACAAAATTTCCAATGCTTTGGTTAGGGAAAGCTTTTCACAGTTGGATCGCACTTGCATAAGAACAAAATATTTGAGGCCAGTAAATTCCAGTGGAGCATTACTTTGAAGGCAGAGCCCTGTCCAAAGGGAATAGCTCTCCTGCAGTCACTGGTGGCTAGACGTGGCGTAATTTCACTACTTAACACCCCACAGGTAGCCAAGGGAAGGTGCTGCTTGCCCATCTGCAACAGGGCAGTGTTGCCTGGGCTGAGCGAGGCCCATGCTGAATGTGGGAAGTTATGCTGAGAGTGACCTGTCCTCCTCATGTAACAGGACGTGAAATCCTTCCTGGCATGAAGGCAGTTCAGTCAGCAAGGCAGATACAAGACTGGTGCTTATAGGCTATTACAGTGATCTAACACATGCAGCCTGAGCTTGGAAATCTAACTGACCATTGGCTTGCCTCTCGAGTGGACATACTGAACTTGCACTTTGGCACCCAGCAGCTAATGTTCCAGATACTCACATGTTCTGTGAAGCTCCTTACTGTGCAATTTGCAAGCGGTGTGGGGCTAAGAATGTGACATGTGGTCTCTAATAAGTCAAGTTCAAGGAAAATAATCTCATTATTTGGCCCCTGTAAGAAAAAAAAACAGGAACAGTAGTATTTACTTCACAAAACATCACCAGATTTCTTCCCTGGGGCTTCGCTGTGGTCTCTTTTGCTGACTGTATTGAGTAGCTCCAGGTATAAGCTACAGTAACTGAAGAGGTCCTTATTGTGTAACTTCAGTTTTTTAGCTGGAGTAAATCAAGGTAGTCCTACTGCCATCAGGCTGCATTTTTACCAGCTGTGGAGCTGGCCCATAATTTTTGGAAAGTCCAGCTTGTATGTAGCAGGTCAGTCTCTTAAGTTAATTTTATTTTGCTGGGTAGTTTTTTAAAAAAAATCAGCAGCTGGTTTTGCTGATGAAAAAACTCAGTGTTTCTATAACCAGATACCAAACAAACTGTGCACGCTCCCACACATTGGCCCATCCCATCCACTCCATTGGAATTGCACCCACTAAGTTCCAGCCTCGACGCTGGTGTTATTTATGGACTGCAGGATCTTTTATGGTTGTTCCTGAACCATTTTGTCTCTGATATAAGGCACATGAATGGAAGGGCAGAAGTGAGATTCTCTAGCTGTGAAATTGACTCTGAGGTTTGAGCCATGAGTGATTCCTTTTAAATTAAATTAAATTATTTTAGTGTGAAAATATTAAATAAGAGAAAAGCAGTGTCACCAGCGTTTTTGTGTAAGCAACTGTGGGGACACTTCTAATCTTATTAATGACTGCTTTCTTCTCTTGTAAATGGTATTGGTATCCTCCCTCTCATTCAAGTAGTAAACAGCCCTGGAGTTTCATTTCAATGCTGTGAGAAAATCAAAGGTTCTGAACGTGTGCATACGTTGTATTCATGTCCATTTCTACAGCCTTTTTTGATGACTATAATGATGTGAATAGATCTTAGTGGAAAAGAGACTACAAGCCACAGTTACTTCCATTCAGCTTCCCTGTCAGCTCGATGGGATATTAGGTAAAATTCATACCTACTACAAGATGGCTAATAGCATGGAGCTGTGATAGGTATGCATTTAGCCAATAAATAGTTACCTGCATCATGAGGTTTATCCTCACGGTTTTTCTCTAGATTAGCTACTGGGCTCATGAATCAGCACTTTGAGTGATCTCCCCTAGCAGGCATGCTGCATTTGTAGACTAAGCCCTTTCTAGCTTTGTACAAAAATAACACTTCTCTCTCCCCCTCAGTTCTGCTCTTTGAGAGATACATTCCAGTGACCTGGATTCTCCACCGCTATATGGTGGCATTGTGCCATTTAAATCAATAGAGCCATGCTGATTTACCCCAGGTGAGGATACAGTCCTTGGCAGGGCTTGTCAGTCACATCCAAACCTTTCCAGCGTAACACAGTGCTCTGCCTGCAAGCTCCTCACTTACCTGAGGCAGCACGCGGACTTGCTCAATTCTGTTTAAGGCAAACTTGTATCCGTGATGACTGTGGTCATTAATATAATTCACAGCAAATTCAGCTGCTGCTTCAGTTTCTGGGTCATCGCAGCCCACGGGAGGCGGGGGAGCTGCGGGTGCAGCCCTGTGAATTGGGAGCTGAACAAGCAGTACTAAAGCTACTAGTGCCTTCATGGCACCCAGAGAAAATCGATCCCTTTCCGAAGTGAGGATCTAAGAATACTATGCAGGTGGTAGCTGGGCAGCTGGAACCAGGGTCTCATTTATATAGTACATACCACAGACTTTGCATGAGCGCATGTCAGATATTTGTCCCAGTTCCAAGAAGGCATTGCAAACAACAAAAGTAAATGTTAGGACATCAAGCTGACTGATTAATATTGGCCAAAGTAAATTTTATCAGGCAGGACATTGCAAAGTCTGCTAAAAAGAAGAAAACGTCAGCAAAAATTGAAGATAATTTTTAGCAACACCTCTGCCAAGTAGGTACTGTACATGCAAGAGAAAGATGATCCCTACTGTTAAATATGTAGAGGTGCTGGGGCTAATGAGGTTTTCATGTAAACAGGACACATTCAGTCTTGGCCTTAATCTCACCAGACACCAGAGTAAGCTGGGAGATCAGAACCATGATAAGTTAGAAGCTGGAATTCCGTTCTAAGGATCACATTCAACGGTGAATTTAATTATACAGCAACGTTTGTTACTGAATTCATTTGGAATAGGAAATGAGTCAGTTTCTAAATCTTTTGATCTTGGTTCTCTGATTAATTTCCGTACTTCCAGTAATTCCATTTCAGTGATTCTGATTTTACTCTGCAAAGCAGGTGTCTTGTAGACATTTTTCTGGAATATGTTGGAAAGATTTGAGGATTTTGTGTAAGATCCAGAAGGGCACAACGTTATTTTGAGAACTTTCTTCTTTTTGAGAAGAAAATCTAGAAGAGAAGGCCAAACTAATCCCCATCCATTTAGGCAGCTGTTGCTATGGTTTTGTGGTGCTCAGCTGACCTAAACAAAACAAAGTGTTTTCCATCTAAGGTTATTAGAGTTCCATGAACTGGTACTGAAGTGCCTACATCCCTGAGTTTTGGTGTGCTAGGTGAACTCTGGGCACACCTAACGCACCCTGATAGGCAGTTCAGAACAGAGCCAGCAAAGTTGGCTCTCCATAATGGCTTAAGAGTTAAAACAGTCGCCAGCAAGTAGGAAGTGGGATCCAAATCTCCCACGTCCTAAGCTGTGTCTGGACATCAAGAACGTGGACTATCTTTGCTTTGGAACAGCCACC
The DNA here is from genome assembly GCA_013396635.1 of Penelope pileata. Taxonomy (NCBI): domain Eukaryota; kingdom Metazoa; phylum Chordata; class Aves; order Galliformes; family Cracidae; genus Penelope; species Penelope pileata. The sequence goes on along the minus strand of WBMW01006008.1, from coordinate 238,669 downwards.
TCTCCTGACTTTCAAATATGGCAGTGAAAATAGAATTATCTATAAAAAGAAGTAGTAAAAGTGAAAAGTGTGGGGCTGCTCTTTAGAATGTTTTGATTTGGTTAGAGAGCAGCTAAGGAGTGCAGGACCCCCAGCTCATCCTTTGTTTCACAGTGTTTGTGTTTGCAGAACTAGGACCGGATAACAACAATGTTCAGTGGAGCAGAATATAGCTTCTAGGATGTGCTCAGCATTTAAGGTCTTTAATTAAAGGTGAATGTTTTTGTCTAGATGGACTCTAGCTAGAAAGTCTGCAGCTCAATCAGGAGAAAGTTTTTTTTCCTGTGGGGATTTCAGCATAGGTTTCTATGATCCATTTTATGGTAGTGGTCAGACTGGAGAATTGTGAAGTTCCCCTCTGGGTTTAAAATGTGTGAACCTCTGTTGTCATTTTCAAGGGGTTCAGAAATTAGCTGCAGAATCAAGATGAATAGGAGGACTCAGCATATTTAGAAGTTTTCACTTTAGATAAATATTTCTCAGCTTGCATGGTAGCGTGAATGGGACTGAAAGATGAAAGGTGAAAAAAGGTTGAGTCATGCCTCTTTCTTCTAGAGTCTGGAAATATGGAAAGCAGCATGGGTAGAAACGGTTGTTCAACAAATTAAGTGATGAAGAAGGAGATCTGAAAAAGACTAAAAAGATGAAATTACTTCCTTCAGCTAAAAAGATGGAATTATTTCCTTCAGCTATATGTAGGATGAGGTGAGCTCTGGATATGAGGATTTGCATATTGAAGAGATTGCTGGGGAAAAGAAAGGTTCTTCCTTTCTCTTGAAAGAAAATTACTGTGAGCATGATTCACTTCTTCCCCTTGCTTGAAGTCAAGTGCTGTTTGGCATTGGTTCTCTTGTGTGGATGATCATCTACGTTCCTGGCTTTGGCCTAGAACGCTTAAAGGGTGAAGGTTTGATGTCCCAAAAACCCCCTTTGAGTGTTCATTGTGGGTATCTTTTGTATCATAGCAAATTTATCTAGGAGATAATATTTTGCTGAGTATTTTTAACCCATAGTTCAGCTTCTAAACCATGAATCTTTAAATTCCCTTTTTCTCCCATGAAACATTGGGCTAGAGTTCCAGGGGGTGCAGACTGGATCTGGCTTTCACCTGAGTGACATGGAACTGCGAAGGACTCGAACCATTATTTATAAATTGACTGTTGTCATTACTCAGTTTCTTAGGTTACATCTGCCCCATTTCAGAGTCGCAAATACTGTCGGATGTATAACATTTCTGTAATCAAGCTCTAGGTACTCCAAAATGTATTATATAAACCAGCTCAGTCAACTTCAGGTTCCGTTTTCAAAGAACAGTATTGAAACCTCAAACAGCAACTGGAATTTGGTATCCTGTTTCTTCTCTCTCTCTTGTCACTTACATTCAGCATTCCATTCACTCAAGCAGGATAAAAAGGAAAAGCTCTGGAGTCCGGTGTACCTCTTCTCAGTTTCTCTGTAGGCATACCCAAGGCCTTTCCCTCTTGGTAACCGTGTGAACTTTCTCTGCTGCCATGCAGAGGATCAGGAGTGTGCCCGCCTGACTGTTATGTTCAGTGCAATGCGGTGTTTGCAGCCAGCACTTTTGGGCCAACTTGGGATACGTGTGAGGAAGTGGGGAGGTGTTTTTTGTTTGGAAACAGAGTTTGAAAGTGCAGTCGGGAGGTTTGGCTGCAGGTAATACAATAAAGGAGCCTGTCGCTGCTTGGATGCAGACCAATACAGCTGTGCCCAGTTATTCCTTCTGGAAGGGAGACTGGTGACATCAGTTCCCTTGCAGGCCTGTGTGCCATCACAGCTGGCCCTTTTCTGGCACCCTCTCTCAAGAGGCAATAATTGCAGAAATAACTTCTCTTTGAATTCCGTGCAGATCTATTCTCTTTCTTTCATGTCCGGAACACAGTAAAAACCTGGCCTTTAGTAGTGGCTACGAATAGTTCTTACAGCACAGGAAAGCGAGCTGTGTTCCACACAGGCTCCTGGACAGAAGGTCACATCTTGACCCTGCTGAAGTGAACAAGTCTTCCACGTCAGTAGTGTTAGACTTTGGCCCTGGTGAAATTAGGTTGCATGAGAGAGTTGACAAGGCTTCGCTGTGATGGAAATAGAACAAGCTGGGATTAGTGCCCTTGTTATATAAAATACAGTATTGATTCCATGCTCAAGAACTGAGGCTCCACTGAATCTCAGTTCTTAATAATTCATATAAACCACAATGGAAAGGTGAGTTGATGGTTTTATTTTTTTACTTTCCCCTTTTTTCTCTGGTTGGATGCTTAGAACAACTAGTGATGATTGGAAGCTTGCTGCCCCTGCTCAATCTCATCTGGAAAAAAACAAAGAATTGCTTCCACAAGATGTCAATTTGACACCTTTCTGAGCTTTAAATTCAAACAAATTAAACAAGCAAACAGATAAATATCATCTTTTTAAAGCTTCAGATCAAAGTTAAACACTTGTGGGGATTTCTGAGGCTCTTTTTTCAAATTACAGAAGCGTCATTTTTTTGGTACAGCAGACAGAACTGGTCCAGTTCTCTGCACCACATCAAAAGATGCATTTCTGAGCAGTCAGGCATTGTGCAGTGCTCCCAAACTTAATCACCACTTGCTTTACACTTGATTAAGTACATTACTTTTGGATCATAGAGTTCACAAGATATTGGAACATCAGGGCTGTCTTCTATATAGCCATCACCTCCACAGAAACCTGCACACTGAGGCAAGAAAATGTCTGCAGGGAAGGTGCTACGTAGCTAAAGCCACCACGCTCGTCAAGGCAGCTTGTTGTCTATTTAAATGACAGTGTATTCAGGATTTAAAAATAAAATGCCTGAAAACCTACAGAGATCTGAGAAAAAAAAAAAAAAAGACAAATTAGACTAATTGATTTGTATAATCTTATTGGCCCCTTTCCACCACCTGGACTAATCTTCAGCAGATGTAAATTGTCTTAGGTTCATTACAGTTCAGGTCCCACAGTGTCCCTATAGCAGAAATTTCAGGCTGCAGAAAAATGTGCAAAGTCTGAAGAGTTTTGCCATACTGTCATAGTAGAACATTGAATGTTAATTCTAAAAATATTTTAGATGTTTCTGCTCCCTCTCATTTTCTTTTTAAATAGAAGAAAATCCTTAGGGAAGGAAGGCTGATCATCTACCATAGTATGCTGTTGTATTTGCTGTTGAGAAATTCCTTACTGTGAGAAATGGAATGGGCAGAAATAATATCTAATTTGTTAACCTCTAGTTTTGGGTGTCCAGCTAGAAATTCCTTTTCAATGAATTTTACTGATCTTAGTCTATCTCTATTTTCTTTTAACTGTAAAATGGGAATAATAGCTATTTCCTGTATTACCCCTATGTTCTGAAATAACGCATGGATTTTTGTAAAATGTTTCAATATTGTCGGATAGAAGGATTTATTCAAAACAGAGGAATTTACAAGTCAGGCAAACCAGATGCCACTCAGTCAAACTTTAGGGATTCCTGGGCTTACTGTGGATTATTTCAAAGCGACTTTTTTGAAAGAATATGAAAAGTTGCCTAGAATTCTGAAATTTTTTCTAGAATGGAAATTCTCATTTTTGACCAGCTCTTCCAGACAAAACCAACCAAATCTATTTCTGTTCTGTTCTGTCTTGTTCTATTTTGCTCTTCTATTGTCTATGCCACTGAAATACTTGAGTGCCTTCCAGAAGTACATCAAGTGACATAACTAGCATTTGTTACATGAGAGTCTATTCTCCTTTTCTTCCCAGTGGGAAGCTTATATAAGATGTTTTGTCTTAGTGAAGTTTTTGATTGATTTAAATTTTCCTCTGCATTTCCACACTTTCTCTGCCATGTGTTTTGATGTTGCAGCCAGTAACAGCAGCAGTTTTCTGAGTTGAGGGTTTTAAGCCCCTTTGTATGGCTTTTACCCTGTGTTATGCTGTCCTGATATGTAAGTCCCCCCTTGATTTTTATACTTTTTCACCCTTTTATCAAAGTCAAAGTTATTGTGTTGCCATGCAACTCTTAACAACAGGATATTTTGGCTTCTGTAGGGATGTCACGGCGCTCTCAGTTCCATGTCTGTGCAATTTGATGGGTGTGGGAAAGCTTTGTTGAAGATGGATAGGAGGCAACTGTGAAATTAGAGATTAGCAGTTACTGAAGTTCTTTGTTTAGCTTTACATCGTTATGCTAGAGTTTGGGTTTCCAGCGTCTATGAGTGCTCACCTTGATCGCTGCCTCGCATCAGAACCCAGAGCAAATAAAGCAAGATACCTGGAAGAGACTGCAGAGCCGAACAGCAGGAGCCAGGAGTGGATCAGACAGCAGAAGCAGAGTATTTCTCACTGAGTAAACAGACACCCTGTGGTCAAACTGACCTTTTCTTTTCTCAGTGATAAGCACATCAACCTAAGTGAATTTAAACTCCGCTTACCATGAGAACCAGTGGCTGTCCTGTCATTACCAGACACGTGGCCCCAGTTTAAAGAGGCAAATTGAAACACGTCACATTAATTCCTTCTACTTAGAGGAACATTAGAGGATGTAAATTCACAATTGGTCTGGAGACTGTCATGTCCTATGATGCTGTTAGTCTCTTTGATGGAGAACTCCATGTGATATCTCCACATGTTATCTTCCCTTGCTGAGTTAAATCCTGAAATTTAGTAGCAAGTGTTAGGGAAGCCTGCTGTGCTCTTGGATTCCCACATGCTCAGCTGCAATGACATATTTTTGATGTGAGAAACCAAGTTCACTCTTGGCATTGTAAGTAAATGCTTTTTGCACTGTCTGGTAGAAAAAGCTGTACATTCATTCTTATGTTGTGGCAATCTTTAGCTTGTTATTTGTTGGACAAAAAAGGGGGCCTCTAAGAACATGAAATTGTTACCTCCCCATACTGGGCTGCTGTTCTGGAAGCAGTGCTTGTGTCCCCATGCAGAGGCTCGCTGCCATAAGTCGCAGGAGAGCCCATGCTGTGACAGCCAAGAGTAGGGAATGACCAGCTGGGGGGATGGCAGACTGATAGGCTTTCTCACCTTGGAACGTTCCTTCAGGGGCATGACAAACACAATCAAGATCCCTGTTAGATTTACATAATTCTGACAAGCCAGAGAGTTTTTTAAAAATTAAAGTTATTTATTTTTAGCGAGGCAGATGATCAGGAAGGCTTCTTTTACTTTTTTTCTTCTTTCTTTTTTTACTGCTGTGTGGCCCTAAATCATCCATTTATACACTCGTTCTGCAGCCTCCCAGCCACATAGCTAAAAAACTGGAGCTACGATGTGGACATTTTAATTTAGTAGCGTGGAGGCAATATGTTATACTGTATTTGCAAGATACTGCAAATATATAGTGGGTCTTTCCAAGTTAGTGCAATTTGAAATAAATCGTATAGACATTTTTGCTCAAGGTTTTGAAATGTTACATGTTAGACATAAAGTGAGGATAACTTTTGTGACAACAAAGTAGTTAAACTTCCAGCCTTCCTTGCTGAATTTATACATCAGCATCACAGCAGATCGGGACTCCAAGCTGTCAAGAGCAATGAGCTTGAGGCACTCTGAACAGACGCGGGTGCCCAGGTGACCTTCTCTTTAGTCTCTAAAAGAAAGGGAGATGTGAATGGAAGCATTATGGGCTGATTAAAAACAACATCCAGCGTCACATTTGGATAAAGAGGTGAACATCAACATCTCTTCCAGATAATGTTTGCGAATTGAAGTCTTGTAATGTCAGAGGAGAGCTGTATCTTTGTTTACATTCAGTTCAGAAATTCTGAACCTAATAATGCTGTTAAATTCTTCCAACTAGAAAGTGTACATGTAGCTGGCTAGTGCAGAATACTCCATTTGTACTCACTACCTTATGAGTAAAACAGGTGGAGATAACTCACAGAGCCACACTGGTGAGGCCGCAGGGTTTTTAGTGGGCATCTCAGCCTTTGCCTCTGGCACATTCCCTCTGCTATTCTGCTGATCAGCTTTGCTCTCGATGGATTTCTAATTTTTCCATACATTATTTCCACTTCTTTGCTGGTGGCAACACCCTTTCCCTGACACCGAGGTCTGCTTCTTGATCTTGGACCTTTTCAGCTCCTCTTGTGTAACACAATCAACCTGAGTCTACATCATAATCTTCCTGCCAAACGCGTCTGAAAGCTCTATTTTACCTGTCACTATAATTCAAAATGGTCATATATGCTGATTTCCATATGATGACCTCCTCAACAGCACAGCCACTTATCCTGCTCCCTGTTTGGGCTGCCAAGTCTGTCACCGTGGTTCCCCATTCAGGAGAACATTAAGCCCAATTTTCTCGTCTTGTCTGCAAGGCTTTGACCAAGACCTTCTCGTTCAGCTGTTTACCAAGATCTCGCCTCATCCCATCTGCTGTCACTATTTCTCTGAGCTGTTCAGCTATGTCTCTGACAAATATGTCTCTTTCATTCTCTTCAGACAGAATCCTGGTTCTGAGCTTGTCCTTGGGGCTATCACCTGTCTGAGATCTCACAGGGAATGAAGAACTGCTGCTTGTCACAATAGCTATTCTAATGTGTTACATGACTTTTAAATCCCTATTTGTTATACAGAGGGCTGCACTAACACTGAAAAGTTTTAGTCAAAATATTTGAAAATCACCTGAAATTGTGAGGTTGTCTGCTTTACTTCGATTTCAACAGGTATTTATCTCATCTGCCTTTAAGAGCATCGACAGAAATGCCACTCTAGGGATAGCATTTGCTTCTTTGCTTACTGAGAGTAGTTGGGTCTAAAACATCCCTTTGAAAACGAATGTCTTAACATAGCATTTCCTTGTTACAGAAAGGGAGGTAAGGTCTGGTGTATACATTTTGAAACCTTTGAGTTCCTAACAGAAAAGTTCTTAGTACTGATGTCAAACATTGGTATCTACCTTGCTATCGAACTCACCTGGAACTCAGCTGCAGTGCTGTGTTATCACTGGAGCATAAGGCTCGGCTAGGATTACGATGCAGCAATTTGCAGATGCTTTCTAGAAGGAAACAAACTTTTTTGTTAGCTTTGCACTAAGAAGAATATAGAAGAAGCCATTTGCCTCAAGTTTCATGACAAAACAGTTTGCTTCGTTGTATGAAACTTCTCTTACGCTGTCAGGTAATTATGCAAGTAAAGGATTGAGTTTTTGAGAGAACTGCTGGGTGTTGGTTAGGAATCTTCCAATCTGAAATCTCACTTAGCTATTTTCTGAGTGCACTGGAAGTACTGTTAAAGATTATTGTGTAATATTATGTGTGTATTGTAGGAACAGCTAGAGATAGAGCACCAACAGGGAATCTTCTTTGCTTGAAATTCTCCGTTGTTGTCAGTGTTCATCTCTTGGCTTGTGATACAGCCCTGCAATTTCTGGAGAGTCAGGTACTCAGGACAGGCTCAGCAAAATGCCACTACAGATGGACAGATGCGTTACGTGTGCTTCGGAGAGCTAACGCACTGCTACAAAGAACTGCTGGAGACTCTCTGTACACAGAGTACCACATCATTCGTATTCCCTGTTCTATAATCAAAAGCCATTCTTGGCTGGGGGAGATCTCTACAACAACATTCTTGCCTCCCCCTGAGAGAATGAAGCCAATGATTATTCTGTTACCCTTCATTATCATTCAGTGTGGTATAAACTGGCCAGGACTTGAACTCTCAAGTGCCCAGGAGGGCCAGTACATGAATATACCTTGTGTCAGCAGAGGCCATTTCAAATAATACAGATGATGACAGATTGATGTTGGTAGCTCATTAGGCAAAGGAGACCAAGACATCAAATTCCTTTCAGCAAGAGTATGGCTGGACTGTTCGCTGTTGTGCAGTAATGGAGACTCATTTTTCTTCTTTGATTTCTCTTGCTTCCTTCTTCCCACGTTTGCATCAGACAGTGCTGGCTATCAGATCTGTCATCATGCTTGACTTTCCTAATGCGAACAGCTGTGCCAGAAGAATCTAGGTGTAAAGCTAAACCGAATCTGTAGATATCATATATATAGTACATTTCAACAAAAGACCTGTGTTCACGAACCTCCTGTGGCATACAGACTTTAATATAACACTTTGCTTCTCACTCGTGCAGATCCAATGGTACAATCTTCCTACTGATGTCTGAAAAGATAGAAAACAGATTTCTGAAACAGTGTTAGATGTATTTAGGTTGCCGCCTCCTTGATGTGTTGACTTCTGCACTTGTGGATTATGCTTTCACACTTCTGGAGCATGCCTTATCCCACGTGGTTAAGCTGGTAGCCTGTGGGCCAGAGCTGGCCTTCTGCTTTTCCTTGAAGGAGATGAGGAGTGAAACACTGTCAGTCCCCTGCTTACCTGTCACAGTCCAGTAGAGCAAGCCAGGTGACTTCTGCCAGCACCTTCTTCCACAGCAGTCTGTCTGTCTGTGGACCCCAGCTGAGAGGGGTGTCCAAAATTTAGTGTGGGAAGGAAACCCTAGGCCATAGCTGTGCCCAGCAAGGCTGACATACTGTGTTGTTTGGGTGCCAAGTAAGGACAAACACGTCTGAGGCTTGCTGGCCATGTGGCTACCCAAGAAGGGCTGGTGCTGATGCCAGAAAAGAGGAGTCCACAGCTGCTGAAAGAGCCCAGAGAGATGAGATGGACACCTAAAGGAAGAAATCAAAGCAGGGAGGGGAGAAGAGGAATAATCAGCAACTAAAAAGATCCTAGGGTGAGAAGGGATGCTAAAATATCTGGGAATCTGATAGCTGTCTGCTGCAAAGAGATTATTAGCCCACGTGCATGCCAGACAGTTGATCCAGCCTTATTGTACAGCATCATCTCTGGAGGTTCTTTGCAGCCTCGCAGTTCTGTGGCTTTGTGATTTGATAAATAATCTTACAATACACTGAGTACTTTATCCTCACAGCTGGTATTATACTCTGTTCTTTTCACATCCAAAATGGTTTTACAAAGAGTATCTGAGTAATCATCCCTCGGAGGCAGGAAGAGACAAACATTGTGTTTTATACAAAATATAATCTTCAAATAAACACCATTACCATTTTGTATGGCATATGCCATAAATGGACCTGATTGGTACAGTATAAAAATGATATCTTAATGTGAATATGCATTTTTCCCTACTTACTGTAATTTGCTTTGCAGTTACATCCTTGTATTTCAGGTTTGGTCAAGGGTATACCTGTAGAGTAAATTGCAAGACCAGTGATGAACTGCTTTAAATCAAGCTAACTTTAAGTAATGCCAACAAGAAATGATGCTATGGCAGAGCAGTCAGACATTTCCCACGTTTGGGTGCTGTGCTAGGCATCTTAAATGAAGAGATTATTGTTAACATTTTGTCTAACGTTGCTAATCTGATAGTTCACATACCTTTTATTGATTTTGTTTGAATTGAGTTTGTAACTGTTGATTTGGTCTTAATTTATATAACCAGTGGCTAAATGCACTGTTTTCTCAGTAATTCTTGCATTACAGAGAGCTAGATGCAATGACACTAACTAGGTCTGGCAGTCTACCATCTGGGTGCACGCTAATAAAATAATCATCTGCATAATTTTGGAAGTCATTGCAGATACTGGGGGAAAAATGTGTGGGATTTGATCTCAAATTGCAGGCAGCCCAGTAGAATAATAATGATACAAATAATTTCCCCTAAAATCCTGGAATGGTCTCTTGTGGGATTTGTTTTACATGCATCATGAAGCTGCCTGTGCTAACTTTGCTTTGATATCAAAGGTAAATAGAGGGTGAATGATTAAATCATTTCTATTCAGTTTTGCTGAAAGTAAAATTTCATTCAATACAAAATGAACAATTTTGGCTCTTAATAATGTAATGATGAGGGGGGAGGGAAATCCTCTACAGGTCTACAGGTCTTAGTCACAGCTGGGTCTGGGTGTTGGGATCAATATGCCTTTGTAAGAAGACTGTGCTCTCTCCAAGGAGTGCCTGCTCCTCAGCTTTTTCTGCATTCTGAAATCAACTGTAACTCACCCCAAAGCTGACTCCAAATAAATCCAGAAAAAGTGTTAATTCTATAAGAAGTGTCTCTGTTAGAGTCTCTGTTAGAAGGTACATCTGGCTCCAAGGCAATAGCACTGTACATTATTCAGGAGTGACTTCTCTTCAAGCCCAAGGGCCCTTTCTGCAGCTGGAGCGAAACACAAAACTGCTCGTTCTGGGGCAGGAGTGCTCACACATTAGGGTATCTCCTAAGCAGCAATTTGGGTAATCCATTCCTGCTCAGTCCCACCCAGGTTATCTCTACCAAAAACGTTGCAGAAGGTGCATTGGAGCAGTGAGCAGAGTGCTTGGGATCTGTGGCAGAGCAAGACAGGGACTGGAGATCTTTGTGTCTTTTTGATCTCGAGCACCACAAATTGAAACTTCCCATCAGCTTAAGTCTGTGAAAATAATTGTGGGAGGGGAAAATAGGAAAGCCCATTGAATTCTATTGGAATTAATTCAACAGAAGAAGACCAGGACTTTAGTAGGTATTTAAAAAAATAAAATTTCTTACTTAGTGGCTGGGTTACTGAGCCTGTCCCATCAGACTGGGGACAACGCGGGATTGTTAATCGTAAAGGCTACTCAGGCAGTTGGATGTATGAAGGAGAGGGCTTGAGTTGGGAAACCAGCCTGTCCAAGTCTGAGGGAACTGCAGAATGGAAAATTACCAAAGGCAAAACAAATATCAAGACTGTTAAAAAGACTTGCAGAATACCATGAGAAGTTTATGATAGGGCAGATGGAAGGGTGAACAGGCTTTCCAAGATATTCAAGTTTGCTGTGTAACAAGAGGTCGAAGAGATCTGACCTGAAATGAAAGGAGAAAGGTGTCCATGATTTCCAAGAGAAGCTACTAGGGCAGAACAGCCTGAGCCTACAAACAGAAATGATTTAGGGTAATTAGGAACTAGAGGAGATGCTGTGCATGGGGCTGAGTACATTGTACCTGCAGCCAAGCTCTCTTACGCTTTTAATTTTTAGTGTTTAGAAAACTGTGCAAAACTCATACTGATCACAGAGAGGTATATTCTGAGTTCCAGAGAGGTACATTCTGAGTTCAGGGGGTTAGTACCATCAGTGAGATGGGGAACGTGGTAGAGGAGAATTACGGAGATGGTGCAGGTAGCAGGTATTTAGCAGTGGGCTCAACGGCTGCCGCTGCTCAGCACTGGGCAGCCCCTGCTCCGTGCCTGCAGACTGAATGCCAGGAGCCATGCCTAATGCTTCCCACTCGCAGCAAGCTCCAGGCAGCCTGGCAGACATCCACCGGAGGTGTTCAGCCATGTCTGTGACGCTGCGACAGGTCGGGGCAGGCGCAGAGCATGGAGCGGACTCAATTCCCATGGCTGCCCAAAGGCATGGGTTGACGTTGCTGGTTGGCTGATGCAGCTGCTCGCTGCCGCTGAAAGGGGAGGTCCTGTCCCCTGTTCTGGCCACAGCCTCTCACCCTTCTCTGGCATTCTTCCGTCATTTGTCTTACCAAGCGGCAAAGTGATGCCGGGAGCTATGCCAGCAGCAAATGAATCATTCATTATGGTAAGGTTAGTTCTTTGGCAGACTATCTCTGTGAGTTAGGCTAACAGAGGTCCAACGAGTGGCTGTGCTGGCACTAGGGAAATGACAGCAGCCAGCGGGGAACCTGGATAATCTGACCATTGAGTCACTGAATCATAAAATTCGTTTGGAAGGGATCTCCGGAGATCATCTGGGCAAACCGCCGACTCAAAGCAAGACTATCACCAGCACTGCATTGGTGAATGGAAGCACCAGCTGTCTCAACTTCAGTTTATTTGTGTGTGAAATAGGGGAAGCTGCATAACTGTTCGGTGATGTATCTGGAGATCTGCAGTGAAAAGTATTGCCTTAGCGTGAAGGGCTTCTAAGACCATGCGATCCCCCTGGGTGCCAAGGGTAGGAACTGTGTTTTTCCTGACCTTTGTATAGGTTTTGTGGTATATGGACTAATGGTTAAGGTGCAAGGCTGAATTTGTTCGTATGTTAAGATTTCTAAGCAAGGTCTATGAAGAAGATACAACAATACGTCACTGAAGGAGGGGTGATACACGGACCCAAATACTCATCTGTTTCTCGGGAGGTTTAAAGCTAGAGGTTGCCTGGAAGCCGTTCCTGACGTGATAATGGCTGTCATATTTGTCTACCTGAACAATGTTAGAGAAGAGGCACCTTCATTGCTCCTTTATAGTAGCCGTTTCAGACTGGGTCAGTTGCAACCAGTTCCTTTAAAAAATATTTACTTTTCATCAGAGGTTTATGTAACGTGTTCTCCTAGGGAACAAATACTGTGTTTCAGCATAGTTTAAAACATGAGAGATGGAAAAGAAGTTAATGAACAACATTTCAGTCAACATCAAAGCACTTTCTTTCTCTAGTAAATACCCAGACCATCACATTATGATGCAATAAGAAGTTCATGGTCAGCCACTTTCAGTTCACTCTTCAGTACATTTTGAGACCACGTACAAAAACCCTGCACTGTCCATGAAGAGTTAACTGGAGGCAGGGAGCGTTCATACATATATGCACTTTAGGGTGACCTTGATCTCATTATAGAGATCAGGGTAAGAATTACATTAAGATATAAATAAATGAAAATGAGAGGGGAGAGCCCCTGAATCCTCTCCAGAGGAAGGAAGGGCCTGATGACAGATACAAGGGGGTTCTTGTGAAAAAGGACTTCCAGGCTGGCAAGAAAACAGAAAGGAGTGGATGAGTAAGAAATACTGGAAGGCTGAGGACGCAGAGTCCAGACTGGAGCCTGCTGGCTGGTTTGAGGGCACTTCAACAGCTGAGCAGACCTGAGGCTGAGTGTGAGTTTAGTAGGTGACTGAGTCCTGAAAAGAGCTAGATCTTCACAGACATGCACAAGGAGTTTGTGGTCCATGCAGGGGACAGCCCCAGTCTGTGTCAGCCTGCTTCGAGCGATGCACAAACCCTTTGCTGCATCTTTTCATTGCATCAGAATCTGTAGCCTTGCTCTGACTGCAATAGGAATTAGCAGCAAACTGCCTACGTTCCCCTTGCCTGAAGAATATAAACGCTATTGGCAAAGGTTGAAAAAAGAAATTATCACAGCAAAATCTGGAGAAGTCTGTGCACTTCCATGGGGGGAGCTGGGATTTGGGGGTGAGGTTCTTTTTGACCCAGAACTCTGAGAGACTGAGTGTGTGAAATTTATCCCAGGCATATCTAACAAACGAGCAAATGGCACACCAGGCTTGTGACTGGAGAACAGCAAGTATAAAAATGAGCTGTACTTAAAAGTAGTGATTGCAGGGCTGCTCCACTTGTACCAGCAGCATGTAAGGCTTATGAGTAAGCTTTGGAGGGCAGAAAAGTATGGGAGAGAGAGGGAAAGAAAGAGAGAAAAGTAAAATAAAATGCAAAAAGTTGGATCTTGTCACACTATTATTTTTAAAATGCATGATTTTCATGCCCAGAGAAGATGTGGTACATCTCCTTGTTTTTAGTAAAGTGTCTGATAGCAGCCACATGGGGAATTACTAAAAACGTTGCTCACATGTTACAATTTTGCTGGCTAAATGGGAGACAAAAATATGTGCCATAGAAAGGCAGAATATCAGCTTGGAGGAAAGCTAATAGTGAAATTTCCAGTATATCCTATGTTAGGCCTAAAACAGATCTTGCTTTATTATATTCATTAATGTCCTCAGCAGGCAGGTAGGGTGCATCTGGACAAGTTGCTGGCAACATTTAGAGGGCACATTAGTAGAGGAGGATCGGGATATTCCATGTAAAGGGCCAGGTGACCTTGAGAACAGGAGTAACAGAAGTGCAATAAAAACAAAGAAAAAAAAGAAAATGGCTGAGCCATGTGGCTGGGGAGTCAGTGCAGTAAGCTCATCAGAAGCATAAATGAAAGGACAGGAAAATATGAACATTTGGCCTGGTTTCAGGATGATTGGGTTGTCAGCAGAAAGCATCTGAACTTCAGCGTCTGGTGGTGTCTTGAGGAGCAGCAGACAGGGAAGAGTGAAGGCCGTCATCAAAGGAGCTGGTATGGCATCTGCAGCACCAGGTACCGGTGTGCCACCCCGCTCAGGAGCGAGCTGCAGCTGGGGTGGGTGTAGGAAAAGCTTCTGAGATGAGCAGAGAGTCCCTTATACACGAGCAGGCTGGGGAAATATTTTATTCTTGCAAAATGAAGAATAAGTGTGACTAACAGCAAGGAAGACCTTTTTTTAAAGCAATGTATCCTTTTAGACATTATTAGTCACTGAAAGCTGGGCAGATTGAACAGTGTCTCTGTCTGAAATGGAGTGGTTCACCCACACTTCCTCAGCCCATGTTTGCATTGAGCAGTGATCTGGAAGCTGAGGCACAGGCCAGTCCCTGCAGGCCCAGCTGCAGCCCACGTGAGAGCAAAGAGTCCTCATCAGACCCATCTTAAAAAAAATAAAAGAAAAAAACAAACAGCAGAGATGGGGAACAGCAATGTGGTGATAGTTCCATCTCCCCTGTGTGGGAGGCCAGCGTGCAGTGACTGCAGAGCTATTGGGTATTTGTCTGCATATCCTTTAAAAAGGAGGGTTGGAGGATGCTGATAAAATAGCTTAAATGTGAGGTCTACTGCAAAGGCTTCTTTAAGATCTGCCATCACAGATGGAAGAAAACAAATGGATGTAAAGTGGTATGAATGTATCCTGTATGCAGATGCTATGGCAAGGCAGTTTTACATAAGTCAGTAAGGTTATGCACCTAAGTCAAATGGAATTGCAGGAGGAAGGCTGGCTGGCAGTCTCCATTTTACAAACCCGAACCTGGGTGAGTGCTGGTGTCAGAGAGGTTATACTGGCTGGCTTCCAGCCCGGCAGTTTGGTTTGCTTGACCAACTGTCTTTTCACCTTTGCTCACAAACAGCAGCAGATAAAAGTTGGCCTTCTGTGTGCTCTCGTTGGTGACTTAATCCCCAGCACAGGCTCACTTATCAGACCTCTGTACTCAAGGCAGAGTTAATTGGCTCAGATCCACCCGAGCGGAGGTCCCTGGAGCTATGCTGATTTTTACCAGGGAATGTTCTGACCTAGCCACTCGGTTTCCGTATGTAAAAAGAGGTGGTCAGATTTTTCAGTGAGCTTAAATCAGTGATAAAAGATAACTCTTTCCTCCATCCATGAGTTGGGAACGTGTTTGTTGTCGAGTGCTTGCTGGGGAGGTGGGGAAGTTGTTCCCCAGGCATCCCCACGCACTCGTTCCCTGTCCCCTGCTCTCAGCCCGGGCTCACACGGTGTGTTCACGTGCAAATTCCTGCATGTTGATGGCACAGCTCAAATGGTCTCTGGGTGTATTAATCTCACCTTACAAGGTAAATAAATAATCTTGAAAGATAAATAAGCAGCAGCACAAAAAGCACGAAAAATACAAATGGCTTAAGGTGCAATACTGACTTACCAACAGTAGATGGTACCAACACATCTCTGGTAGCAACACTTTTCTGGTGGATTTGAAAGGCCAAAAGAGGCTTAGATCTGAATCCGCTAAAAATCATACAAGCCAAAGGCTGTAGAATATCATCTCCTCCACATCAGAGGGTGTTTAACAGCCCAGTCACGGCCATATGTCAGTCCGTTGAGCTTTGCTGAGTTCTCAGCTGAAAAACGACCATGCAGGAGAGTGGCAGGAAGCAGAGCGGTTGTTACCAGACTTTGTGAATTTTAAATCTATTTTCAGGAGTTCATAAAAAATTCTCTCTGGCCTGCACTAGGGAAGCACTCTGAAAAATTATTGCAGAGATATGAAAGGCCAGAGTGGAAGGCTTCTAAAATACAGCAGCATAGGTTTTTAGTCCTTATTTTAACCATTTGTTACCCTAATAACGTCTCTGTTCCATATCTTAATTATCTCTGAAGGGAATCCTTGTCTTTCCTTCCTATGCATATAGGATCCTACTAATGTCATTAAGTCACGTTGTTCCACTGCACTGGGGAGCCCAGGGAGCATGACTGCCATCCGTATGCATGTGATTAACACAGATTTTTGCAATGGGTAGCAGCTCACCTGGACTGGTTTCCATGGTGCTGTTAAGCTGCAAGTGTGGGATCTGGCACTCATTTGCGAAGAGCTGACGAGGAGTTGAAAGGGATTTTTCCCTTTGACCTCTTTGTTCAAGGTCAACAGTGTTAATCAGTTTCCTTATTGGATTTCAAGCATTCAGGTACTCTTCTTAACTGTATCCTCTGAAATTTCCAGTAAGGACTGATTCCAGGGAGATGATAAGTTTTGCAATGATAATTTCTTTCAGCAGCCACTAAAGGCCGACCACGTACTTGCTGACCAGTACGAACCACTAGGCTCCTCTGCTTCTTTGGTGGTAAGGTGATGCGTTGTATTGCTACCAGCTAACAACGTTCATGGACAGTACAAATAGAAAGGGGTGCAGGTACCAAAGTGTAGGTTTGGTTCTGGCCAGGAATGGTTTCAGTATAGCTGCCCCAGCCTTTGGGCAGGGAGCTTATTTTAGATTCAATCTTACAGCCCCTTTTGTAGTAACATCCAACTGTTTATTAATATACAAGACATACAAAACCTACTCATATTTGTTGTGGCAGTGATAGGAACAAAAAGCACATTTTGTTAGTCTATCTATCACTGCAGGCTAGTAAAGCTTTGCACTGTGAAAAGATGCAGTTATGTGCACAGCAGTTGTCAGAGATACGGTAAAAGCCAGTTTGCCAATGCCTGTTGACTGTTGTTTTGAGCATGTTTTTGTATTGCCCTCATAGTTAAGATTATTGAGCACTTAGAGCACTGGTTCCTAGCCATTCCATATGTATGAGTAGCTAAACGTTTTAGTGCTTTAAATCAAAGCTAGCAATCAATCCAGATCCCAATGAAACCAAAGAAAGGTTTCTGTAGATTGTATAAGAGAGCGGGTTGGGCTTGTATAGTCTGAGCAAATACCATTGAAATCAGTGCAAGGATGCTTATCCACTTCAGTGGATGAACACAGTCAGGCTCTGTGTTTTCTCTGTACACACACACCCTCTCTTCTGCACCCACACGTATGTACATGCACTCATACAGCTACAGAAGACGGATCCCTGAAATCTATTCAAAAATTTTTTTGAGGTTAGGACTCGCCTTCAAGGAGTTTTGCTTCCTCCTAGAACAGTCAAGATTAATAAACTTTTTGTCTAAGAACATAAACCAGGTTGCAGTTGAGCAGTATCTGTCAGAAACAAATGCATTTCATTAGGAATTTAGGGACGTTTTTTTCCAGATAGCTGTGAAATAAATAATATAAATATCCTCACTTCCAGACAGGCAAAACGTATTTAAGAAATGGTTAAATATACCCGTGAGAGAGCTACCAATCAACACTTTTTTTACTAGTTTTGTTTTGCATTCTTTTCTGACTGCTGTATTCATGACCAGCTGTTTTTAGAGCTAGTAAAAATTCTCAAGCTCACATTAGGAAGGGTTTCAGTTACATGATCTGTAGCTACAGTTGTTAGAACACTTGGCATGGCATTTAAAAATGAGAAAATTGTTTTTGTTGAGTAAAGCACCAAAGCTCTGAAACAATATTTCAGTGGACTTACAGAAAATGTTTTTGAACTTTGCCATTAACGAGCGAGTGACAGGCGATTTGGTGGGCAGGGACTTTCCAAATGTGACCTGAAGTAATGTCCATTTAATCTGTGTGAGCATTAGAAATTTCAGTGCACTTACATGGGAAGGGCTTGCACCAAATTGCCCTTGACCACTATTTCCTTACCCACAGTAATGTGCTCGCTCTTTTCTCCCAGGAGTTGCCTTCGTATTGGTGGTCATGCAACAACAGTCTCCCTTGTCTTTGTGGGTCACCTTAAATGGAGAAGCCAGCAAAGTTTAGTCAAAGTCTAGCGATTTTTGCTCTTAAATGTGCACTGCCTAATAACATTTCTTGTTTTCTGGGCAGAAAGTACCTATCTGGTGTCCCATCAGTCTCTGGCAGGCAGCTTGTCCAGCACTCTGTCTCCATCAGAGAAGCGGGTTTGGCCGGCGCTGATGGAGGGACGGGGGCTTATAACGGTGCCGCAGCTTGTTGCTCTCTCAGATTACTGCAGACTCCAGAGGGAAAACAAATACTAAGAGTTAAAAGAATGTATGAAATTCAGAAAGGCTACAGGAAAAACTACCCTGCCATTCTCAGAGCAGCAAAACTAATGAAATAAGGATGGATGATTGTATCTGCTACTGAGATTCATTAGGCAGGATCATTTCAGGATTCCTGAACCCGGGTGGAGGGCACAACTGCCAGTGCTGTGTACAGTGCTTCCCTCTGGAGGGGCTGGGGCTGCAAAGAGAGGGAAGAAGGCAGGAAGGACCTTGCCCAGCTGAGGGTGAGGATGTGTGGGGAGGGCCCCTTGCTCCATGTGCACGCAGCTAAACCACCCTCGTGCTCCTATCTCTGGTTTTCTGCACTGCTTGCAGCCGCTCTAGCACGGGGCCACCGCTGCCCTCAGTCCCATGTCTGCCCACCAGCCTGCTGCCTGGAGCCCTGGCTGCTCCCCGCTGAGGGCAGAGCAGCCTTCCAGCACTTCTTGCTGGTGTTACAAGCCCCATCTCCCCATCCTTAAGCGAGCCATGTGCAGGCACTAGCAGGCTCTGGAGTGATGTTTACCCCTGGGTGGGCTGGCAAAGCTCCAGCTGCCGTGCAGCCAAGGGGCTGGGAGATGTCGGCAGCATGGAGAGGGCAGCCCTGCAGAGCTGCTGTTCACCGGCTTAGTGGCCCCTCTCAAATGCCCTATGATTAAACCTGAGCCCCAATATTTATTCCTTGAAAATCATTCCTGGTTTTATTCTGTAGTCACTGCCTCCAAATAAAAATTGGGAAAATAAAGCTTTAGAGCCAAAGCAGATCAGCATAAGTAGCATCAAAGAATGGATGGTTTTATTTTTAGGGTAGAAGTGGTCATTGCTTTGCGCATGAGTGAACAGCAGATACAAAATCCATAAGGAAACAAAACATTTGACTTCCCATTCAGCCATCACACTGCGTCCCCTCTTAACCAGTATCACAACCGAAGGCTTCAAGGAAGTGAAATATTGGTGGGGCTGGGTGAGATTTTTTTGCAATTGTGTAATGAGGATTACGGCATATTCTTGCTTTTTGAAGCGAGGTTCAGATACATTCGTCATGGTACCACTAGGCAAGTTCAATATGCTGGCGTGGAGCTGGGGGTGGCGGTGGGTGGGGAAGCAGGAGGAATAATTTGGTCCTACAGCCATTACTTAGAGGCTGGGAGCAGGACAGCATGGAGACGTGACAGTTCCCTGACAGTTGCTTTTGTCCTACCCTAGACAGTTGTAACAATTACACTTACACTTAATTACTGCACTCAGACTGTGGTAGGCTAAAGTATTCAGTAGGATAGGAGGTGTTAAGAAGCAGAATGCATTTTAAATTTAGAAAATCCCCTTGAGAAATATCCTTATTTCACACTTATTATTAGTAAAGCCAGCTTCGGAGAGAAAATCTTTGCTTCCATGACTGGAACCAGTGTCTTCAGCAAGAAGCAGGTGTACAGAAATCTCTCATATGGGGACATCGATGCTCCATCTGTTCTGAAAATCTAGTAGCTGCTGAGTCATCTCCCATGCTGTGTGCATTTGACATATTTTGTAAAGGTTATTAATACTGGAGCACTGAATGCTTAACTGATATATATATATTTTATATCTTATTTCATTTTCCTGTGAGCCTGAATGTAAATACTTGTCTGATCCTGCCACTGTTAAATTCAGTGACTGAACTCCTTGTTTGTCCCAATGGTGGAGATTTGACGTTGCAGACCTAAATAATTGAAATAAGTGGCCTGTAGTGATACAAGGCTCAGGTCCAACAGACAGGCCATCTCCCTCCTAAGCTGTTTATAGGTGTGAATTAAGATGCCTATGAAAAGTGCTTTACCATTTCTTCCAGATTCACCCATGTAGCAAAATACATGCAGAGCAAGCAGAGTTTGCAGGGGGAGGATTGGAGCAAAAAATTACAAATAACGTGTTGTGCTGCTCACGGTCTTGGCTGAAGCTGTCAGCACCCAGCAGTGTCTGCTGGGCTGCTTATGGGCTGAGTTTTTCGGTTTCCTGTGCTCGTTGTGCACCTTGTGTGTTGGGCTGCTTTGAAAATTTGGGTTCTTGTTTTGCTGCCTAATTGGAAGCAGAACTCATTTGAAAATGTATTTGCTTTCCCTCCAGGGATGGTACTATACCAAAATACAGAGTATGCTTTGGCTTAATTTAATAAGTCATAATCTCTTCTCATATTTTATTACATTTTAGTGCGAGGTGATTTTTTCCAGAGATGACTCAAAATAATACAAAAGAAACAACCTTGTCCTGTGAACAAAGCATGAATTATAGCTGATAAAATCAAGATAGTTTGAAGGCTTGCCAGCACAAAGAATGAACTCCCTCAGATTCCTAACGTACAGAGTAATGTTAGCAACCCCAGATTTCCTCAGTAATTTTGAAGTTTAAAGGAACCTTAAGGACACTCGAAGGAAATCAGCAGAAGGAAAAAGTTTGATATTAACTCAGAAAAGAATCACTGTGAAATGAGGAAAGGAGGAAGGTGATTTCTGCTGTTCTGATGAAGACCCGCAGCTTACAGTGCCCTAGGACACGCTTAACCTGCGCCATTTGGATGTGGCTCTTGTGCTCCTTGGGAGCTGCCATCTCAAGAACGCGTGCAATGCTGTGCGTGGAAACGCCAGCATAAGCAGAATGAGGTGGGCACTTGGTTTTCTGTGTTTGTTGCACACGGGATGTTGGACGGAGGCTCCATATGCTGCATTATCTCACAGCTCCCTGCCAGGTGCTGTTCAAGATGTGAGCTGTGGCTCTTAATGCCATTTATGGGTGGAATACAGCATATTGTGCTGGCTGCAGATGGGAGGTGTAAATTCAGCAGGTAGCTATCGCTGAGCATTCAGAGATTTGCATTGTGAATCTCAGATATTTGGTAATCTGGTGGAGCTGCTGTTTATTTTGATGTTGGAGAGCATCTTTCTGTCAGGATTTTCTACAAAAGGAAGTGGAACTGATTCAAAGAATGAATATATGGGTTTTTACAATATACTGAACTCATGTTTAAGGTTCCCAATAAATACATAAAAATTCTTCCTCTAAAGACCTGTAAAAGAGTCTCTCTTTGTCCTCATCAGCTTCTCTCTAGCAGAATGCAAGAAATAACTGACCTCGGTGGAG
The DNA here is from genome assembly GCA_013396635.1 of Penelope pileata. Classification (NCBI taxonomy): domain Eukaryota; kingdom Metazoa; phylum Chordata; class Aves; order Galliformes; family Cracidae; genus Penelope; species Penelope pileata. The sequence goes on along the minus strand of WBMW01006008.1, from coordinate 217,399 downwards.
AGTATATTTTGTATGCTAAAATCAGCCCCAGTTCAGGAAAGATCAAAATAATGTGTACGAGCACTTTTACATGAAGGATGTGCTTCAAGGTTTTGGATGTGGGTAGACTTGTGAAACTTGCATTTTGCTAAAAAAATTTAGGTATGAAAGAGAAAATCACCCAAAGCGTGTGAGACTGTCTCAGCGAAGCACTTCAGTACGGTCTCGGGAACTTTGCCTCACACTAGATGAGCACGCGTGATGTACGGTCGTGGTGTTTCTGGAATGACAAATAATGCAAAAGGCTGCTCTAAGAAGGCCAGTGGTTCATTTTTCTAGATGCCTTACACAAGAGCTCTCAGGAGGTACCCACTGACGGTGAACCTCCATGCTGTGTGCACTGCTTGAGAGATTTACAGCCACAGCACATCTCTGCCTCACACTTCAGCATTACGTCCCTGACTGTTCCCTGCCAATCTGATCTCGGTGGGTTTGGTGCTTTCTGGAGAAGGGCCACTCCATAACTGTAATTCTCAGAAAGCAGACACCTTATGCCAATGGCACTATTTAAAAAAAAAAAAAAGCCTGAAGATTATATTCCAGATTTTTCCAAACCTTTTTCAATACTGATAAAAGGAGTTATTCTGTGCACAATTATGCAATTTTCCACTGAGTTGTTCTTGACTAGCACCAGTGTTAGGAAGACACAACAAAGATTTCTAAGATCTTTATCTGAATTATTATTTTGCTTTTTAAATTGATAACAATTGATCAATATTTTTTCCATGGCACAGTGAGAATCAAAGCTAGAGCTGTGTCTGTGCTTATCAATGCTGCTTTTGTGGTGGAAGTCAGCATCACTCGTTACAAAATGCATGGTGTCTACCGGGTAACTGAAGCGCCGTGTGGGAATTGCACTGATGCAGAAATTTAAAGTTGGGTGAAATTGTATTTGAACATGCTCGTTCTGGTGTATGAGGGGCTTGAGTGAGACTCAAAGAGACATCATCTCCAGGTGTTTTTCCACCCTGCGGAATTACTAACTTAGTTAGTGATGTTTTCTCTGCTTAATGTTCCAAAATTTTGACCTGGTGTGAGGTCCACAGGAGGTGTGCACTTACCTAAGAACAGGTAAGTGCTCTTTTCCTCTGTGAGACTTTGCTTGCCCAAGTGATTCGGGTCAGCTACTGTGATAAGCTGTGACCAGACAGCTGATTGTGCTGAACAAACCCAAGGGTTGGTGTCTCCCAGGCCTTCCTCCCCTCCCTTGCCCCTCCCAGGGGTTTGTCATCTCCCTGCCAGATGTTATCACATCCTCACATTGTTTGCAGAGATGTTCAGAAGAGCGCCTTTAAGATGCTTCTGCCCAAATCCTCTGGGTTAGCAAAGAGCTGTTTCTTAAGCCGTTTTAAGTAAACCTGTCTTGTTTTGATTGATAGGGACTGGGACTGCTTAAGTGATCAGCTCTTCAGGGCCCTTCCTGCGTGCTGATCTGGTGGCAGGGCTGTGACAGGTAACGGGAGATGGTGACCCCTCACGTGTGTGCAGACCCCATCTGCCCAGCGTCCCAGAGGAACTCCTTGGCCTCAGTGACACCAGCCACTGTGGTGCTGGCACTCCTGGGTTCTGTTGCTGATTTAGCTGCTGGCCCACTGTGCAGTCCCCAGCACATCGACCGTCTGTGCCTCAGTTTGTGCCCTGAGACATCCTCATCCTCACAGCAGGAGGACTGGGAGAGTTAATTGTAAAGTGAGTTGATCTCCTTAGAGCTTGGTTACAGACAGCTCATGCTAATTCTGCACAAATTATTTTTTCTTTCTTTCTGATGTCTTGAGTAAATGAAAAGTGAAATTTGTATTCACAATGGGAAACTGTACTTCACTTTGAAGAATGTTGTTTATTCCGATGACTCACATTGGGATTGTTGCTCTGTTAAGTGGCCCAGGAAGGAATCCTCTTTCTCAGCCCTCATCAGAACAAGCACACAATTCCCAGGAACAATGTGTCAAACTATTTAGCTGTCCACACAGAGGGCTAAAATCTGTTGTCTAGGTGCCCCTGGAATTCGCTTTAACTTTATATGGATTGGTAAGGTTAGCATGAGTGCCTTCTTATGTGTATTCAATTAAAACTCACATCGGTGTCTCAGAGATACCAGCAAAAGTAATGCTGGAGTAAGCAAAAGCAGCTCAGCTGTAATCACTCTGACCTTATTTTAGGCCACAGTGTGTTGTTAGTTGTTACTGTGGAGGGAAAAAAAAAAAAAAAAAGCGGTTGTGGTTGTAACCTGCTGGCTAAGTTGCTAAGACCCTCGTGTGGGCAAGACAAATTGTGGGAAAAAAACTACGTTCATGAGAACAGCAGAAAGGAAGAGCCTCTTCCAACATTAATACAAGTTAGGAACACCTTTATTTTCTCCTACAGACAGGCATGTACAGCCATGCTGTGTAGTGCATGTGAACCTAAGGCCCTAGCTCTGCCGTATGCAGTATTTGTCAGCAATGCCAGCGTGAGGAGTTCCCATCCCTGGGTGACTCAGTGACAGCACTGTCCCTCAGGTGGTGATCTCTGTTGGCAGCAAATTGCAGCGCAGAGGTAGGAACAGGCTGGGATGGTTTCACTACTGAAGGAAACAGAGTATGTAACTACAGCCAAAAGCATCTCCTGAGGTGTATGTTGTGTTGCTCCTCATTTTGGCTGATGTGCCACCTTACACGGCCCTGGCTTTGTACAGCAATCCCGTGTCCGTGCAGACAGGTGTGGCCTGTAATGTGGTGTCAGTAACTCCTCCAGGGGGTTAGCTAGAAGTAGAGTACTGCTCATCTGGCTGGAAGAATCCAGAATTGAGCCCTTAAAATGAAAATTAACAACTCTTGCTTGGTGATGGCAGCGGGTCAGTGTGCAAAGCGAGTGATTTTGTAATACTGTTATAGCCCAGGAATTAAAAATCTATTTTAAAGTGAGTAGCCTTCCAGAAAATTCTCTCTTCAAATTATTTTAAGATGCTTTCAACTCTCCCAAGATGACATGATGGATGGTGAGAAAAGCAAATTAAACATACTGAGTTTAAGCTGGTTTACTGCTTAACTGTGTCCTTCACTGGGTTTACTGTTTTTTTATTTTAAGCTGCAAAAGAGTTATTGCCATCTTAAAGCTGGGAGCTCCAGTCTCCAAATCCGTATAACATCATGCAAAAGTAAATGGGACAGTTAACTGACAGACACTGACATAACTTACTGCTGGAAGCTCACTCAAGCTTCTGACATGAAAATCCTGCCTGTGAAGGCACAGAACGAAGTCCTGTCATCACCTGAGGCAAGCACAGCTCCTGCACAGCAGCTTTGGGTGCAGCTGTGTCCACACCACCAAGCAGAGGGATGGGGCCATCTCACCTTCTCTGTGTCCAGCGGGCACCAGAGCCTCTTGGTGCCTGCCCGACAGCAGCAGCCCTCTCAGGACTGAGAGCGTTAAGAGGGAAGGTGGAGATGGGGGAGGTGGGATTTCCCAGAGAGGTCATTCCCCCAGGGGCAGGCTGGGATGGCAGTCTGTGTGCTGGCAACCTCCTGAAATGGCGACCGTCCACTCTGGCCTATGGAGGCCGTCTCTGCCATGTCAGGGCTCCTTCGTGGCAGCATTGCCACACACCTGCTGCTACCTCTGGTCACTTCTCTGCTTGCTGTGGCAAGCATTACTCACACTATCTCAAGTGACATTAGCAAACTTCTTTTTTCCTCATGGCAGTCTCCATGGCCTACCATCACCTTGGCGTGGGTTTGTTGTGGGCCCAGGGTTCCTCCGTCCCCAGCAGGATGGAGCCAGGGGACAGGGCCTGGGGCAGGGAAGACAGCGCGAGGGCCTTTCCTCTTGCTCTGCACTGTTTTTCTGACACATTTCTCCTTGCTCCCTACAAAGGCTCATTTTTTCAGGCTGATTTCAGAAGCAGTGGGAGATGCCGATGTGAAGCCAGTGCTGTAAAAGCACACTGAAACCTAGCTTAGACTTGGAGCCTGGCCTAGCCAGATCAGCAATAAAATTTTCAAAAGGAAAGAGGAAAAAAGCTATTTCCCATCACAGGAGCAGTGGGGTGTTTTCCATGGGAACAATGATGTTCTGGTTAAGTTCTAAGAACTTTTCTAATTATTAGGCCAAACCAATGTGAAAGCTGATGTCAGCGGGAAGAGCTGATGGGAGGAATTATAATTGTGTCTGGGGCCATATGAAAGCATTATACCATGTCTTGCTCCAGACTTCGCATGACTCATTTTCCTCCTGGTCAGGATCTTGTATTGAAGTGCAGACTGGCAGTTGTCTGGATCTTTCCTTGTGCCAAAACTGCTGTGAAGCTGAATTTGTTTTGTTGTTGTTTTTTTCCAGTGCCACTGTGAGAAGTACCATCAATAGAATTTCTTTGCTGTGGAGGGAGCATCAAGGAGAGCATCACACTGCGTGGGGCAGTAATTGCAACACTTGCTGCTGATTTATTGTCAGCACATTCTCTTGTGGAAGGAGTCCTTCCTCTGTTTCATCCATAAAACTCTGCTGGTTTCAGGAGGAATTGTGGCTGCTTGCCACTTCTGAGTGTCTGCCTCGGAGCATTTAGATCTTTATTGTATGTAGATTTCCTCTAGAAATCCATTTGCTGCTGAGACCTACATTAGACACCACACTGCCCAACTCTTCAAAATTAAACTGTAGCTTCCATCAGTAAAACTGAGACGTTGTCCCTCCCTTAATACAAAAGCTTTTTCTAAAAGCAGATCCACAAAGTGATTTCCCTCTTTCCTCCTCTTCCAGCTCACTGGAGCTCTCGTGGTGTCACAGGAGAAGTACCAACTGTTTTCAGGTACAGCTGGACAGGGCTCCAGGATGCTCTGAATAGACAATCACGTTTTTATTGATGCTGTCAATAGGTGAAATGGGTTATAAGGCTGTCTAAATCTAAGTGCTGTAGCAAACAACAAAACAAGCAATTATGTCATAGAAAATGGGCAAAACCTGAAACCTTGACAGTTGTGTCAAGCGCTTCCCACTACATTCTTCAAATCAGAAAGAAAAACTTCTCAGCTACCTCGTGATCCCTGCCATCTGTGTCCGTGTGATGAGTTAAGGTCAGGGGCAGCCGCATTCATTCACGGCTGTATGGAGCTTGCTGAGCCCCTGTGCGGTCCTTCTGGTGCATAACCTGGAAGGCTGTGTTATATGTCAAGCCTGCTTAATGTTCATGTGGTTAAAATATTGAAATACTTCTGTCACACCCACAAAGCACTGGCAGAGCTTCCCTTCCTCAAACCTCTCCTAGGCTGCTGACGGAGAGGCTTGACTTTTTAGCCAATGTGGGTGTTCCATGGCTGCTCTGAGGAGTCCAGGCTCAGCCCTGGTATGAGGTCTCCATTCACACTTGAGCACAGATTTTCCCAGATTCAGACATGTGAATACGCAGAACTTCTCGGTTTATGCATTCGAGAATATGTAATTGCACACAATCCACTGTCTTTGCACAGGGTTTTAAAACACAATTGCTTAATAGCACAAAAATATGCAAAGCTACAAAGAAAAAGAAAGCACCAATGGAAAACCTATATTTCCTGCCTCTGTTTCTTTACTGTCATGGGCATGATTCAGAGTCCTGTAAGTTGATCAGGTTTTCTTTGCAGTTCATCCTATGACTTTTGAATCTGCAATCTTTTTCAGCTCTGCCTTTTGGTTTGTACCTCAGCTAAACCAGAATATGTATCCTGCAAGAGCATTGCCTTCTTCTCACTCGTCTTCTGCTCCAAATCTTGTGTGCATGGCTGCAAGTCTGTTTCTATTTCCCAAAGACTGGTATATCTTGATTTATGTGTTTGGTTTTGATATTTTTCTCTGCTGCAAACAGCAGTCCTCTGTACAAGAGCTGGAAGAAATGACTTCTCCTGCGCCGTCTTATCTTCTTCTGACGATACCTCCTCAAACAGATAAGCCTCTTTCCATCACTCCTTCCCTGATTTCTGATGCAAATTCATAAAACCGGAATTAAAATTCATCCTGCTGCAGTATGTGGTGGTTTCCCTCTCGACAGTTTTCTGAGTGAGAGCAGCAAGTGTGAAGGTGTTGAAAAGCAGCCCGCAGTGCGCCATGTCAGCTGTAGTTCTCGAGCAGGAAACACTGCTGTACCGAGATCAAACCCTGATATTAGCATGGTGTCCCGGGTAATGCTGCCTGCTCTTTTTGTTCTACTAGAGAAAATGCTATTTTCTTGCTTCGTTGCTTCATCTGTAGCACACTGGCTGTGGCAGCTGTCATTATTAGGGGGTAGTCTATCATGCTTTTCAGTGGGAAATTGGATTCTTGACAAAATCATTCCGCTTAAAGTTTTGTCTTTGGTAGGAAATCTTCACTTTTTTTAATCAAAAGTCATTCAAAGAGGGGATTTTTTCACCTGAAGCTCTTAATTTTTTTTTTAACATATTGCCTGTTAATTATTATGGGACACAGGTACAGATGTATTTATGTTTTCTGTCTGTTTTTATGGCTCACCATAGCACTGACTCTTGTGGTTCTTCAGAATTCTGTTCAAGTGCCAGAGAATGAGCAGAGGGCCAGTATCCATTTCACACTTTTATCAGGATAAATCCCTGCTAGCGCCGCTGAAGTCAGGGCAGTTTCTGTGTGTGTGTGTGTGTCTGTCCACAGGGCTTCTCGCCTGCTTGTGCAGGGGGCAGAGCTCCCTAGCGGAGACACGGCTTATATTGGCAGAACAACAGTCATCCTTTGCCAGTATGCTTCAAACTAGTTTCTCCTACTGCATAAACTTATGGCTGGATGAAAACTGCTTTCTGCAGACGCTGCTTTTGTCAGAAGAAGAAGAATTTCCATCCTCTGACTGGGACGGTCCAAGAACAGCCACGTTCCGTGCAGGCAAGGGCTCCGATGCGGCCCCCAGTCCTGAATGTTGCTGGTAGCCCTGCAAAGAGGCTTTGGCTCTTGCTGCTCAGTGCTGGTAAAAGCAGGTAACAGCCCTGCCTCCCTCCACTCCCCCCACACTGCAGAGGTGCAAGCAGATTCGGTAGGCACAGCAAGTTCCCCCGCTAGCTGTGGTTCTCCTGTGGATGGCGAGGTTCCTCGCTGCGACCCGCCAGCGAAATAGCAGTGTGTCCTCCTGGTGATAAGCCACAAAGCCCTGGAGGTGCTCCTGGCACCTCCTGAAGTGCAATCTAAGGTGCATGTCAGCACTGATTAAATGGAAGCTTTATAGAAGGCAGTTTGGGCCTTGATTATTTCAGAAGCCCCGGTAGTCAGGGAACTGGATCACTTGAGCTGTCAGCTGCGTGATTTAGTACGACTCCTATAGGGAATAATGAAGGTTGTGATAAACTGCAGTGTAAGAAGGCGGTAAATAACTTTTATGGTAAGACTGTGTTTGGAAACACTGACTAATGGCAGCCAGTGTCACAGATCTTATTGAAAGGTGCTTTCCAGGGTTATGTTTTTAAATGGACACAGTGGGTCTAAGCCATCTCCTGGAACTCAGCTGAAATCGATAGAATTAATTTAGGGTTGATTTAAAAAAAGAAAATGCCATCTGTAATGTTACATTTTTATTGGTAACGTGAAGCAATTAACTACTTTGGAGAAGAGGAGTACACGTGTTTATGCTAATGCTGATTTACTGCGTTATTGCTTCCGTAACACAAAACAAAACTTCCCAGCCCTAGCAGCCCCTTGGTTCTTTATCTTGGCCTGTTTATCAGTTCTGCTTATCCTGAAGCCCACACAAATGAAGAGAGATGTTTATGATGTTCTTTTATTTCACAATGCATAATTGAAATCTGGAAATACTGTTTTCCAGAAGAAATAAACATTTATTTTTAATACTTTTCTATAATTTTATTTTCAATAGTTTAAGAAATGGACACATTTGGGCATTTATTTTTATTGTTTTTAAATTCAGAAAACTCTCTAAAGTGCAGTGGGAAAATGAATCTTGTGTTCTAGTATCAGGAAGAATTAGATCCATGGATTCTTGCTGAAAATTATACATAAGATTCCTTTTAGGATTTCAAGTGCCTTCCAGCCAACATTCTTTGCTACTCCAGTAAAATTTTCAGAGTAAATAAAGTCACTCTGAAATGCTCTTTGCTTTTGGCACGTTATGCCATGGATGCTATATGCTGGACAGGTGCTTGTGTTGACTGCATTTAGAATTTGGTTTGATGACACTCAGAAGTGTCCACACACATGGAGACAGCATGCTCAGAAATTTCATTGCGAAGGTCACAGGGCTCTTCTTTCTGCTGCCTTGTGCCTTGGGTGCTTACGGAGAGCAGAAGGCTGACATTTCAGTTAGCTGGTGCCTGTACTGACTGTGATGTGTGACTGTGACACACTGACAGCTGAAAAATTAGGAGAAATCCTAATTTGTCAAAATTGAAATGAATCATAAAGCAGGATCCTTTTCCTCTGCTCTCCTAATTCAGCCAAAGCACAGAACTGCTTTTTCAGAGTGTACATGACAGGATGTTTTGACATTTTTGAAACAGAAATCCTCATATTTTCGTTTTGGTTGAAGCTGCTTTCTGCTGTGAGGTTTTAGAAAATGGAAACAAGAAGTTTAAAATGAAAAAACATAAAATAGGAACAAAATGTTTAAAAAATTGACAACAAAACACCTAACCTGAATGTTTTCTTCAGCTTCCAGTTTGCCAAATTTCTATACCTTCCTTGCTTGATTGCAACACAGAATGCAAAGGACTGACAAAGCAGAGTCCTTCAATTAGCACAGAGGTTCCTCTTGCTCTGCATCAAGCGTGTAAAATTGTGATGTAGCAAATCATTGCTGAGAACCAGGACTCAGATTGGAGTCTAGGGTGTATTCTGACATTTCCAACAATTTTGTGAAATTGCTGTGCCAATTGTGCCAAGCTGGATCTGGGATTTAGTCCTGAGTGGGACCGCTTCAAGCCCCTGCAGTGGTACTGTTCTGTGCCTACAAACCCTCTTTGTGTTCACCTTGAGAGAGACAGCAGGCAGATACTGGATCCCATTACTACCTCTAAGCACACGAGTTTCTTGTTAGCCGGGATCACACAGTGTCCCTTTTGCTGCAGCAGTGTAAACATTTACCAAGAGAAGACAGAGGAATATGCACAGCGTGGCACAGCACAGCGTGCCTCAACTTGGCACAGCTTGGCACAGCACAGTAGAAATTGGCAAAACTTGGCACAGCATGGCCCAGCTTCTCACAGCATGGCAAAGCGTGGCACAGCAGGGCATAACTTGCCACAACTTTGCATAGCATGGCACAGCATGGCACAGCTTGGCACAGCATGGCACAGCTTGGCACAGCACAGGGCAGCTTGGCACAATACAGCACAGCTTGCCACAGCATGGCACATCCTGGCACACCTTGCCACAGGTTGGCACAACTTGGCATAAATTGGCACAGCTTTGCATGGCTTTGCACTGCTTGGCACAGCTTGGCATAGCATAACATAACTTGGCAGAGCTTGGCACGGTTTGGAACAGCTTGGCACAGATTGCCACAGCTTGGTACAGCATGACACAGCTTGGCACAACTTGGCACGGCACTGCTTGGGACAGCACAGCACAACTTGCCACAGCATGGCAGATCTTGGCACTGCACTGCACAGCTTGGCACAGCTTGGCACAACATGGCACAGAAAGACATAACTTGGCCTGGCTTGACATGGTTTGGCATGGCTTGTCACAACTTGGCACAGCTGGGCACAGCACGGCACAGCTTGGCACAGATTATCCCAGTATGGCACAGCTTGGCACAGCCTGGAACAGCAGAGCACAGCTTGCCACAGCACAGCTTGGCATAACTTGACATGGCGTGGCACAGCTTGGCACAGCACAGCATGGTTTGGTGCAGCACAGCTTGCCACAGCATTGCAGAGCTTGACACAAGTTGGCACAGCTTGGCAAAATTTGGCACGGCTTGGCACAACTTGGCACAGCACAGGTTGGCACATCTTGGCACAAGTTGGCACAGCTAGGCACAGCTTGACACAGCTTGGCACATCTTTGCATGGCACAGCTTGGCATGGCATTGCACAGCACAGCTTGGAACATCTAGGCACACAGCTTGGCACAGCTGTGCATGGCTCAGTTCAGCACTACCCCACCCCCACAATGCCCACCCCATCCCATGCACCCCCATA
>WBMW01006008.1:75802-207243 GCA_013396635.1 Penelope pileata | reverse complement strand
ATGCACCCCCATAGTGCCCCCTCCCCACAATGCTCCTCCAGTGCCCTCCCACCCCCTGCCAGTCTGTGCCAATCTGTACCGTGCTGTGTTGTGCTGTGCCAAGCTGATCCATGAAAGCAGCTCCTGCTGCTACGTGAGCTGATACTGCAGTAAAACAATGACAGGAAATGAAATGATAAGAAGTGAGCGCAGAGACCTGGCTGTTCTTTTGCTCTTCAGGTAAGAACATGAATGATGTTTCAACTGATTCACTTTAGGAGTGTAAGTATTTGCACTGAACCCTGTTTCTGCCACCCTCTCTGCTGCATTTTCCTTCCCATCACCTGCCTGTTATTTTTAGATGTTCCCCTAAAGATCAAATCCTTTCTGAAGGCTCCAGTGGGATCTTTGAAATGTTACAGAAATCCAAAGTCAGTGTGTGAGCAGAACCTGTGTTTTACTATCTCTGGGAGGAAGTATGGGATTCATCTCAATGAATATTGTGCAAAATAGTGGCAGACAGAGATCCAGGTGAGCTCCATACTCATAGTGATTAGCACGTGTCTCTCTCACGTCATAGAGAGTCTAAATTTCAGATCCTGGCACACTTCCTTTTTATTTTGCTTTCACCACTGACGATGCCCATAGAGGGTTGTTTCAGCCTTTTACAACTCGTCTTTGTGGTAGGTTGTGGGAATGGAAGACCAGGTAACAGGAAAGTGATCTTGTGGTTAACACAGTTCAGTAGTGTATGGGAAATCTGTGTTCAGTTCCTGGCTTTGTTTTGGATGTCCTCTGGAACTAAATATGCAGTTACTGCTCACCTCAGTTCTTCTCCATCAGACACAGCCACCAGAAGGTGATTGTGAGGATATGTTCACCAGTGAGAGATTGAAATGTTCCATGTTGTTGGGAATTTGGAGGTAAAACGGAGATAGGACAGTTAAATACTGTTCTGTAATTGGGTTTTACTGTATCTGTGAGAGCTAACAGTGAGACATGACTTTTAAGGAGGGCCTCTTCCATCAGACTAAACTTTACTTGACCTTAATTAGTCTTCAGTAGATAGTACAGCTCTCAATAAACTCTGTTTTCCTCAACTTCTTCATGATGAAGGTGGCCTAGTGCTNAGCTTGGCACATCTTTGCATGGCACAGCTTGGCATGGCATTGCACAGCACAGCTTGGAACATCTAGGCACACAGCTTGGCACAGCTGTGCATGGCTCAGTTCAGCACTACCCCACCCCCNGAGCAGAACCTGTGTTTTACTATCTCTGGGAGGAAGTATGGGATTCATCTCAATGAATATTGTGCAAAATAGTGGCAGACAGAGATCCAGGTGAGCTCCATACTCATAGTGATTAGCACGTGTCTCTCTCACGTCATAGAGAGAGTCTAAATTTCAGATCCTGGCACACTTCCTTTTTATTTTGCTTTCACCACTGACGATGCCCATAGAGGGTTGTTTCAGCCTTTTACAACTCGTCTTTGTGGTAGGTTGTGGGAATGGAAGACCAGGTAACAGGAAAGTGATCTTGTGGTTAACACAGTTCAGTAGTGTATGGGAAATCTGTGTTCAGTTCCTGGCTTTGTTTTGGATGTCCTCTGGAACTAAATATGCAGTTACTGCTCACCTCAGTTCTTCTCCATCAGACACAGCCACCAGAAGGTGATTGTGAGGATATGTTCACCAGTGAGAGATTGAAATGTTCCATGTTGTTGGGAATTTGGAGGTAAAACGGAGATAGGACAGTTAAATACTGTTCTGTAATTGGGTTTTACTGTATCTGTGAGAGCTAACAGTGAGACATGACTTTTAAGGAGGGCCTCTTCCATCAGACTAAACTTTACTTGACCTTAATTAGTCTTCAGTAGATAGTACAGCTCTCAATAAACTCTGTTTTCCTCAACTTCTTCATGATGAAGGTGGCCTAGTGCTGGAACAAGTTGCCCAGAGAACCTGTGAAATCTCCAGCTCTGGACATTGTAAAGGTGCAGCCATGCCGGGCCATCGTCAGCCCAGTGTGGCACTGGCAGTAGTTCTGCTCTGATGGGGACGTTGGGCTGGGAATCTCTAGAAGTCCCCTCCAAGCAGTGTTTCCGTGAGTTATTTTGGGAAATATCTGTATCTTTGAGCAGTGGAAGCAAGCAAAATAAGAGCCTATTATCATTTATTACCAGTATTAAATAAGAATTCTAAAAAAGGCAAGCACTTGAATAGCCTTGCTTTTTGTTTCTCTCAAAGCAATATTAAGTGTAGGTATTACATTAGATATATTATCCACTTTTTATGTTCTATCTATTGGTTATGCATTTTACTTAATACTTAATTTGATAACTCCATACTTTTACCTCTTCTGTATAATAATACCGAGACAAAAAATGGTCAAGCATTAACTTCACAATCATGTTGCAAAATGCAGCTTAAGTGCCTCATGAGGGCACTTGAGGCTGGAATAGCCTCCTTACCTACAGACATCCCAAAATAACGTGTGCTCTACAGAGTTAATAGCTGTTGCTATTCCACTAATGGGAAGTATTTGCTCTTTCTGATGTCAAAGATAAATCATTATTCACTTATTTCTGTCTCAGGCTCAAGGTCCAAGTAGTCCTATCTCTGTAGCAGAAACCAGCAGAACTTAATTAGTCCTCTCAAAACTTGAGTGAGCTGCGTGTGTGCTCTGAGCTATCAGTGCTAAAGGCTCCCACGTAAAGAACAAAACTGTAGTGTAGCAACAGCACGAGGGTCTCATTTTGTATTTTTATGTTTACTACTTGTTACTATTTCATGTACATGAAATGATATAAAAAGACAGTGTGCATGCATATTTACAAGAACACACAAGGTAATGAATTCTGCATGTTCTATTAATGAGCTTTTAAGTCCTGGTTTTGTCTGTGGAGGAATATTGCTGCATTTTCATCTGTCATTTTGTCCTGATCCATATATGAAAAGGGCATGAGTGACAAGTGCCAGGAACGAGGGAATGAAAGACACAGAAAGTGAAGACACCGAGCGGATGTCTGTCTCAGCTTATTCCCCATCATCTTACAGCAGCTGTCTTACATCCACAGTAAATACCCAAACTCTCCATTACTNAAAAAAAAAAAAAAGTAATAACTGTAGTAAACAGTAATTTTTTTCCTTTGATGTTAATATGGCAATTTCCATGTTCCCGTTAAGCACAGAGGAGTGCTTTGTTACTCTGCATGCGTGTATGCCTGGAGAAGCAGGGAGGAACCTCTCCATCCCCAGCAGTCGCTGCTGGATGCTGATGGGGCTCGGGGCTGAGTGAGAAGAGGAGCAATGACAGCATTTTGGCTGATATTTTGGGAGCTCTAGAGCTGTAGGACCTGCCATAGCACAAGCTCCAGCCCAAGACTCCAGGGGGAACTGCAGCAGATTGTTCTATCTGTACTTCAGGCTGGTAACTGCCCCTGGGACCCCATCACCAGCTCCTCTTCAGCCACCAGAGCTCATGAAATGCAGAGGCATGTGCTACTGTCCTGCAATGTACCCAGAGCAGAGCATTTTCCTTGGGTATGTAGATTCCCAAGGAGGGGGACAGAGCGGTGAGAAGACCCATTACAGGGCTGAAATGAGAATCAGCCAGGTCCAAAGCCACCTGTGGGTCGTGCTGGGCTGTGAGAGGCAGTACCCTGCTGCCCGTGCAGCCAACTGTCACTGTGTGACAGGGGAGGGCAAGGTGTGGCAAAGAGGCATAGGGCCAAGCAGATGGTACCAAGTCATAGCAGGCTCCATTCTTTCACCATGGATTCCCACTTTTTTGTTTTGTTGAGAACTCAGTAGACTGGTCCCAGTTTCAAAAGGCAGACAGCAGGGAAGGGTGCTGTGCCTGCTTGGGCTGGCTCTGGAGCAATATCTGAACACAGAAACCCACGTCACTCTGCTCAGTAGAGATCCTTGCACTGTGCTTTGCCACCATATCCAAGCACTGTGGTTTCAGCAGCGTAGCTAACATGTGTATCGTGTCATTTGCTGTCTTGTTTCAGCAGGGATTGTCTAACTGTGTACTCTGCTCTGTGTTTATGTTGGAAAAGGAAAGATCAAAGCACGTGCTGTGAGTTCAAAATGGAGGCTGTGTGACTGGGGACCTCATGGCATTCCCCTCACATGCATGTGTACACGTATGCACACATATGAACCCAGTGCCCCCATCACCACTGGAATGTGGGGTGGGAGACATTTATCTGAAAATTGAGCTGTTCCTCTAGATGGCCATCAGAGGTCAGGGCTGCCACTGAAGGGAAGTGGACCTAACCTTATCTGTGACTAATTGGTTTTCTGTTTGCAATGAGGGGAGACTCAAGATCAGGTGATGATAGTGATCCTGTTGAGTCAGAACAAAGCCCTGCCCGGCCTGATGTCCTACTGCTGGGAGGATAAGAAAGGAGCAGAAAAGGGAGCATGAAGACAAGAGTCTGTTTTCTGGTGTATATTTCCACCTTCTGGTGCTCTGTACGGAGGCAGTTCCTGAGCTCCAGACTGTATCTGGACTGCGGTATTCAATGGCTGTCAGTGGATTCCCATGAATTTATCTAAATTTTTGAATCCATCTGTTCCTTCGGGCTCTCCATCAGTGGCCTCTGCATTCAACTACTCATCGTTTAAAAAGTGTTCTCTTTTTTCTGGCATGCCCTCTGATCATTTCATTGGCTGCTATAAAGATCAAAGGGGAATTATTCCATTTGCTTTCTCCATTCCACTCCTTGTTCCACACCTCAATTACATCCAAGTTCAGCTGTCTGTGTGATAAGCATTTGGGTCCTTGCTGATGACATCTCTTCAGTTATAGAATGGTGCCGCCGATGTTCTTGCTGCCTCTCTTAACTCCCCTCACCCCTCTGAGACAGCATGGCCAGAACTGCGTGCCGTGCTCAAGACACGAGCACACCAGGGACTGACAAAATTGCAGAGCGATGTTTTCCATTTTGTTGTCTCTTCCTTTCCCATTTGTCCTCAGCATTGTGTGAGAGCTAACAAGCAGCTCTATTGTTAGCAGAGCCTTTAGGGAGAGCCTCGCAGGCTCCTCCTGGAGGAAGGATGCTGGTAACAGGACATGATTTATCTGTTTAATTTATGTTGGACTGTTTGATTTTGCAAAATTAACTTCCTCCCTGAAGAAAGATGTCAGATGAAATTCTCAGTTGAAAGGTGCGAGGGGAGAGTGAGAGATTAGCGTTCATAGCAGCGCAAAGCTGTGTGCTTTGATCCTTCTTCAGACTTGCTGCTCTGCCCGCTGTGTATCTTGCCTACAGGACAAAGTTTGGGGCAGGACTGGGAGACTGCCTTATCCAGAAACTGCCAGCCAGATTGTTTCCCTTGGATCAGGCCCTATCGCGGCAGCCATGTCCTTGGCTTTTCACATGCAAAAGAAGCACTTTATTAAAAGAAACAGGATACTTCCCAGAGTCTGACAGCTTGCATTTTGAACTATCACCCCTAACAAGGGACCTTAAAACTGACCCCAAGACGTTAATTTAACCATTACAATTCCATTAGTCTAATTTGTCATGAAACATCTTTAACTAATTACCTGCATTTGTAAGTTAGTCCACATGTCATGAGATAAGAAGTCAAGCATAGTCATAGGTCACTGCTCTCAGCTGCCATCACATAACACAGACCCCAGATGAAAGGGAGTTCGGAGTTGATAGGAGGAATCTAAGTGACAGCTGCTCAGTCAGTGCGAGGCAGTCGTGGCTGTAATGTAAAAATTGGACCACTGTTTTAAGAAGTGGTGTTTTGGAAAGGAGGGAGCATGCCCTCATTAGCAGAATAAGGTCTAGGCAGGCAGAGCAAAATGCATTCCCTATAAAGCATTTGTCTCGAAGGTGGCAATTTGATAAATACAGGTCCCCACTAAAACCATTTGCTAAATCTGGCAGACAATGGTATCAAATGTTTATGGCTGAATTTAAAACTGTCCCTTTTCAAAGAGACCCGATTATGTCCCAAATGTTGCTTTAAAGAGCTCATTTGGGAACTGCTGTTGGTTTCCTTACATGACAAATGCTGAAACGGAGGGAAAGACCAATTAGGAGTCTGATTAAAGGTTGTTCAAGCCTTTCATTGAGGAGTATGTTTGGATCCAGCTCCCTATTACTCGTTGGAAATCTGCCCGTGCATTTATAGCGGGAGCTGCAACACGCTGCGTGCCACAAACACTTCTCTCTCCTAGATTCAGGCAGCTGTAAACTTCCCTTCATTCCTCCTGTTCCCGTGGCTGTAACATTCCCCTGGAGACAGGGCGAGGAGAAGGATGTGGTATGTGACTAAAGCAAGACAAAGCATTCAGAAAATTTCTTCCTTCTTGTTTCTGCTTCCTTTTTTACTAGGAGGGGAGCGGAGGGAGGTGGTTCACAGAGATTCTCCCCACCAGTGTACCGAGTGTCATCACCACATTTTTGGCTGCCTGTGCTGGGTGTGAGGGGTAATTAAATCCCTGCCTCCTCCACCCCTCTGTCCCTTAGCTGATCCTCACAGGCAGGAAATGCAATTGAATTCTTCACTTCCATCACTCATCTGATCAATACAGAGGGCCAGCGACAACACAGCCCTACCGGTCAGGCCAGCCCTACCTTTGTAGTCCCTAAGTACAGCCTCTGTCCAAGCCATAAATCACAGCTACTCCAAATTATAGAGGTTGCCAACACATCAGAGGGCAGAGCAGGAGCTCCCTGTGATCACAGCAGGGAGGAGAGGATAAGGAAGGCTCTGACCATGCTGTCTTTGCTATAGTCGGGAGCTTTATTCAGACAGCAGGGAACAGAGTGGGCCTGGGAGTCCCCGTGCTCCTCTTGCAGACATAAACCTGCCGCGGTGGCTTAGCAGTGCTCTGGTATTACCTGCTGTCCTCAGGAAAAGCTAAAACCCTCTTTCTGCAGGCTCTAATTCAGTCACTGAGATTTGCAGGAAACTTCCCCTGGTGGTTTATTACCGCAGGCTTTACACTTTCCTACAGATATCCTTTCTTGGTGTCCCCGCGGGGAGGGGGGCTGCCTGGGTTGTGTCTGCCCTGTGCCATCTCCAGCACTGGGGTGCTCAGCTGCTGCCCCCAGCCCCTGCCCACGGCAGCAGGTGGTACGGTGGTACGAGCACCGTGGAACTTCTTTCTCTCCTGTGTGGAAGTTCACCTGTTATTTTTCTACCAACATTCCTCTAAATCTTTAAACATAAATGAATCTTCAGGCCTCCAAATCTTTAGCCTGTCTGTGATGGGCATAAGGCATCTACCAGTCTGCAATGAAAAATCGCAGACAATCCATCCTTTCCATCTCTTGCTTTTATCCTAAGCTGATAAGGGAGGCCCTCCTGTGCTTGTCAGCTTTGCATTCTTGGTGTGTGCCGCATAGCTGGGCATTGCAGATTAAAGGTGAAGAGTTGAACATGGAAAAAAAGCAGAAGTGAAGCAACTGCTTAATGAGATAGAGGGACTTTCCTCTTGAAAACTGCTTATCCATATCCTGTCTGTTGGTAATTGCACAGGGTATTTTATTTATGAAGCATGCCAGCACTGTCTGTACAATTTAATATATTTTACCCTTTTGCAGGATCATCTTTTCACATGGGTAGCATTAAATCATTCTTTGCAAAGATTTAAGCAACCCACAACATATTTTTTCAAGCTACTTAGTTCTGCCCTGTGCATCTTTTGTCTTATATTTACGACCACGTTCACATGTGCTGAGGAGTCGCAGCCTGGATGGTCTCAGTCTGCTCTTAAGTTTGAGCCCATGCAGCTCCAGGCTTGGAAACTCCCTTTCACCCAAGCGTGTCTCAAGCTGTAACACAACATCTAAAGTTACAAATCCAGATATTGTGGAACTGACTTGCAATACTTGGATGTGCTATGCTGACACAACCAAACCTTGGAAAGATTAGCTTCCTGGCAGCTGTTTTAGCTTTGTCATGTCACTGTCTTTCTGCTAGAGTTATTTTCATTTTTACAAACTTCTCCCTGTCCCTCGCTCTGTTTTTAGGTAGATCCTTTGCTTTCTAGCACCCTTAAGAGTTTCAGGTGGGACAACTCCACCACTGGATCCCAAAGCTCCATTCGTGTTGTCATTTGCTGGGATTCACTTCCAGAAAGAGACCTAAGAAACCATCATTAAAAAATATGCATAAGCTTATGGGACCCAGAACATCTGAGAAAGATGACTGGGAAATTGTTAATAAATGTGTGCTGCCACTGCCCATACTGCTCTCTTTGTTGGTCTCTGGAGAGGTGCTGGGAGACGAAAGTGTTGCTGACAGTGAAAAGTGAAGAGAAAGGATGCATCTGTCAGGAAGAGATGCAGCCATGGCTCTGGCTTGGCATGATAAACAGCATGGGCTGCTCTGAGATCTGACCGCAGACAGCCAAATTCCCCTGATTCCTCCCCAGCTTCCTCCTGGATTCCGCTGTGATTGCTGTGAACAAGCCTGGTTCTGTGTCACCTCCATGCTATTGGGATCTACTGGATTGCAAATTAGCTTAGAAGCAGGGACATTTCAGGGTGGGGAAGGGGGCTAAGCTAGGGTTTTTCTGATTTTTTCTGGTCTCATTTGTATAGATAATGTTTATAGATGTGTAAGTGATTATGGTGGGGAGGGATCCTGGCTGGGACTAGGAGAGGTTTGCTGTGAGCAGAGGGCTTCTGAAAAGGCTGAGGCTTGGGGCTGTGCTCTGGAGAAGATGGAAGCACTGATTTGAAGAGTGCTGCTATGGTCTCTGGAGCAGGTAAAGATCCTGGGTTTTTGATGTGGGACAGAAGAGAGAGCATCTGCCTTACAAGGGATTGAAGGAACTTATTTTGGGGACATTCACACAAATGTCCCTCCCTCATCCTGTGCACAAGCCTGCACGACAGTCAGTTCTGCGGATGGAAATGTGGTAGCTTTGATTTCTGCCTCACCTTCACCTCCTTCCCTTCTCACATGTCCATACAGTATCACATACCCTATGGCATCACATAATTAAAATAGATGATTATGCAGATGTGAATGGATCCCTAAAGAAACCTAGCACATGGACAAAACACCACAGGCAAGTTCTAGCTGATTATGCAGCTATAAAAAAGTTTATTCTTTTCAAAATTAAAAGTACTTTTACTTTTTTTAAAAAAATTATCTTTTTTAACACTAGCAACTGAACATTTTCTCTCCAGGTAAAATCTGAAATGGGAGAAAGGGAGCTCAGACTAAGCACAGAGTGCCTTATGCAAGTGCAGGCTTAGCTTTCTGGGCTCCAAAGAGCACAAAATCTTTCCTCCCATTTGCAACACTCCTCTCCACTGCATGCAGAGTGCAAACCCTCTGTACATTTGGCTTCCATATCTGTGACTTCCATTCTCCTTTTTAATACTGTGAATTTTCTCCATTTCAGAGCACAGACTTTCTCTCTCCTAACCCCCAAGAACATTTCAGCCCTGTAAGTGCCCGGAATTTTTTTTATTAATGTGGAAGCTCCTTCTTTTATTCTGTTTCTGCAGTGCTTCCTTCAGTTCATGATTTCTGTTCCTCTGTGACTCTGCTAATGCACATTGTGGCCTGAATGGGGCTGTTTTCCCTGCAGTTTCAGTGAAACACAGCTGTGTGCTACGGGCACAGATAAGGATGTTGGAGGAACTTCAGCCCTCTTACTAGTACTGTTTCTTGTCATGTAGTGAAGAGGTACCACTTCTCTGACAGCCTTCTTCAGAGCAGCATCAAGTAATCTGGCAGACCATAGCAGAACTTTTCTGCCTCATTATGTGCTGAAAAGCAACTGGTTTCTACTCATTAGACACTAACCAAGGTCACCCCTTCGTTGCTGAATGCTCTGCATTCACTACACTGTTGGCAGGAGGGCTTGCTCTGCTCCTGTGTGTTCAGCAAAAAACCCAACACAAAACAAAATAAAACAAAAGGACAAGAAATCCTTTGGCCAACCATCTGTTGGAGCACAGACTGTGGGTGCAGTGCAGATACAAACGCCTGGATGCATTCTGCAGGTGTGCCCTGTGACCCATCTTTCCATGGAGGAATTCAGTGGGAAAACAGATTGCACTACACTGCTCCTGCAACTGCAGTTAATCGTGCCATTTCTATACTACTGCTACAGGATTAACACAAACATTGCTCCTATTTTCACGCTTATCAAAGGCAGCAGCACATCTCTCTAATCTCCTATTTCCCTGCTCTCTTTAAAGTGTTTAAATGAATGGAGTGCTGATGAGCAGGGATGTGGTGCCAGCAGGGATGGTGCCATTTAATGCCTCACTATTTATGGTATTTAATGCCTGTGTGGCTTTATGTGCCCTGAGTGACTTGCTAAACATCTGGCACCCTGCACCCTTTCACAGGACAGACGGAGGTGTAGACAGCATCTTCATTTGTCTCCAGCCCAGAGAGTGACCAGAAGCAATCAAACAGTGTAGTTCTCATGTGTCCCTTCCGACACAGCCTGCACCTGCTGTCACTGAAGGATGGAGCGTGGAGGCCGAGGCTGGGCGACCCTTGGTACCAGGCAGCTGGGATGTGAATGAGCTGTGGGCACATAGCGATGTTGAATTGGTTGGCACATGCAACCTGGATTTTTCTTCCAGCTGTGAAAGGTCTGACAGTGTCTGATCTGCAGTAGCACCTGTTTGTACACAGTTCATTTGTCAGAAGGTTTGAGGGAAGCTGGGATCACCAGAATGGTTATGTATCGCATCGCTCTGTTCTAAGAGCCCTACAGCTGGATTTGCTGTATCATTGCATCGCAGCCTGAATCGTTAGCTTTATTACTTTCACTAATCACAAGTAGTTGGGTTGTGTCCTCCAGTCTACTAGGAAGTGGGCCGAGATCCACCCTGCTGCTTTCACACCACTGTCAGCTGGCATTAACTTTCAGTCATTTTCTCCTTTGATGCCAGACTGAAATCAGTGACCTAGAAGTAAAATACTCTGCATTTTGTTAGCAAGCAGTCCCTGGAGTGGTGCAGCCTAAGCTGGCATGTTTTCTCAGCTAGTTCTATTGTATGTCTCGCTGTGGCCGTTGTCCTGTAATTACCAACAAGCCTCTTTGGCGGCAGAATTTATTAATTCTATTCCACTTTCTCCTATGTGTTTCTGCTTGGATCACTGTGAATTAAGGACTTCCTTTAGTTTTTGAGAGATCGTGATCGCCTGCTGCAAAGCATTCATTTCCTAAGATGACACTCTCAGAAATCAGATTACAGATTCACTGATATTTTTGCAGGGAGGGCACGCTGGAATCTGTGTGTTTGGCACTTGCTGCACTGTCTGTTAGCAGCACAGCTGTGGGATCTGACCCTGAAAGTGCTGAAGCCTGTGAGAGCATCCGCAGAAGTAAGGACTAGTCATGTGTAGAGCATTTTCACAATCAGCCTTCATGCCTGTGGGATCATTTGTGGACAGTGCTGACAGTCTGCTGGGAGGTGCTGGCTGCCCTTCTCTGTGATACTGCTGAAGGTTCATTTTATTCAGCATTTTATGGAAGTGCCCAGTTCACGGTGTAACTTTAATGCAGGCTGTTAATATGAATATCACCATGGGTTGGAGTTTTTTTGTGCATGCAGATTCAAGGTCAGACCCAGCTGGCCACTTTCCGGCGGTATCTAATGAATTGCCAGCATCCCAGGAAGTATACAATTTGAGATTAGAAGCAGCACCTCCTTATTACCATGACAGTCAATTGCTAGAGAAAGTACAGTGGAAGTAAGGGCAAAGTAATGTGAGTGGAATTGCACTCAATCTGTGTATTATGAAATTGTCATTCTCTGCCACTGTTCAGCATAAATGGACTAATCTGCAGTTTGAAAATGAGCAGAGCTTGACTGTTAAAGAATAGGTCATTCAGCTTCTGGCAACAGTAGAAGATGCTGTAATATTAGCTCTAAGAACTTGTGCATTCTTGGGAAGGAGATAAAAATGATTAAATTGCACTACTTGCTTCTCCATCTTCTGAAGTAATTCATATTTGGTCCTGGATTCATCTAAGCATTTGCATAATTCCTAAGGCTATTCCTATTCAGACATGCATTTCAACTTGTGCTTAAACTTAAGCAAGTGCTGAAGTTCTGTTCAATTTCTTGGGTTTTCAGTTTTGCTGAACAAGGTCTTGGCCAATACCTTAAAATGTTTCAGTAACTTCTGAGATCACTCTGTTGTCGCGTCTGGAAGTTTGCTATATTTGTTGCATTACAGGCTGAATATTCTTTCGTGACTCAGTGAGGTTAAGGGTGAACATCCTGGGGCCCCAGAGAGGATCATTTTCAATGGAGTCCTCTGTTAGAAATCCAGCAGCCGGAGAGCTGGGGTCACGTCTCCCAAAAGTTTTATGGACTCTGCAAAACTGGCAGTCACACTGGCTGCCTTCCTTCCGCTGGGTTCTTCCTCAAAGGGAATGAGCAGAGCCAAGGGGAAGGTTGGGGGGCTCTGGGGGACATGGAGATCTTCGGGCCAAATTCTGTTCTGAATTATGTTTTATTATTCCAGAGTAACTTCTTAACTTTGGAAGGGCCAAGCCAGGTGGTAGTCATTGTCGACACAAACTGTAGTACAGTTACAGTCTTTTCGAAAAAATCCAAGATTTTCATATGTATTTCTGTCCAAACTTGAGAGGGGACTTAGAGAAGAACCTTGATATGCCGAACTTTTTCTTGTGTGGGTGTGGAAAGTTGAAAACATGTTGCCCAGCATAATCGAGCTAGCATCTGTCAGTGGAGTTTAGCGTCAGAACGTGTCAGGCAGGGCAGCTCCTTTCCTTCAAGAGGACATGTGGGAACTGGAAATTTTAAACCAGGGTTGACCCCAATTGAAAATGAAATGTTTGGTTACAGCTTTGAAAACAGACAAACAAACAAACAAACAAAAAAGAAACAATTGACTTTTATTTTTCTGTTGGAAAAAGTCATTTTCAAACATTTGGTAGAAAGCCAGCCCTCTGCAGACTAGCCTTATGGCCTGAAGTCTTGTTTGCAATGAAACTGATGGGAATTTTGCTGTTAACTTTCCTGGAGCCAGAATTTCACTGAGGTTTCTGTTGCAGGAGGAGGGACTGTGTGGCCCTTCATTTGGAGGTATTAATGTAGCTTCAGAGCCCCTTGGCCCACTTAAGAAATAAAAAGTGTTCTTATATATCTCATTGATTTGTCAGAGGTCTTGCTCTATTGAACGTAACAAGGTTTTGTCTCTATTCCAGAGAGCCAACAGAAGCTTTATCTCTATTTGCTAAAATGGGGACCACTAACACGTTCTTCTAGCACACCAGTAGCAGCAGAAGAAAGGGCAAATGTCCAGGCTACTGCTCTGCTTCACTGGGCTGTGTTGAGAACACTGCTGTAAAATGTTTGTTCTCTGAAGAGGAATCGCTGCAGGATCCAGATGTGGGTGTTTACAGTGGGACCATATTTCTGTTTTAATGTAGTGCTGTGCATCATGCTGTCTCTGTTTGCTTGGTCCCTGTGTGTGAGATGATTCACCTGCTGCAGAATTTTTCTGTCTGTATAGCAGATTTTATTAACCCACAGAGAGGTCTATTTGGAAGCTGTGTTTTCATCCCAGACCGGGTCCCTCTATGTTTTGTGAGTGAGGAGCAGTTCATGCCATTGCCTGGTTACTTCTTAACCTGAGACAAGGTCTCAACAGTAGTGAGAGAGGAAAGGACTGGAAGAGTCAGAAGACGGGAGGAAATAAATGTTTCTAAGGGAAAAGGAGTTTTCAGTGAGCAGTTTTCATTTGGAAATCTGCTAAAATGTATTTGCAGTGCTTTTTGTAAGCTACATTAAGTGAAAGCACAGGTAGTTCTGGACTTAACCTGCCCTACTCGTCCTTGGATTTAGGGCTCACTCAGAGTTATTTACCAGTCTTGCACTTCAAACCCACCTCTCTCTGTTTTACCGGCAGGTTTCACTGCACTGAGGATGGTACTGGCAGACAGCAAATGCAGTGCTTTCCATGGAAGAAGTGGCTCTAGGCGGGGCTAACAGCAGTTTCAAAAGCACTGTGTTCCCAAAGAAGGGCCAAGTTTTTCAGAAGGGCTGAACACCAAGCACTCCTGCTGTGACAGATGGCTGAGTATTTCAAAAGATCATGCCTTAAAAGCTGGCTGGAAATTCTCTATTCTCTTGTTTTTGACAGGAACTTGGGTTTTCTAACAAAAATAATAGTAGTGCAGAATGGGCAGATTTCCTTTCAGCATTCTATTTTTATATGAGAGTTTTAATTGTTTTGGTCAGAGAAACTCTCACTCCCATGATACATTCCTTTGCAGCCTGCCGTGCTAGGAGAGCTGTGTGATGCAGCCCTGTGGAGAAGGGCTTGGGGTACTGGGGGATGGCAGGAGAAGGCTCCGGGAAGACCTTGTAGCAGCCTCCCCGTAGAGAAGGGGGAGCTCCAGTACAGGTGGGAAGAGACTTCACCAGGATGTGTAGTGGCAGGACAAGGAGTAACAGGTTTAAACAATAAGAGGATAGGTTTAGATTAGATATAAGGAAGAAATTCTTCACAATGAGGGTCGTGAGGGCCCAGAGAGGTTGTGGATGCCCCATCCCTGGAATTGTTCAGGGTTGGGTCGGATGGGGCCCTGAGCAGCCTGATATGGTGAGCGGTGTCCCTGCCTACACGTGTGGCTGTTCATGGTCAGGACTGAGAGTGCTCAGCACTCTGGAAGTTGAACTGTGTTTGTATGTAGCTGGATACTCAGAAAATGGGTCTTGAAACTTGAAGCTGTTTCTCAAAAATGTGTGTTTTAATATTTCCATGCTTTAACTCTGCCATCTGTAAACTGGAAGCAATTCTTCATCCTCAGCAAAGGACTTATAAATCTCAGTATTTATGCATACAGCTTTGGAGAAGCAGAAATACAAAAATTCCTTCTTTTCCATCCGAATGTCTCAGAGCTCTTTTAAACTGTTTATTAATTGAGCAATCATAATGATGTGTCTGTGGGGATGAAGGGGGAGGAATAATTTACAGGTGGGAGAAATGAGGCATGAATGACTTCCTAGCCTTACCTGTGCCACACCGTTAGTCTATGTCAGATCCAGACAAATACCTTCTGTCCTGTCTCCTTTTGCTTCTGTGATAAGTGGCTGGGAACATCAGCTTCCTGCCCCCCTCCTCCTTTTCTTCTGCAGAGGACTCGTTTCCTTATCACCAATCTGCTGTTTCACTGTAAGTACAAGGAGTCCATGTGGCCCATCTCTTTTGCGAAGCAGGCGTGGAAGCTGGGTCATTTGTTCAACTCTCAAGTGCCAACCCCTGGGTGGGACATGGCCAAAGCATCCTTTCTACTGCACGGGGGAAAGGGAGTCAAGAAATGAATCTCCTGGGTGTTGTTATGACAGCCACCCATTCTGCTCTGCCTCCCCCCTCCTGACCTTATGTGCAGCTGGGTTATCATGTGTCATCGTCTGCACACCTCCCATAGAAATCTGAGTTCTAGCTTTGCTGCCTTGAGCAGAGTGCCTGAGGACTATCTGACCTGGCTTGAAATACCAGCTCATCTCGGAGCAGATCATGGCCCCTCTTTGTTGCCCTCTCTTTCCTGTCTGTACCCCTGTTTATGGGGTCAGCAGACTTCTGCACAGAAAACAGTGTGAATCTGCTGGAATGTGTAGAATAAATGAGCACAGAGTCGATCCAGATTGTTTAAAATCTGTGAGAAGGGCAGGGTAAAATACTGCTTAGGAAAAGGTCCATCACAATTTCACCTACAGTTTGACTGGGAATCCTGTTTAAATGTAGTTCTTAAACACAGCTGTGAAACTCATGAAGATGTCACATTGGTTGCTCACACGGCAACCTTTATGTCCTCCTGGGAAGGTAATAAAAACAGCAATAGTGAGCAGTAATTCTAACAGGCTGCTTTGCCTCATTCTTCAGGCTGCTCCTTGTCATGCTCCTGCAACTCAAGACATGAAGTTCCTCTTCCAGCCAACCTGCTTCCAGGCTATATCTCCCTGTCAGTTATTCTTAGGTGTAGAGGAAAAGAAAAATACTGATGTAATTTGCTGCCCCCTGGAAGACCAGGGTTTTTATTTAACTGACAGGGCTTATGGTTACCTTTAGCCATAGCTTTTTGAAGAGTTTTTAGCTGGACAGCAGTGATAAACCCTCCAGGAAAAGACAGTAGTAAGTGCTGTCTCACGATATACATTTTCTACTCTTCTTTATAGTGGTATTTGCTATTCCTTTTTATTATATGTATCTTGTGAAAAATATCTTGTAAAGCTGCTACCCCATATGTGGTGAATTTAAGTCTATTGATTTCTAGCTTTCCTAATTGCATTTTACAGACCCCTACGGCATCTGGGACCAGAGCTTGAAAAGCACTTTTTAGTGAAATGGATTGTCTTCCACAGGTCACTGACACCCTATATTCTGCTTCATCTAAATTAGGCAATCTCCAGCGTTCTCTGATCTAATCCCAAAAGTAAAGGGCGTGATATGTGCAGATGTAATGCTTACACATAAATTTCCCAACGAGCAGTTACTGGAAAAGGAGATGAAAGCAGGTAGAGCTTGACCCTGCAGTTCAGCACACATGCTGTCAGGGACTCGGTGCCTGCTAACAGCTGGCTTTTCTGCACCTCGGCAGGTGATGGAGTTCCCACTAGTTCAGGAGCCCGCTGCCAATGGTTATCACATGCTGTTGTGAGAATTCCCATCAGTCAAAAGTGTCTCATAAATAATTTAGCGGAAAGCAATTAGCACACACAGCTGTAGCTGTTTGCAAAGTCACAGTCATACCTGCCAGGGCAATACGGAAATGGAAATTTCAAACCCATTTTTTTTAAGTAGCTGGAATAGTCTAGGTAAGGGCCAGGGTTGGTGGGTAGTTGTTGATGAGTAACGGATAATTGCACTTCCATGTCTTTTTATGAGTAATGAAATCCTGGAGAGAGAATTTTAGACTATTTTCCATGTTGGGAAAGGGATCAAAGTGATGCATAGTTTGAAAAACTCCAGCAGTCAAGGCCTTATCCTTCTAGAGGCTCTGCAACTCACTCAGCTTCAGAGTAAAGGGGATACATTTTATTAGAGACTTGAACCTGCATTTTGAAGGCATCGACTTGTTAATGCTGGTCTGTATGCACAAGCTGTCCAGGAAGGGCAGGCAGGGGGAAAAGGAAGGGGGTGTAGCGTGAAATCTCTCATCTGAGTATGCTTGCCTTGACAAATTGATGGGAGTAAATTGCTTGAGAATTTCTGAGTGATGATAAAAGGGGCAGGAACCTACTCTTTAAGAATCCCAAGCAGCTACAGGGGCGGTGTGATGACAAGGGCTGCTTGGGCAGGTGAGCTGCGAGAAGAGGGATATCCATATTAAATCTGGAGATGGCATCAGGATGGGGAGGGAACATGCAAATTTATCTTTGGATAGGGTTAGAAATCAAAACCATCATGACAAACTGAACTTTGTAGTTCAAAAGGGGTTGCTGGCTCCAGAAGAAAACAAAAAGGAAGAGAGCTCTGGAAAACAAGCGTCCCAAACAAAGGTTAGGTTGTTTGGTCTGAATAGAAAAGGCCAAGGAATACATGGTAGAGGTCTTCCACTAGGTAAAAGGTAGCTTCAGGGAGGATGGGAACAAGTTGTTCTCCACTCTGGTTGAAGAGTACTAGGCTGAAGTTAAAGCAGAGGAGAATAAGACATTGGTAAAATCTAATGGGAAGGATAAGTAACTCCTGGAATAGACTGCCAATAGAGACTGGGGAATCAGCCCTGTTTAGTGGCCAGCAATCTTGTAGGTGTTACTGACCCTCCCTTGGGACAAGGGGATGGGCCAGATAACATTGCAGGCTCTGCTGATAGCTGTGTATTGTCATGTCTCTTGAGCTCAGAGCCCAGAACCTTTTTATCTGTATAGGATCCTGACCCTGGGTAGGGAATTATTATTTCAATTTTACAAACTGGGAACAAAATCACAAAATATTGCCAAATGAAGATGTCCCAATCCCAGGCTCTAAGATTCCTTCCTCTTCTTAAGAGGAAGTTTGGTACTGAGATTCCTTCCTCTTAGGAAGAGGAAGTTTGGCACTGTACTGTTAAAAATGCATTCAAATGCTTTTTGTTCTTTTTATGAATGCTATAGAAGAGTTCAACCCATGCTCAAAGACCAACTGAATTACAAAAGATCAGAGTTATAATTTCTAACAGTGGCACACAAAGAACATAGTTTTTCTCTGTGGTTCTCCTGTGCAAAGGTATGCCACAGTTGACCTCCTAAATCAGGATGCCATCAGGCCAAGAAACTGGTACAGAAGCTTGAGGAACTGACTGCTGCTTTCCAGGGGCCAAGGCCTCCATTGAAAACTGTCAGTGTTGAGGCTTAGACTCAAGTCACTAAAAGCTACTCTCTGACTATGTACTAGACAAAAATCCCTGCAGTCAATCCAAAGGCTGTCCCTGCTGGCCTGGCCTCCCAGAGCCAAATAAGACCTCCTAGAAGTGATATTAATTGCAGTCTACCCAGAAATCCCATACAGTAGGTTTTGTTAGACTGCAATGAGAACTTTCTCCAATATATTACTGAGAACACTATGGCCGTGCACCCTTCTGGACTACACAATGATTAGCCATCGTGTCTTTTGTTAAGATGCTCAAGTCTTTCATTTTCTTATGTATTTGATTTACTTACACTAATTAAGTTTTCTGGAACTGCAGATGGACAATTATACAACTGCCAGAACTGCAGTAACTTCAAAAACCTTTACCAAGCAAATATTCAGCCTTCAGGTCACTGGGGTGAACCTGGAGTAGCTTGGATTTTGTCTTCTTATTTGTTAATCCAACTTTATTTCAATTTAACATCAACTAGCTGTGATCAGCGCTTGCCTTTTTTTAAACCAGTCCTGACCAAATTAACATATTTTAAAAGATTCTGGATTGCATTATAAGGTGGATCACAAATGTCCAAGAAATGTGAGTCCATTTTAACTAAATTGCTAGTTTTAGATAACTAGTTAGTTAACTACTATGCTTTAAATGAACCTCTTTCTGAGCCGTCCAGAGAAGAGTAGTGAGTGCACCAGTTAGATCACTGTCCATAAAAATCTCCAGGAATGTTTACAGTTACCCTTCTTGAAGCAAGCTGAGCCCCTGATTTTATAACATTATTCCAGGTATGTATTGACAGTGCTGCAATGCAGAAATGTCAAAAACTACTGAAATCTCAACTAGGTCAAATAGGAATGAGTCAAGATTTTGTTTGTAACAATAGGCATAGTGTTTTCTTAAAGCAAGAAAATAGTCACCGTACAGGAGAGAGATGAACTTGTGTTTTTAGAAGGGGCATGTCTGGCTACAGGGCTTGGCTGGGCTCTGCCAGAACTGCACTGTGCATGAGGGCAAACATCTGCCTTCTGACCCAGAGGGTACCCCCTGCAGCCTCCTGTCACATCCCCCCTCTGGGAGCTGTTGCATTAGGATGCCTCTCCTTTGTCTTTGATGATAATTCAGGCAGGGAAGAAACTGTTCTTCACTAAAGGTACAATTCATTTATTTTCATTTTCTGGAGCTGCCTGGGCCCATCTAGTGAATGGAGAAAGAATGGCTTCTCCAGCTAGAGATTCCTCTTTTAAACTAGATGGGATGGCTTGCCACTGGAGAGGCATGTACTTTGCTGTTCATTTTGGAAGAAGTCTGGGCAGCAAGTTCATACTGGATGTCTGCTTCCTACATAGCCAGTTTTGGTCAGTCCCACAATAAATTTCAGAACAGCAGGATCCCTGATGTTTCTTGACACTAGCATAACTCCAGAAACATTGCACAGTTTCAGTTTTCGGGGTTCAGTGTGTATTCAAGTATAACACAGAGTCCTTTAAAGAACCCAGTTTTCCATTTCAATGCTCAGCCATTAGCAGTAATCTATGCACTTAAACCTTCAACATTTATCAGTTTGAAGTTCAAGTGTTTACAGTCATTAATAATGGGCCAGCCACACTGGATACGTTTCAAATGCCAGCAAGTGATGTTTCAAGCTAATAAGGTTAGTTATTCACCTGGGGCTCAGCCCTGTGCAGGAATCTCTCATTTGACGCTATCAGTGTGAGAGAATTTACATTTGTTTTAAAGATACTCATTATACAGAAGACTTTTCCACTAAGAGGTTTAGCTCCATTGCAGTGAGATGTGGCTTTTTCCGTAACTTCTCCAGGGACTGTAAGGAGTAAGAGGTTGTTCCTGAACACTTTTACATCCCTCTGTGTGTTCGAGATGCTGTCTGCTTGGCTTTGAAAAAGTTCAAGGACACAAAATGAATGGATGTCTCTGAAGAAGTGGGGAGAGAGAGTACTGGTCGTCTGCTGCATCTCTTGAAATACCCAGATGAAACCATGCCCACTTCAGTGACATGACTGCTCCCAAACTGGAGTGGCCCCTACTGTGGGTTGAAGCATTTCCCTTTCACTTGTGACTTCAACTCCAAAAATGGAGAGATGTCTGAACAACAAATCTGTCATCACAAATACTTTCTGCGAGTGCCAAGTCTCCTACTAAATTGCCTGCATTTTCTTTCCTTGGAGTAATTTTTGAGTAGAGATAAGTCAGCTATTTTGTTTGTCAGTACTAATTTGAAAAGGCAAAGTTCATTATGTTTCAAAAGCCTTCGTTAAAACAGACCAGCTCCAGAAGACATTGCATCAACGTCTCGATGGTACACTGGGAAAGACTGATATCCTCGTGGATTTCCATTTGAACTCCCCATTTCATCGTATTCTCTCCTAGTTGTTTAAAATTCTTTCAGGCTAAGAAAAATGCATAAACACAATTCCCTTCCACTGATCTGAAAATATGTAGAAATGCCCCTACAGCATTTTCCTTTCTCTTTGAAGATGATCTCAGCTTCTTCAGCCTCTCCTGATAATGAAGATTTTCACTGATGGTAATATCCTTATTTCTTTCCTGCACTACATGTTCTTCTTCATGGACAATTCCAGTGCTGCAATAACTATAGCTATATGCTACTGTAGAAAGAGTTTGGCAATTACAATAACGGTATCATTTGGGAAGGCGATAATCAAATCTGCTGCAGGAGGTTTTTGCCTCTTTTTCTTTCAGGTCTTAAGAAATGCAGTGACAGCTTTGTCCTGCTTCTAATTTATTCCTTATTCCATTTCACTCTTTTGTTTCTGATGAAACAACCCCTCACAATCCGGTGTGAGTGAAAGGCAACACAGCATCAAAAGAAAGTCCCACGTTTGGCTGCCAAGCAAAAGACAGAATGTTCTGGTAGGATGCTGTGCATCAGCACTGCTTCCAGGAGGCAGTCGTCTTCCAGATCTTGCCCCCCGTGTGTCACTGTTAGAGAGAACACAACCAACATGTTTTAATGAAGAATATTGGCAGTTGGCTGGAAGAGACCGTATTTATTCTTTCTGTAAAACAATCTGTACTGACATAATTTCTACCTTTTAAAGGGTGGTTGGATTCCTGCCTTGCCCTTCCAGCCCTGACCACGTGTACCTTCCCCTGCCTTCAGTGATCCCTGTGCAGCTCCAGAGGAAAACTATTCAGTATTGCCAATTTTTTTTCCCTTTCTTTCCCCTTTTCTTCTTCCTTTTTTTTTTTTTTTTGACATGTAGATCAATTTAAGCATTAATTTTCCAGTGAGCTTCACAGTTATTAGCATTGGCACACCTTGGGGGAAGGTGCGAGGCAGCAGAGAAACAGGAGTGAAAAACAGTGACTGGAGGCAAGAAACTTCCCCAGCTGGTTCCCCTGCCTAACTAAACGTGTGGAAGTGTACCTGGAACTAGCTTTTAATTAGCTGGCTGAGCAGCAGCCCTGGTGAGCTGCAGAGCAGTGCAGACACCTGCCTGATTTCTGTCTCACAAGTGGGCTCTGCAGCCTGCGCTGTACTGGTACCATGACAACTGTGGTACCTGGAATAGCGAGCTTAAATATAGTTTATACATGGTCACAGTGAGCTCCGGTCTGTGCAGTGCAGACAGTATGCAAGTCCAAAGCCACACAGTTCATTAAGGGCACCTTTCTTTCACTTGCACAGTGCCTTTTACAGTTCTGTGTGGGGCCTGTTGACTTCAATCCGCTCACTTACTAAACGTACCCGCAGGGCAGGGAAGCAGCCCTGTCTGTGTCCTGTAGAGTGAGATCTGAGAAGCATCAGGCATGGGAACCTGGCCACTCAGCCAGCAACAAGAAATGTTTGGAACTTTGCAGCTCCCACCTGTTTGAGGGCAGTCATCAGAGCCACAGCTGTGCTGACAGGCTGCGTGGCTTCAGCACAGCGCTGGGCATCATCACTTCAGCCACCTGTGGAGGGGGCTGAGGCTCTCTGACTTGCATGCCAAGTGGACTGGGAACAGAAGTGTTTTCTGCCCTGCAATCTGGACAGAAGAGGTGGTAGCCTCCAACTGGCAAGTGCTGGTGGCTGTGGTGAAGTGCTGTCCTAACTGCCAGGTGTGGGAGGTTCGGGCTAGCAGTTTGTTGTGGAGCAGTGTTAGCCTTAATGCATGTCATCCTCAATCAGCAGGTGTCCTTCCCTCTGAGATCCTTGTCAGTGTTCTAACTATTAAAGTACAGATATTTAACATTTGGTTGAGTAAATGTGCAAGTGGGAGTGGCTTTGTACTTTAAAAGCTTACTATATTTATGTAATTGGGTTATAATCATAGAGGAGGAACTGGAAAACTCACCCAGCAGTGATGGAAATGTCAGAGATCCCCTCACCCACACACCTATGCCAGAAGTTCCTTTGAATGAATTATGCAGGGCACAGAGCACACTCCCAGATGTAAGCCAGCTATGAGGAGTCTGCTCTGAAAAGTGTTTGGTTTGGTTTGTTTGTTTGTTTTTAAACCAGGTCACTCTGGAGATCCATCTCAGAGTTGGCTGCATGTGTTTGCTATGTGGCCAGCCCTTGCTTTGAGCTAACCAGGATGTAGTGAGATGAGAGCAGGAAATTTCACAGCCTCCTAAGTGAGGTCTGCAGCTATCAAACAGCAATGTGGGATCACAGCTGAAGCCCTTTTGCTGTTTCAAAAATGCTAGCCAGTGTAATGCATGACTGGAGTGATAAAGGGCTTAATCTGTACCAAGTCCCTGGAATCTGAAGGAAATGAAAACACAGCTTTTTGTTAACTGAAGATAGAAGTCAGCATTTAAATTTTAGGAGATTCGCCTCTGAGATATGCTGAAGTGATCTTTTTTCATCAGGAGCTGCTGTGCACTCATCCTCGACACAGAGGGCAGCGCAGGGCACAGCTGCTCCACTGCCCGAGGTCCTCTTCTGCAGCCAGGCAGGGCTGGAAGCACAGGGACCAGGCTGTGCCGGGAGGATGTTTCCTCATGGAGCACTCTGGGGTATTTCTGTTGCAGTATTGCTTCCTTCACACCCCTTATGTTGTCCTGTTCTAGGATGAACCCCATGAAGTCTGGAGAAACTTCAGACTTGCTGGAGCACTGCCCAGAGAGTAACCAGCACTGCATTGTCCATAACTGCGTTCAGCTTAGGGTTCACTTGCTCTGAATGTATCTTTTTTTAAAGCTTTTTTGCTTCACTGCAATTTAAAACAATCCTTCCAATGTCTTTACTGGCAAATATGTGCTGAGATGTACAGATACTGCTGCCAGCGTAGTCCTTCCATCACAACTTGAAGCTATGGAATGTGTGAGCACTTTGGAGTGGCCCTTAATTTTGTTCCTATTCAGACATGGAAAACTAGGCAGTGACAACAAAGAAAAATTTCATTTTCCTTCTCAAACCCCACCAGCTCAATAATCCTTTGCTGAGTTTCCTGATGTGGCTGTTTGCATTCTTTCGTGAATTCAGACTGTTAGCAGCCTCCAAACAAAACATGGTTATATGAAGATTTACCTTGGCTGCATTCGTGCTTGGCTGCACGAGACGCAGAGCAGCCAACTGCTGCAGCCCATGGATGTGTGCTCTTCCAGCAGCTGCTTCCTGCACGAGCTCACCACTGCCCAGATGAGCGGGGTCATTGCTTCAGCTCAAGAAGGAGGAGATTTGGTTCTGGTGTTTGTGTCGATGATCAATGAAGTCAGGAGGCTGCATTTACAGAGTGTTCAAAAGCGCTCTTATTCTGACAGAATCAAATCCAGGCTTCTGTTAAATGCCATAAAGTCTCCCATCATTAAAACACTGAGGCTGCAAGTTTGGCCACAAAAATGTTACAGCACTGCAGTTGGTATTCAGTCCTTTCTGCCCGCACTGCCAAGTCTGGCTTGTATTTATCTATTAATTTTCACAGATCTCACGCCTTCCATGCATGCCATAAGGCCTCGGTGTTTACAGGCGTCTCATTGAGCTGAGAACCTCGGCTTCCAGGTTTCAAGGGTCCGCTCCTGGCCTTCGTGGGCAGAGAGGAAGCACAACGTGTGACAAGACCGATTCTCACAGGCAAAATCAGAAGGCTCATAAAAACCCACATTTACAAAGTCAAATCGTGATTTTTTAAGAGGATCTCATGAACTCAGGCTCTGATTTATGTGCCTCAAGTGCCTGGAGCAGACTGCACTGCTGACTGCCTGGGCTGGGCCAGGCCAGAGAGCTCCGCAGCACCGCGATGGACTGTGGGAGGAACCCTCCTTCCATTTGTTGTGTTCCTGCTTCACCGCTGCAGCCTGAGCCCTGCACCGTGCGCTGTTCTCTGCTTGTTTCATAGGGGGCAGAGGGCTCGTCCTGTGGCTCTGAAAGTGCTTAGCCCACGTCTGGCCGGATTTGCAGCACAGGAAGAGCAAATGGCTGCTATGGAACGCGGCGTTTAATGGGAGTGCTGGCCTGGGCGGTTTTCAAACAAACAAACAAAAGCCAGCAGCTCTGTCTGGCACCGGCTGCTCTGTTTGGTTTGCTGCGTTACCGCATTGTGTCTTTTTTTTATCTCTTTGTTACGGTATTTCACAACCCGGGGCCTGGATATCGTAACTCCTGGAGGAGCACACAGCGTAACGGATCACAAGATCACACAACAGTTCACCTCGTGCAAAGCTGTAGCAGAAACGATGCATCATGGCTGTTTCTCAACCTTCCCTGCCTCACTGCTCCGTATTTATTTGGAGACGTTCCTCCAGGGCTCACCCAGCGGCAGGAAGCATGGCCTCCCCCCGCCCAGCAGCACTGCAGCGGGTTGGGGCACTTCCCTATGGCTGTGTCACACCGTGCCAGCACTGTCCCCTTCCCCATCCCTCGGGCAGGGAAGCGGGGCACAGAGTGACCCACACAGAGCACTGTGAGGAACGAACGCTGCCGTCCCCCAGGATGGTGGCTGTGCCAGGCCGCTGGGGCCGGAGTAACCAGAGCGGTGCTCCTCAAGTTGTGTTTTAGAAACACACCCACACGTTAGGATTTAGTTAACGGTTTATTAAAGCAGGGCTCCTTCCTAAGTTCCTCTCAGCCGAGGCGCACAGCCCGCAGGGCCCTCCGCTGACAGGGCCGTCCCTGGGCTCAGTGGCCGCGGCCCCGCGCTGGAACCACCCGCAGAGCCCCCACATGGCCGCCCCCAGACTGAGGCCCTTCCCCGGGCCCACACGGCCCCGCGCCGGGCGCAGGCGCGCTGCCTCCCGTGCCCCCCNGGCCGCAGGGCGCCCGTCACCGTGTGCCGCCCGCCCGGTGGCAGCGCCTGGGAGGCTGGGGGGAACCCGGGGTGCGGGGGCTTTCAGGGTGTCGGGGGCTCCGTGACACCGGGTGGGAGAGGCGGCGGCTGTGGAAGGGGTGGGGGGTTCAGCTGCTGCAAGCGTGGTTCCTCCAACACGGGGCTCTGCACCCCACTTCTGTACCCCTGGGGCTGTGCTTGCCCCTCACTGAACGGTCCTGGGTGGGCTGCAGGGCACGGGGCTCTCATGGGGAGCAGCGGGGCCCTGCGCTTAACCCGCCGCCATGGCCTGGCTGAACCCGCAGCCATGGCCTGGCCAAGCTTGCTGCAGCCCATACCGCAGCTCTGGGAGAAGCTGATCCCCTTCAGCTGTAGCCTCACTTGTGCGTCACTAACATGAGTGGAGAAATCGCTTTTACACAAAGCTGTGGGAACATGAGTTTAATACTTGCGAAAGTGTATGCATGCTTTAAGGAAAGAGTTGTAGAAAAAGCCAGGGAGAGCCCTGTTCCCAGGCATGTGCAAGGCCATGGGCTGAAGTTCCAGTTCCTGTTCCCTTCTCGAGGCTCGGACTGAAGGTCTGACAGACTGTGTGAGCTGCTTCCCTGCTCCCGCTTTGCAGAATTTCTGGGGAGGAGCGGACAAAGCCTGAGTGGTACTTTGTTAAAGTCAATCTTAAAGCTGACAATTAGATTGCTTATGTCCTCCTGCCTTATTCATGCAAGAGCAGTTCATCCTCT
The DNA here is from genome assembly GCA_013396635.1 of Penelope pileata. Classification (NCBI taxonomy): domain Eukaryota; kingdom Metazoa; phylum Chordata; class Aves; order Galliformes; family Cracidae; genus Penelope; species Penelope pileata. The sequence goes on along the minus strand of WBMW01006008.1, from coordinate 180,956 downwards.
TTAATCTAGATTTTTTTAACTTTCATCACTCTGAGTTTTGACAGTTTTTCTCTTCCATGCAATTTTATCTGATGCACCTATCTCCGTTAATGTAGTTTTGCCTAAAGGAGGATGTTGCCGTGAGTAAGTCATAGAACTGTGCCAGGAGGGAGCTGAGCGGCCATGCAGCCAACTGGGTGAGATGGGGGGAGCGCCGAGGCCTTACAGTGTGTGCCTGGGATGGCCGAGGGCAACTCCGCCTGCTCTGGCCGGCTTGGACTTTGGCAGTTTCTGCATGGTCTCATGTTAATGTGTTATGTTGTGTCAGAGTGTTCCCCTGCAGCTTGTGTCACCTCTGGGACGAAGCTTAATGTTTGGTTAACAGTTGGCAGAAATGTGCTGAGCAGGTCAGAAAAGAGAGAGGAGATGGTTCCCGGTGCTGGGGCCTGCGGTACTTCTGCATATGCTAACTGACTCGTTTCAGACCTCCTGACCTTATCAGGTTAGTTCTGGCCACGCAGTGGTTTCGAGATGGACACCCTGCCCAGCTTCCTCTCTCCTTTCCAATTTTGGATGCTGGTGGGGGAGGGCAGGGCACACCCCAGCTCTGTCCCCTGCCTGCTGCCCTTCAGACCTGCTGGGAAGGGCTGGGCTCGCTGGCTGCGTGCAAGAGCCGCTGCCTCCTACGGAGCAGGCGATGCCCGAATTACTGGTGCCCACACAAGGCAACACGCCCAAGGCTGTTTGCTTTGTTTACCTCACTGATGCTCTTCAAAACAAGTGTCTACATTTTGAATAGCAATACCAAAGCCTGTGCAGTCTGGGAACAACACTGAGAGCTAGCAAGTCACCTGTAGTTGAGTTCCGTGCCAGCTGCTGTGTCTGGATGTGCTGGCTGCCCAGTGGGCCCAGCACAGCTGTGGGCAGGGTGGGAGGCAGCCCTGCTGCCGTGGGGTTCCAGCTGCGCTGGGATTGCTCCAGCAGCAGGGATGGAAGGTTCCTGTGCTCTGATGCTTTCAGGTGTCAGAAACCTTTGGCAGTGTGCTGTTAGCACCATTGGTTGGGGCTGCCTTTCCTGTTTGTTTGTGTGCTTTAGTTAAAACCTGAGCTCTCTAAAACCACCAAACATAAATGGGACTGCCAAAGATGAGTTGATAGGAAAACGGCAACAGGTTAACAACTGGTGAAGGAAGCGAGTACATGGTATCTTTCCCAGTATCTGATTTCACTTGAAGTTGCAACCATGTAGGCTCTCACATAAGCTGCACCCACAGAAGTTGCAAACAGAGCTGCCCTTAATTGCTCTTACAAAAGTCCAACATGTATCTGTCGTGAATTTATTACCGAGCTCAGGATCAAGGGCCTTCCATTCCTGTTTGTGTAGATGTTCCAGGCCAGCTTTATGTCACGTTAATGTGCTTGTTGGTGACTTACAGGAGCTCTTGGGATAATTCTCTATTCTGAAAACTGAAATACTGAGTGGCTCCCAAAAAGATTTGAGTACAATGTAAATTGGTAACTAGAGTCCGCTCTTGGTACAAAGCTGAACTGTTCAGGGTTGTCTTTCTCCAGTGCCAAAGAGACTGTGCCTCTTAATATTGAATCATTGGCAGGTGGTGTGTCAAACTCAGCTGAAGGGGAGAGAACTAATGACAGTAAATTTCTTTTACATGTGATCTTTGGAAGTTATACGTCTGAGGCTCTTCTGGGTTTAAGATTTTGCTGGCATCATCTTGGCAGTATCCCTGTGTAGTGAAGGTATGGATTGTATTAGCCCAATGACTTCTAATGGTGGAAGTGGTGGAACCTTGAGAGGTGTTTCACCTGTGCCAATGTAGTAGGCTGACAAGTGACTTTTTCTTCAGGTCCTTAAAATGTGGGTGGTACTTGCTTTATTTTTGCACTGCTCATTTCAGTTCCTTTCCTAGCAGTGCTCTTTTAAGCTCCAGTTTTGTCTTGCTGACTTACATTGCCAAGTAAAACCAGTATTACTCTCGTAGCACTAAGGGAAAATAAGTTCTTCATGCAGCACCTTTTAATGAAATATTTGCTTATGGATTATCTTCTGTCAGTCTAAGTAATACAGCTATTAGAAAAGTGAACTGTTTCAGCTCCTAGGACTGGGATTAGCTGCTTTCTTGGAGGCCTTTGCTTGAAAGGGACCCAGACTCAAAATTGGTTGTGTTTGAAAAGGGAGAGGGCAGGGCAGGAAAGGTTTGCCTGGATTAAATAGCTTGATCACACCTTTTTTCTCCTTTTTAAGCAGAAACTTTTTCATACGGAAAAAAACTTTAGGTGTAGGAAAGTTGATGTGTGCAGCACAGACAAGCATGAAGTATTTTTAATGATCCACGCTGTAATGCCAAGCGTTTCCCTAATGATCTAAGTTGTAACGTAGAGCAGAAGAACAAACGGGTAGAGTGGCTTTCTTAACTTCTCCCTTTGCTGCAGTTTAGGAAGCTGGGTTTCGTGACACTGATGCACAGATGAGCTACTCCGATTGCTTTTGCAATTGATTGCACTGAAACTGTGGCACCGCTATTGCCTCTCCATTCGAGCTTGCCTCAGGTTCTTTTTGTTGTCAGGACTTATCTTTGCTAGAATCTAGCCCGATGTTTTTCCCACTGTGATCATTAGTTCCGTCTGCTGTGGGTAAGACAATGGCAGCTGCAGGCATTCCAGCTCCTGTGCAATCCCCCAGCTGTTCAGAGCAGCAGCGGCTGCTCCGCCTGCTCCCTGTCTGAGGCAGCGCCCATGGAGGGGGTGCATCCTGTTGGACTTGGCTGAGAGGAGAAAAGCAAGGGACTGCAAACTGCTCAGGAGCACTCTGACAATCCAGCAGGTATGTTACCCAGCCATTGGGTGAATGCGTGTCGCTGGGACTGTGAGAAGCGGTGGCACTGACACCTGCTGTGCTCTTCCTGGAGTACTGACACCAGCAGCCCCACAGAAGCCCCATGTGCACGTGGCTCTGCTGAGAATGCAGCGGTTTGCTGGGCTTGTTTGTTTTACCTGGATGGAAGTGCGGCTGGAATAAGCTGTCCTAGCAGGAATGCGGTTTGGCTGCTGTTCACTGGGGCCACTCAAAGGTTTTGTAGGGAGCGTACACAATAGGCAGACGTGCAGTTTGCAGTATAAAAACAGGCGTAAACTGGATCTAGAGCAAAGTAACGTGTCAATGACAGAGGAGCACGTATGGGAAAGTTGGTTCGATGGGATGCTGTCTCCTGGTTTGTTATGGTAACTGAGCTGTGCGGTGATTACCAGGGGCTTACAAAAGAGCTAGACCCCACTGGGCATTTATGCTGTTAAGCTGTATGGTTTTGTGCATCTCTGTCAGTGGAGGTAGCCCGGTTCCATTCTAAGTTGACTGGTGGGAGCGCCTTACCCGAGTGCTAAGTGATGTTCTTTATCCTCTCGGCATTTCTGTTCCCCTCCAACCACTTCAAAAGACAAACTAAAAAATTCCTGCCTCCTGTTTACGTGTGAGGTTAGCAGAGTCAAACATAGAGAAGAACAACTCAAGTCTGACTTCAAATTTGTGTTTTTGCAGGTGCCTCGTGTTCTTATTTGCCCTCAAAGTCCAGTTGTCAATGCTTAATTTCCAAGTATAGAATTCTCTATTTTCAGCCAGATGATGCGTGCTTGTCGTGCTTGAGTTGGATGTGGCTATGAATAAAACTTGTAATAATAGTCTGTAGGTCAGAATCAGCTGGTTAGAGGAGAGGGAGACAAAGTCCATTTCTGAACTTGAGCAAAATGCAAAGCGTTCTAAAATACAGTGCACAGCGCACTTGGTGAGGCTGGCACGATTTGCATGAAACATCCCATGTAGTGCCTTCCCCTCGTGCTTCTGGGTACTTCTGCCTTGGAGCTAATGAATCTATTAACTGTGAGCCGTGCGGCGAGGATGGATAGATATTGCTGTGCAGGCTTTACACTCATGTAGAGTCTGAGATATATCCTTGCTGTGTGCTTTGAGATGCAGGTTTTTAGAGGGGAAAGGTAGTTTAAGATGATTAAGTGGTGTTCTGCTTTGTCTTTGCTTTGTTAATGCAAAGATAAATACTGATTATAGCAGCTGATGGCTTTGTTGTCTCGTGGAGTGAGCTGTGAATGTAAATACCGAGGAACCACTTCACAGGGTAAGTAAGCTGTGTCATGCTTTGTAGAGTCAGAGCATCAGAATTTCTTCTGTGGCAGTGTGTACATTGCTGGTCCCTGAAGGGAAAGATTTGTGGGAGCGTGTGAAGTGCCTTCAGAGCACTGCTAACATTTATTGCACAGGAATATGCATTCCCTTTGTACAACGGTGATGGAATCGGGTACGTGCACTCACTTGTTGACTAAGTTGGACTTCAAAGTTTTGTTTTGAAGAGGCCTTTTGAGGAAAGTCAGTTAACCATGCTTGCTCTGCAACATGGGTATTGAACAAGATTTCACCTAAGGCCAGAGAGTTAGAAGTTGCATATAGGGAGTGTGGGCTGGGTGGGGATTGCCACTTTATGGCTGTACCTCAAGGCAGGAAAATGAAAAGAGCCTGTTTACACACCAAGCCCTTGAACCATCGCTTTTTTTTCTTTTTTCTTTTTTTCCTTGTTCCCTTGCGGTGTGAGAGAGAATGTCCCAGGGAACATGGGATTGTGTTTGGGAGACGGGTGGAATTTCAGATAGGCTCGTTGCCTGAGGAATGTGCCTGGGTGTTTTGCTATTATGTTACAGTCCGGATAACTCTGAAATTATTTCCCTTATTCTTTCAGCTGGTTTTCAAGATCATAATGCAGGAGAAAAATGAAAAAACATAGAAGAAATTTGCTTTTGAAAAGAAGTCACTTGCTGGCCCAGTCTAGAAGATGGACCACTGGATTTGGGGAGCTTGGGCAATATTGCTTCCAAACGCAATTCTTCCTAGCTAAGAAGAAAAGACGAAGTGCTCAGCCAATTGTGAGCTTAAATCACAACAAACTGTACAGAAGTCTGCAGTGCAGAAGGAGGGCACTTGAGCTCCAAAGCAGGTGGGCTCCTGATGTGCAGCTGAATGCAGAAACTTATCAAAAACCTACTGTTGAACCATAGAGCTTTCCTTACAAAAGTACTGAGGGCAAAGAGATCCTGTCCCAGTCACAAAGCTGAAAGCCCATCTGGAGAAGCAGTAAGAAAACTCAACAATGAATCCTTTCAGAGTGAAGATTCCTTGAACAAAGAATTAGAAACTGGCGCTACTCTTAATAGCATCTCTGGCAACGTTCATTATGTCTCATGTGGTACGCAGTGTGGTGCTGCGTTACCTGTAGAGAAAGGTGTTTTTGTATATAGTGGGGAGAGCAATAATGGTGCGGGCAACACAGTCCTAGTAGTTTTAAACAACTATAAAAGGAAATGCTGTTGCAAACGGAGTGGAATGGAACTCGTGGCCCCTTGACAACCGTAAAGAGGTCCAAATTTAGCCATAATACTGTAAAAAAGAGATCTTTATTTATGATGCATAAGAAACTTTCTATGGTTAAATTTCGGTATAGAGTTATAAAATCCCCAGAACTTCAAGCAAGAGGCAAAACCTGCAAATTGAGAAAAATCAAGCCAAGGTGGGTGAAGAAAGTTACAAGGGACCATCGAGAGACGCTCCGGCGGGATTTTGAAGGTGGATTGTGTAATTGGTTTTCCTACTGGAAATCTAGAAGTAACTGTCTTTGGAACCAGTACAGGTTATCAGATATGAACAGTAATACACCCAGATCTTTAGGTGAGGAGAATGCAGTACGTGCATCTGAGATCGGCCGTGCACAGGATGCGGCACCGTGCGCTGGGCTGTGTTCCAAGGAGCCGGGAGCCGGGGGGCAGGACGGCAGCGCTGGCACTGTCCCACCAGAACTGTGTGCTGCAGCTTCTCCGTGGGCAGGGACCGGGCACGAGGTGGAGACCGGCGAGGCTCCGGCAGAGGATTGCTGTTCTGATGTTTTCTCCTGTGTGACGGAAAAAGATATTGCTGTTTCAGGCCAAGATGATGCAGAGTCAAATGAGATTATGGGTGTAGATGGAATGATACCATTGCAGTCCTCCTTGCAAGACTCTGACATCAATGACAATTGTGCAAATGGACCTCTGTCCATGGAGCTGGCACAAAATGAGGACAGCTCTAACCAAATGGAAGTAGAGGGCTCCTTAAACCCGGACATTTTTAGTGCAAAGTTACTAGATCACCCGTACTGTAAAAGTCCACTTGAGGAGCCTTCACCAGAAAGCACAGGACTAAAATCAGGAACTCAGAAGGGAGGCAAAAGGAATGGACAGAAAGCTTCCCGAGTGGCTGATGAGCAGTTGGCAGCGTGGCTTTGTGGTATATCTTTTACACATCTTAGGGCTTCCAGGAGTTCCTGAAAACTGCTGGATGCATCACAGAGCTTAATGTTGCTTTAATTCCTTTGTTAAAGTGGATTCTTATTTTGAATTGTAAGAGGCACTTAGCATAATGCTTAATGAAATGAGGCTTTGGGGAGGAGAACTGCGTGAAGGAAGGCCAAATGAATGCTTAGCTGATGAGCTGTTTTGAGGGATAGTTGAACAGTGCCTCTGCTTCTTTTGATTTAGAGAATAGAATGTCATTTAATTGGAATCTTTGTGGAAAAATGTTGGTAGACATTTAAAATGTCTTTTATCATGTGGTTCAGAAGATGATATGGGGTTAAAATTTCCAGTTTTTTAATGGTTGATAATTATTACTCCTACTTGGTTTTTGAAAACCCTTAGTGTTCTAATACTTCCTGCTGGTCTTATTCACTCATCTTTTGCTCCATCATGTACTAAAACTAAATCATGTAATTTCATTACCCCAGGTTTTAATAGCCAAGTATTACTCACTGTCAGTTGGTTTTCTCCATGCTACTTCATGAAGGAGGTTTAATGAATATTCTTATAATTTTTTTTAAAAAAGACAGAACTAGTCTTTCTGGAGGGCAGAATTAGCAAAAAGGTTTAGGGATTTTTTTAGTCAATGCTGAGCGTGCAGTATCTGATAGCGTCTAATGTGGACCATGGTAAAAATAGTAATCAGTGTCTTATTTATGTATACCAGCATACTGTGCACGTAGTAGGGAGCACCAAGTTAGTGTGTTGTGCTACCTAGTGCCATTAATATAGTGTTCAAGTTCACTTCTGATAACTAAAGTCTGCCTTTGGCAAAATTGGCTTTGTGAATTCCCATAAACCTGAAGCTGGTGTCAGCTAGCGTTAAAGGGATAGTTTGATGTGCTCTTTTTTCTGCCCTCCTTTTTATCCTCACCTAGATTCTGCCTTGGCCTCTCCTGGAAGTTGGCAGTTGAATCCCTAAGGCAAAATGTGTAGAAGGACAAGTTGGACCTCAAAAGATTATTCAGCTTTCCATATCTGCACGTTAGTGTGGGATGTTTTTCTACATCTGGCTTTACATGACCAGCAAGAACCAGGCGTTGCGTAAGAAACTGAGAGAAACTACGGTCCCACAATGAGCAGGCCACTTCTGCAATGGAGTTTTAAAGTTTGTCCAGCAGAAAAAGGGATGTAGCCCTTCTGTAAGAGTCAAGCACAGACATCGTGGCAAAGGTTAAAGTTTTGGAGTCTGATAGGACATCATGTTCCTGTTCATGAGAGGCCTGAACAGCTTCAAAAAAAAAAAAAAAAAAAGAGCCAGGAAACGCACTAAACTTTTTCATACTTGACAATTTTAAGAGAGTTCTTACCTTGCTTCTTAATAAAAATAGCTTCACATTTTCCACACAGTTGAGGGCTCTCCTCTCCTCTCTGAGGGCTGGTGCCAAGTCTGTGTTACATATACATTCGCACTTCTGAGCCCTCTCAGCTGAAAACCTGCAAAAAACTTTAATTTTGGAGTAACTGTACATGAGTTCTTACCCATCTAGGAATGTTGTTAACAATTAACTGCACCTTTTAAAGAAACTGCTGACCTGGCAAAAGTTCTAGGGTAGGTGCATGAGGCAGATGTGTTAGGGATGCTCTTGAGCTTTGAATTTCTCTGTAACAGCTGACCACGGGTGTTAGTGGGCAGCGATAGGCAGGGCGTTGTGGGGTGGGCAGGACTCTGTTCTAAATCCTGTCCATTATGGCTGTGTGATCTTGTGTCAGATCTGAACTTCCTGTTTTCTTGCAAGTTATTCAGTTACACAGCTCAAATGAGGTCAGAGTTAGAGTCCTAGAGCTCTGCTACAGTGAGTCGTAACTATGAGAACAATCCTTCTCGTGAATATGAACAAAAGGCTTTTTAAAATGTTACGTGTTAAGAGAATGAGGTACTTACAAGTCCCACGCATCTTCTACGTAGATGTCTAGTCAATGAGAAGCGTCCTTCCCATCACAGGCTACTGAGATGTAAGGAATAAAAGTTGTAGGTAAGCTTGTGGCAGAGTTGCAGGGAAGGACATCTCCTCTCGAAGGATGCTTCCTTGTTGTCTGCTCTCACTCTTCAAGCCTCCCTTCCTTCTGTCACACAGCCAGGCATATTTCTTGCTGCATCTTCTCTGCTTCTCTCGTCTCTGTTTTGTTCTTGTTCTCTCCTTTCTTCCTTGCTTTTTTTTCTTGGTGGTCTTCTCCAGGCACTTTGTTCTGTCAGATGTTGCTTGTCTTGCCTCTTCCCATCCTGATCTTTGAAAGTTTCCAGAAAATCTCATTAGATATTAGATGCCTTAGTAAGCAGAGAACTGGACATATACTGCAATCCAGCGATACCCTTTCCCATCACACCCCAGGCCTGAGATGAGTACTGGAATTTGGGTTAGCGCAATGTTGTATCTGAGAAAAAAAATCTATTCCCTAGGGTTTTCTTTTTTGTTTCTTGTGTTTTGGGTTTTTTTAGGTTTTTTTATTTGTTTTTTGTTCTGTTTCTAACTCCTCCAGTATTCATCTCTTCATTAATTTCCATGTAATCTATTTTGCTTCTGGTGTTAGGGTTGTCCAGAGCTTTCCCAGACAAGGGCAAGCTGACGTGCCTGTCCATGACACCCCGAGTGCCATCCCTAGGACACCAGGGTCAATGGGTTAACCTTGCTGAGAGTGTCTGCTGGTCCTTCCACTTGCAATGATGAGGAGCTGAACTGGCTGCAGACACTGCTGACCAGGGCATCTTCTGCATACCATAAGGAGAAGATACTGGGTTTCCAGTGAAAACTATTGCATAAACTGATAGCTTTTCATGTTATGGTAACGTTATTTAAGATGCTAATTGGATCAGGCAGTGGGCTGGATTCTCCTCATGGTACTGATATAATTAGTTTGATGTAGATATGTGTGTATATGGTGAGAATGGGGTCTGATCTTTTCCTGTAAAGCTGAATGATCAGATTTCTGCCTCTTTATTTTTGTCCTCCCTCCCCTCGCCCCCGCTTTTATTTAACATTGCCAATTCACAATTAGGTTTTTTAAGGATAGCAATGCCGTGCGTGGTGCTGTGTGTTTGGGTGCAGAATGGCTGCTGCTCGTACTTGGAAGCGATGACTGCCTTGTTGGACTCGGGAACTCGGAGGGTTTTTTTTACATGTTTGCACTTTCATTTTTCTGGTATGTTTAAAGGATTCCTAGATGAAGTTATGAAGAAGTATGGCAGCTTAGTTCCACTCTGTGAAAAAGATGTCATGGGAAGATTAAAAGAAGTCTTTAATGAAGATTTCTCCCATAGGTGTGTAGCAGTATCTCCTTCTGGACTTTATAAAGGACAAATTGCTTGCATTGCTGCTGCGTGCTCCGTGTCTAACGCCTGAAGGATTAGAAGTTCTTTTGTTATGACCTTGACATTGACTTACTTTTTTCTGCTTCTTCGATCCTGTTTTAGAAAACCTTTTATCACCATGGAAATCATGAAGTATCGGGAAAAACATCCAAAAACCTCCACTTGCAATTTCCGGGTCTTCTACAATAAGCACATGCTAGATATGGATGATTTAGCTACACTGGATGGCCAGAACTGGCTGAACGACCAGGTCAGAGATGCTTGGTGTTTGTGGCTCCCTCCCCTCTTTAGCTCTTTTGTGTTAGGATATCAGTTGCTCACTTTCTGCTGCATTATAGATAGACTGCCCTTACTTAAGAAGTAAAAGAACGTAGTGAGTGGCTTTTACAAGGGCAGTGCATTGCTTGGTTACAGGACTGGAAGACAGGAGGTGTCCCGTCTGAACTGCTTCCTTTTGAAGAATTGATGTTGCACTATTTTGAGAAAACAGCGGCTGCCCATATATGTTTTAGTGTCTCCTCACAAGCTCAGTGCTAGAAAAGCAGAATACGAGAACAGCAGAGTGAGGCAGCAGGCTGTGGCCCCCAGCCAAAAAACCAAGAAGGCTGCAGAGCCCAGGGCATGCACTGGTACCCTTAAATTGAATTAAACTGCTTTTCAGATTGAAGCAGACTTCAAGCAGCCAGTTACACAGTCTCTCTCAGGGCAGACTGCTATTAGTTCCAGAGTGCTTGTCCTTCAGACTACTGCAAAATGTTTCTATAATTGCTCAGCTCCTTATTGCTGCTTTAAGTGTGAAAGGTCCTGCTTTCTATGGGAACTTGTGAATTTGGGTTTTACAAAGTTATTGTGTACATGTTCAAATATTTACTAACTCTTACAGATAATTAACATGTATGGTGAACTCATAATGGATGCAGTCCCTGAAAAGGTGAGGGTTTTTGTTTTTATGTGAATGTGCCTAATAAGAGATTGAGAGGGAAGTGTGAAACACTGAATATTTCAGATACAGCTTTGAGGTTTAGCTCAGTGATGTTCTGAGTGGTTCCATTACAATTTGTTCCTTTCTGTTGCTCAAATTTTTCTCCTTTCCTGCACTAAAATACAGTTTTCAGTGCTGTTATTTGTTTCAGAAATTGATTGCATCAGCTCTGCAGGTGGTTTCCCTGCTAGCCTGATTTACTGACCTACCTGTGGAAGACAGGTGCCCTATTTTCCCCCATCCCACAATCTCTTCTCCCCTGGAGGTTTCTGTCTCCATCCTATCTGCTTCTAAAATAATCCATGCCCTCGCTCACCAGCTCAGTTTTTTAGCTGAAATTTCTCCTAGCAGTGGATTCCTGCTGAGCTGACACACCATGAATGGCAGCATCTGAGCCAGGCTCACGTGCTGCTTGTGCTCACTCAGCTCGCAGCTGTGGAGGCTGCAGCAGCTCAGAGAGCTTCAGCTGTGTGCTGGTGAGGGGGAACGGACACAGCAGTGACTGCAGCACTGGTTTGTGCATTCTCAGCAGAGTATTTACCCTTTTCCAACTGCAGTGTGGCACCTAAAAAAATCAAAAAATCAAGAAAACAACCTGTGACAAAATTTGCGGCAGTGGCAATTATAAAAAGCCATCTGTTTACTGGTAGAGCTGAACAATTTTCAGGTGAGACCACAAAGGAAGAACCAAACAAAGCCATTTTTAGATGAGCGCTGCAGAGCCTAACACTTAAAATCTTCACGCTCAGAAGAAAGAGCGTTGTTGCTTTGATTGGTGGTGGTGGTGATTCTTCATTAGTATTCTCTGTACTTCCTGAGCATGTGCTAGGGTTGGGGTATTGGAGATTGTATCTGTTTGCTTGTGTCTGCTTTTTCTTCATAGTGCATAATTGAAATCCTCATGGGAGATTTTGTGCTGGTACCTCAGAATGTGGTTTTGAAGTCTGCTGGCATAGCTAATGGCTGCTACCCTGCATTGTCAGATGCTGAATTTTCTAACTTTTTAAAGTAATAATTCGAGCCTTCTACCACCTCTACACTAGCAGAATTATTCAAAACAGATGTTGCAGGTTTGCATTGGTATTAGTCCGTTCCTGTAATTGCAAGAAGCTAAGCACAGGGGATAATAGTGTTAACCTGGAGCTAAATAATTGTTTTTAACATAAGTCTGCATTTTTTTTCCCATAAACATAGGTTTTTAGTTACTCAGAAAACAGATGTGGCATAACTTAAAAATGCTTTTAAATAACGGAATATTGTTTTTGTCTGAAGTCTGGAGCTGGTCATAGTAGTTGCATACAAATGACTGTGTTGTTGGATTAACTCTCATAACTGTTTTGATGAAATTTATTTTGGTTCTTTTTCGAGTCTCATAGCTTCCAGCAACTAGAAGCCAAAGTCACTCCCTCTTCCACCACCCCCACTTTGGCAATCCAATGATCTCCTTCTTAATCCCTGTAAAGAACAGCAAAAACTAACTCCTTATCCTGGTGTTTTTCTCCCAAGCCCATCCCCAACAAAAATCTAAACATGATATGCCTGGAGATATTGAAGTGTAAATATGAATGCTGCAATGACTCACATCATATATTATGCAGAAATAGGGCTTGGGTTTTGTTTTGTTTTTTTTTGTTTGCTAAAGAGCAGCAATAGTTTGGGCTTGGCAAAGTCTCTGTTTGTCCCTTCTGGGGTTCTGTTTCAAAAACCTGCATTAAATAACGCCTCATCACAAGTTGTTTTGTATAAATTATCCTGGGGGAAGGGGAATGACTGTGCATGAGGCTTGCTGTGCTCATTCCTCCTCTCTCTCTTTTAGGTTCATTTCTTTAACAGCTTTTTTCATAGACAGCTCGTAACCAAAGGATATAATGGGGTAAAGCGATGGACTAAAAAGGTATTTTTTAACTCTGTATTGTCATTGCTGTGGTTCTTTGGGGCTGAGTCGAGTCACTACCTTGAAACTGGGTGCAGTGGGTTATCTGCAGAGGATGGGTTTGCAAAGGAGCTGTACAAAGCGAGCTGTGGTTAGTAAGGAGGAGCAGCAGGGCGATACTATTCAGGTTAGCTCACTTATGTTGTGAAACTGTGCTCTGAGTAGCTTCAGCTGTGGTGGTGGGTTATCTCTGGGTATGTTCGTGCAAGCTGTTAATTTAGCTGCGAGAAATGTCTCCTAATGCTCATGACAGTGCCAGGTACTCTAATCTATGGGAGAGTAGACTTAACTCTGCTTCTTTTTTTTTTTTATCTCAGACTGGGATTGTTTGATGAAATCAAATTGCTAATCGTGGGTAACATGTACCAGGTACTAGCGAGCAGAAACGAGAGGCCAACAGTTAATAAGCCATGCTGTTTTCACGACAAGGACAGAATTCATCTTGCTTCCCAGAGCCCACACCATAACATGGGCTGTGATATTTTCTGGGTAGTACAAAGAGCAGCGCTCTCTTTTCAGTGAACATTTGTCCTTTCTAATATGGTAGATGAGGCAAGACTAATCAAGGACCTTGCTTGGATGTATGATCATTCTGCAGGAGCTCTTAAATAGCACACATCTGTGAAATGCTAGAGATGAACTCATTATCCGAATATAAAATCTGTTCATATAATTTATTAAAATCTCTTTAAAGGAGGCTCAGAATATTGGTGCTTGATATTTCAGGATTTTAAGAAAAAGTTTTCTCTAGCAGTCCAAGTTTTGCAAAAACCCAGGAAGTGAAGGTAGGTTCTGAAAGCAGAACCTGTGTTCGTGTTGCAGCTGAGGAGGGACCAGATTTTCACTTCCATTTCTGAAGAATCTCTAGAGCACGAATGAGAGCTAGAGTTCCCATTGGAAGGATTCACATGGACTGCTTCATTCTGCAATACACAATTAAGGAGAACTTGTTCCTGCTTTTTAAACACACCAGAGCATTGTGCTAGGTTTTATAACTGTGCTCTCCTGGGATACATGTGGCCAAAGCCCAGCGGAGGTGCTCCCTGCCTGTCGCTGCGGTATTTCCATAGCACCTCCTCCCTCTGTCCCTGCTGGCCCCACCAGCCTGGTGCTACAGCTCTGCCTCGCTGCCCTCAGCCCCCTGGCTCTGAGCTGTCTTGCTACCATGACTCTGGGTCCCCACCATCTTCTCAGTACATCAGCTCCTAATTAAAGACTTCTAGCGTGTGGCTGCCTGTCTGCACTCTTCTGCTGCAGGATCACATGCCTGCAGCAGTCCCACAGCTGGGGCCGCACGAGGGCCCTTGGGTTCAGCCAGACCCCGCTGGAGCTGCACGTCACAGGAGGTGCAGTTCCTTTCCATTATTCCAGTTCTCCTTTGCGGGCTGGGCTTGCTGCTGGCTGACATCTCCGTGCTTCTCTGGGAGAATGATGGATCGTTGTGAACCGAGTGCTGTAATCCGCTCGGGAAGCGGTGTCTGCAGGAAGGAGCCAGGACTGGAGATGCTCGTGACAGTCAAAATGCTGTTGTGAGCAGAGCTCGGCTGATAGCTGCTGTGAATGCTCAGACCTTTTTGTGCCTTCAGCTTCCCGCTGTTATTCAGAAAACACACTTTTCTTTCCTACAAATGACCTGCCTTGTACCAGCAGTGCAGCAATTATGTACTGTTCAAATTGCACAGTACTTTAAAAAAAAAAAAAAAAAAAGGCAGCATAGAAATCTTCCCACAGGATGAGTTCATTTAGTTCAGTGTTCTATTTCTGCTTATTTTCTGGACTGTACCACCAAAACCCCAGCAATTAGGCGACCGTTTGGAGGGGAGTGAGGATCATGACAGCCCTGGCTTGAGTTGGTTCCAAAGCATGAGGCTCATCTGCCACACAGGCACTGGGGCTGGTGGCTCTGATCGACTTGTTCTGCACTTCAAAACCTTCTCCCTTGTTTGCCTGCTTGTGGCCACAGTACATCTGCATCAGCACGAAGCTCAAGGAAGCACGGTCTGCTTTGTGTTCGCCCCCTTCCCTGCTGGCCAGAGCACCGTGCCCGTCTGCGCTCCCAGCGAGGCGCGGAGCTGTCTTACAGCAGGGGCAGCCGGGCTCTGCTGGCCTGGGGGCCTTTGGCACAGCTGCTCAGTACATCACCTCTGTGATGCGGATCAGATAGAAGTCAGCAGGGCTCATACTGCAGGAATGCGGTTCCTGAAGAGTCATAATTAACCCACACTGAGTCTCAGTTGTGTTCCCATCGATACTCAGAAGAAAACCCACGTGGATGCAGGTGTTGAAATACAATGTGAGCAGACTTCTGCCACAATACAGTGGTGACGTGAGCTCTGGTACGGTACGATGCTCCTTAGCCACTGTATGCTGTAGCTGTACTTCTGTGCCTGCTCATAAGCTATGTGTGAGGGAAACGTGAGGAGTGTGTTGGAAGAGTGGAGGGTGGAAAAGACACCTGCAGTTAGGGGTTGGTGGAAGGGAAACTGGGATAGGACTGATCTCATGTTTTGCTGTGTTGTGGCTATGGGGTTGTTTCTAATGTGTATCATTCTTCTTGCCAGGTGGACTTGTTCAAAAAGACTCTCCTGTTGATCCCTATTCACCTGGAAGTCCACTGGTCCCTCATTACTGTGAACATCCCCAATCGAATCATTTCGTTTTATGATTCCCAGGGCATTCATTTTAAGTTTTGTGTAGAGGTAAGAGTGACAGCCATTTGCGAAGTTTGAACCATTTTCTTAAACAACCTCCCTTTTCCTGTTCATCCTTAAACTTTGAATGCACCGTGTCTGCTGTTGTCCTGCTGTGTATGAAATGAGAGTCAGCTTGCTGTGCTGGGGGGAGCCTGAAGCACAGACCTGGAGGGTCCTAGAGTGAAGGGAGCCAAGGTCCAGTGGCATGTTCCCTAAATAGCCTGGGCGTGTGTTGGCACTCCTTTTGTTGCTCTGCCTTGCCACTCCCACAGAGAGCAGGGGCTCAGAGCCAAGGGCCTTAGGTAATCAGATGGAGGGAGAGTAAGAGCAATTCTTTGAACTGCAACAGGATGTGCCTTTAGGAATTGATAAATTGCTGCGCTTTTAGGGGAGATCACCTAGGTGAGAGAACAGGACTGAAGATGCTGTAGTGCTGCCCACTGGGGTTTGTGTGTTGCTGTGCTATTAACAGCGTGTTGCTTTTTTCCTCTGTCTGCACGAGTACACAGTGAGCACCTCTGATTGCAAACCAGCCACCTTTTGAAGCTGCTACCTGAACAATAGAGTTAAAATATCAGTCCTTCTTGTGAAGAAGTCAGGAAGTTTTTGCTGGGTCTAGCAAATTGTAATGACCCTCTTAGAAAAGCTAATTTTGTCAACTTAATTGCTTGTTTGATGTAGCAGCCCTCTACTTTTAACTGTGTGTAGTTGTTGGCTTACAGCAGAGTAGTAATTATTGTACCCAGGAGAGTTCCCAGCTAGGACTTCTGAATGAAGATATTGGCTTCCTTCTGGCATTTGCTGAAGGTGAAGCTAATGTTTGTTCTGGGAGCAAGAGACCTCATGCTCTCCAGCTCCTGAGCCTGCTGTGTAAAGCAGGGGTCCTTCTCAGCAGCCCTGCAGTCTCTCCTGCAGTTTCCTATCCCTCTAGTCAGGATGCTTGCACTTAATTGTCTCACAAATATAAGACACCTCTATTCTTGCTCTTTCTCAGGGCTAGGAGACCAATAGCCCAAACTCCTCCATGGTCCACCCATTAAGCTGAATGTTAGTGTGCTGGAGTGTGTTTAAATTGTGCTATAAACCACCAGCCTGTTTACAGAGAAGTAGAAGGATTTACTTAACCCAAGACCAGAGGCTCATTTATCTTGCTTCCTTCTCTTGTGTCAGACTATTTTTTCCTGTATGTCACTAAAACGCTCCCTGGAGCTTTGTTGATTAGCTGCACTTCTCAAAGTGTTTTTCATTGAAATTCAGGCAGGAAAAGGCTATCATCCTGAATGCCTTGGTGTCAGCTGAGTAAGAACCCACGTGCTGGACCTGTGGGGTGTGTCTGCACATCTGAGAGTGCTCTGACTTTGTGCATGAGTGCTCCAACTAGCCCAGTGTGTACTGAGGCTGAGGGGTGTTGAAGCCTCCCTTGATGGACCAAAATGAGCCTGGGTGATAGAAGATGTTGGTCTCTTTACCCCTAGGTCTGAGCTCAGCTCCTAGTGCTTAATGCTTACTTGAAACTTGTCCTCATTGTCAAAAGGATGTCAACAAAGATGTCAGTGTCTCTCTCCTGTTCTTTAGCTGGTGAATAATGTTTGTTTTTTTTCCTTTTCTTTATAAAGAACATTCGAAAGTATTTGCTGACTGAAGCAAAAGAGAAGAATCGCCCCGAGTTCCTTCAGGGTTGGCAGACTGCTGTGACAAAGGTAAATGGCAGCCTCTCGAGTCCTGGAGTGTGACTTTCTGGCAGATTGTAGGAGATTGCTTCTAAACCCATGTATTTTTTATAAGTAGTGAATTGTTTCATGCTGACTACAGGGAAGGTGGTAGGAGCTACACCAGTGGTTACACATGGGAATTAAAGTTTTGTCACTCATTCACCCCCCTCCAGGTCTTTAATACTTTTCTGTGAGTAACTCTGGTTGATGAAATATCCGTGCAGCAAAACCTGTAGCTCATGCCCATGTTGGCACTAGGTCGTGGATAGAGTGAGCTGGAGACTCAGTTCCTAACTTCTCCCAGAAGGACTGTTCTGAACTAGGCTAAGTGGATGGGATTTGGTGAGGGGGGGAACAGACAAATGCTGCTGCTGCCCGTATTTTGTATGTGCGATGGATAGACAGCTTGGGTCTCCAGGGCTGTTTGTAGCACATCACATTTGATCACAAGTAAACAAAATCTGGCAGCAATAAAGGGAATAACTTGTGTGTAGTGTAAATGAAGGAGTACGTGATTTGTGTAGCCATCCCAAAATGGCTCCAAAGATACAAAACAGGTCAGTGCACACTAGACACTCCCAACAACTCCCACCTTGCACAGGATTATTTTTAGATGATGCTGCAATAGAATGATTCCTTCCACGCTCATGCACACCCTGCACAGTCAGGGTTTGTCTTCCTGCATTCTGTAAGGTAGAGGATTTGGGAGTTGAGAAAAATAATTATTTTACCCCTTCAAGTGCCAGAGACATAATGGCACTGGCAAGTGGGACTTTCTAGCTCTGTGTATCAAAATTCAGCATGGCTGAAGAAGTAACAAAGGTTGAAAGTTATCATTTGAGGCTGCTTCACTCCCTTCTGTTGCCTGACTACATGCTACCTTTTGTGTTCTTTGAGAACCTTTGATGTGGCTGGGAGAGGAAAGCCCCTGCCTGTAGCATGGGTGCTGAGAATAATCTTCCTCTGGACCTGAGTGACTTTGCTGTTGCAGTTTGGTCCTGTGTAAAGCAGATAGTGCTGTACAAACATTTATTTAAACTAATTGAGAAGCTGTTCTGCATAGGTTGCTAAAAGAAAATAAACTTGAAAGATTTGTAATTTGTTTTCAGGCCTATAATATATATTTTTCTGAATATTAGGTGTTATTCTAACAAGATGTTGAGTGTCACCTTGCAAAAGTTGGGATCAGAATAAGTAATTCCAACTCCAGTTACTACTGCTGCAGAACAACTGGCTCTAGGAACAAGATGCCTAATCATTTTGCAGAATCTGCTTTTGGGCTTGAAGCTGGGCTTAAAGAATTAGAGAATAGGTATCTGTTCTAATCTGTCTCTTCTTGTTTATTTTCTTTCTAGTGCATTCCACAACAGAAAAATGACAGTGACTGTGGGGTTTTTGTGCTCCAGGTAAGAGGTTTTTTTAAAAAAAAAAAAATCAGTGGCTTCTATTGTTCACGTTGTAAATGTCCTTTTTCAATTGAGCCTTTTCCTTTTCTTCAGTACTGCAAGTGCCTCGCCTTAGACCAGCCTTTTCAGTTCTCCCAGGAAGATATGCCCCGAGTGAGAAAAAGGATTTACAAGGAGCTGTGTGAACGCCAGCTAATAGACTAATAAAATGCAGCCAACCTAATTTCTCTGGCATTTCTGACAAGTTGCAGCTGGTGTTTGTTTACTTGAATTTCTGAAAACTTCCGTGAATTTTGAGCGATTCTCAGCTGAGTGGTGTGGCCACTGTTGTTACCTCAATTTTCTGACAAGCTCTTTAACTGGCAGAACATAACAGAGTTGCCGTGAAATATTCCTAATGTCAGTTTGGTTCTCTTTTGTTCTTTCCTGTATTTAATATTTATTATCTCAGCATGCATATAGGCAAAGCATGCAACTAAAACCATAAAACTGTAGATTTGGTGCACCTTGGAGATGTAGCTAGAAATGACAAATACAGGTGAATTTGTCTGGAAACAAAAAGATGCATGATATGTTTTCTGATGCAATAATGCTTTGAATGTATCAAAAAAACTCAATGCCATAAAAAGAACAGCTAGGACCTATTTGGTTATTCTGTTGTCCCTGATGTGGCTGTATAGTACTGGATTACCATTTTTTAGGGTGGCTAAACTCGTTTACAGATTTAATTTGTGGAGACCCCTTATTTAAATAGCAAAAGTTGCTAATAAAGTTTGTTCTGTTAACACTTACCTAGCTGTCACTATCAGCCTGTCCCCATAGATAAAAAGCAGCCTTTGCACAAGAAGGAAATTTCAGCATTAGTCTGTATAATAAAAAGTGCAAAGAAGTTCAGGCAGTGAGATTGATAGCATGTTCCCCTATGCTGCAGAAGTCTCCATGGTGTGTGTATTAAGGAGGAGAATTGCAAACCTGGCCCTGAAGAGTCACAGCTCAGATAGTAAGATAAAATCCTTGGCTGTAACTGTTTAAATCTCAGATGGCTTTGAGTCGTTTTTCCACAATATGAAATGAAATGTACCATTTCTGCATCTCTCCCTTCAGCTCTGTCTTTAAATGAATTCCCTTCTAGCTTGTTGTCTTTAACCTCCCATTGGCTTTTGCCTTCATTCAAATATAAATTAATTCATTTCTGTTGCATCTGCTTTTTGATTGTCTCAAGCATCCCTCGTTTTGTTTGCATTCAGTAGCACTGATGGGACTGGTTGGGAAGAATGGCACTTGTGGTGGGTGCTGTACAAACACACAAAAAAACTGTTGTTCTGCTCCAGAGGGGCAGGAGGCTGTAAATCCAGCTCTAAACTTTGCAGTATTGCTACACTGAGCAGGGATAAGTGAGAGCAGTGGATCCTGAGACTTCTGTTTCTTCGCCTTGATCTCTAAACTGTGATGTGTTTTTTGATGAAGAAAGCCAGTTTTGTTTGAAGAGACTGTTGTGTGGGACTGCTGCACCAGCAAATGTCTTTGCTGTGTTTTTCTGCCAGTAAAGGGAGTGAGCACAGAGGAAAACCATTCTCAGTGCTACACGTCATCTGTTGCACAGCTTCACTCTGTCTCCGTGTCTGTCCATAGCCCTGCCTTGTGACAGGAGTAAACCACTTTGACTTTTCTGTCTTGCAAATTAATTCAGGCTTGAGCCAAGCCAGGTGCAAATCCCTTCTGGATTATCGGAGGGAGCTGGGAGAAAAGAGGGAGTGCCAAGTGCAGTCAGGCTCGGAGATGGAAGCCTGTGTGTGCTTTGTGCTAGGGAAGGAGGTTCTGCAGTAGCCTGGTGTGTTCCCTCTTCCCCGTGTTGGCAGCTGGCAAGGGCTGGCTTAATTTAGCAAGATAAGGAAGGCCTTAAGCACTTGGCTAGATAATTTAAACAGGGAACTTAGTGAATCGAAAAGAACCTTAAGACCCAGACTGGCCAAGCATAGATTTGCTCATCATATGGTACAGAGGACCACAGCGCGTGGTTTCTTTGTGTTTCCCTGCAGTATAGCTGATACAAACAGCAGCACCTCGGGGTGAGTGACTGTGAGCAGTGGAGGGTGACTTCCATGAAAATTGAGGCTTGGGATGTAGTTTCTCTTGTGCTGGGCCAGAGCATTTTAGCTAGCGTTGCCATTCTCATTTCTCCATGCTGCTAGTGCATGAACCACTGCTTCTGCCAGGTGGTGGGACCAGCTCAGCTGAAGGGGGTTAGAACTAACCCAGCCAAAAGGCAGCTCTTGACCCAGAGGACAGAGGAGTTCTTATGAAAGCAGTGCCAGCTTTGGATGCACGCAAGCGAAGCCATGTCCTCGAGCAAAACCCGCTGCAGAAAGGGAGTGAAATGCAGAAGCAAGTTGCCTGTGTATTCAGAATGTAAGGTGTTGCTAAGGAAGCTTGTGGTGGTGTACCAGCCTGGGAGACGCTTACTTTTCATGGGAGATGCCATGTTTGTGGGCATTTCTCTGTGGGAGGGTGTTGGAGCACTGGAGCACAGTCCTTTCCTGACCGGTGGTGCCTACAAGGAGGTGGTAGGAGTCTGTCTCCTCTGTGTGGGGCTGGGAGGAGTCCTTAATCCTGATCTCTTTATCAGTGGCATCAGTAAAGGGAGAGTATTTCTGTGAACTTTGTGTTTAACAGCGATGTCAATGCTTTGAAGCAAGTGCATGTGTGCACCAGATCGTGGGAGGGGAGGGGGCTCACGCTGGAGTCACTGCCTTGTGAACTGGGGAACAGGGTGGGGAAGGATGCATGTTGGGAAGCACTTCTGATGTGCTTCCCTGTCATCTAGAGGTTTGCTGACAAGTGTTCCAGTTGGTTATGGGGCAGTACAGAGAAGCTGAACTCAAGCCTCCAACTGTGAGTACACCAGTGAGAGGCCTCTGAAAAAAAGAAGGGGAAATTGAAAACAGAGCTAATGTAAGCAAAGTATGTTGGTGCAGGGTGGAAATTAATCACAGGCCGTCAGAATCTCAGACTCTGTAATGTTGTATCTTGTGAAACTGGACTAATTAACTCCTCCTTGAGAATGTCTTTGATGCCTTAGAGGAGATGGACTCCATAATCTGCAGTCATTTTACCATTTCTTAAAACATTCAGGACTGTGTAGAGTGTTTTTATTATGAGAGGCACATTTATGTGGATGTAGTTATGGCTGTTAGCAATTCCATTAATGTGATATTCAGAATTTCATAAATCACTCTGAACAGGTTTGGCTGATGCTTAAATTTCATGACTTGTTCTGAAGAGATTGTCTCGCCGTGCTGAATTACACAAAGTAGTCCCAGAACGGGTGAAGCCTCCATCCTGTGCGTGACAAATCCGAGCTACCTGAGTTGTAATAAACCTGAAGCACAATTGGAAATAAATGATTAGTTTCCCTTTTGTTTGCTTTAATCTATAGTTTAGAATGACTGTGCAACTGACATAAATCAAAAAAGTAGAAAATGGGGCCTTGGTTCTGGAGGGCATCAAAATACCTTAGATGCTTGCAGAATGGAGGATGGACCTTAGTGCTGGTTCATGTGCTCTGCTCCATTCCGCCGTGGCCCTGCGGAGTGTGAGGGTGCTGTCTTGGAAGCTTCACTTGCACTGTTTGCTGAGCTAGACAGCTCGTGAAGAGCTGGTGGCTTGTATTGCTTCTCTGGCGTGATGTTTAACCTGTCTGTGCCTGGAGTTTTGACTGGCATTATCTGCTGTAGCATTTGTTCAAGTTAATGTGAGAGTTTAAACCTTGGGAAGTGACGTAGACTTAACTCTGCGGGGCGACGACTCTGTTTTCGGGGTGTGTTGTTGCATCAAATGAAGCCCACGTTCCTGCGAAGTAATAAAATTGAGCTTTACCATAAATCCTATTTTCTTTCAGCAGTTTGGTTTCATTTTAATTTTAAAAGCAACTGATGTGATGGTTGAGGGAGTGTTTGTAGCAGCTTGTTTTGGAGCCTCTGTTATTAGGAGAAGCCTCCGCAGCTGATGAGTTCAGTAAGTCTGGGCTGTGCGCTAACGATGCTCCCTGCTCCGCAGCATTGCAGCGATAGAGCTGGCTGTGCTTTAAGCCATGACAGCATACAAGATTGGAGATGTCACCTATTGCATAAATAAGGGTGGAAGTCTTGCGTTAGACGCTTTCTACCAAGGTGGCATTTAAAAAAACACAGATCTGTCAACGGAACAGGTAGGGCTTAAATTGCTTTGCTAGATCAAACTAAATTAATGTCCTTCTGGTATGGCTTGTTGGTTTAGCTGTGTAACTAGAGAGTTAAATCTTGTCTTTGCTGAATTTTACAAAGCCGTACAGCTTGTGAATTGGTGATGATGGGAGGAATGAAGGCTTAGTGAATGACTCTTTAAGCTATTAATCATGAGACTGGCAACATCATTGTCTTTATTACGTTCATAATTTAAAAATCCTATCATGGAGGAGGAAACATGGATACTTGTTAAATATATTCTTTCACTGGAAAGTGGTAAGAAATCAGATCGTTAAAGTACAAAATCATGAGAGACACGAGAGCCTTGCCAGGAACAATAATTACTATTTATATGTAATAGGCATTGGGAGGGAAGGAGATGGGCCTGCTTTGCCTGTGCCTGAACCTAATGGATTTTATGAGTAACCAACTAGAAGGGTTTGGGGATTGAATTTAGTTTTCGGAGCGTGTAATATTACGAATTATAGAACTAAATCTGTTGCAAACAGAGTGAAATATCTTGAGAAATAAACTGATTTGTTTTCTCTGAACACAAGTAAGTGGGACGTGTGCGAAGCAGCTCCTGCTCCTGCCTGAAATTCCAACGAGTTCTTATTAATTTTTGTGTTTGACTCCAGCTTTGCTGGTAACTCATCTCCTGTAATGCAGAACTTCCCTGAGGCTCCTCACAGGCAACTCTGGGAAGTGGCTGGGAGGAAAAGGGATCGAGGATCTGCGCTGCGTTGTGTTAAATGTGTCACGGAGTGAAGGGCAGAAGAGAAACTGAGCTTTAAATAAGATGTATTTAACTGGATAATGTGGGTCAGGTCATGTTTATGGTATATGAGCTTGATACAGACAAGGAGCTGCCTTGTTTATGGAAACCTTTGGGATTAGCGAGAGAGAAGGGAAGAGATGGCTTCTGCAGGGGCCGTGGCTGTGCTGTGTGCATAGGGATGGCATGGCTTGCTTCAAGTCCATGCATTTTAGATCAACATAATGCAGGCAGCAACTGCAGCTCAAGAAGAAACTCTCTGCGCAGCGTTCAGCTGAGCATCACGTTTGTTTAGGACGGTTGTGGCTTGACAATTCATCCTCAGCATCTCTGACAGCCCCAGCCTATTGAGAAGCAGACAGGCGTGCTGCTCCGCTGCCAGGGCCGCCTGAAGGCTCATGCAGATGATGCTGATGCCAGCTCACCTTTCAGCTGCTGGCTTCTTTGGGTTTTCTGTTTTGTTTGTTGTGAAACAAAGAAGTCTGAGGTGCAGAGAAGTCTTAAAGCGTCCCTTCAATGAGCATGTTCCCTTTTCATTCAGGGGCCCTGGCTCTGTCGATCTGCTTTCGGGTTTGTGTGCTTCTCATGCAATTACTGTAAGAAGGCAATCTTTAAATGCTGCTATTAAAGGGCAGAGAGCAGACTTCAGGGCTTGATTTTTGGCAGAGTTTGGGGTTTTGTCCTCTGCTGGATCACAGTTCAGACGAATGTATTTTTCCTTTAGAGCCTAAAAATAGCTAAATTTTTTTGAAAGCTTTAGGCTAACAAAATGCAATGCCTTCAATGTCTGGCCACCTAGCATTCCTAGGCACTCGCTTGTCCCTGGACAGGATGCCCCGGTCTTTAGAAGGGACCGGGGTGTGCTGGGAGAGGATCAGCACTATTTAAAAAACAGAGAACATCCACAGTCAGTTCCCCAAACCGCTGTTTGATTATTTTAGCAGAACCTACATTAGAAGCCGAGCACACGGATCCTGCTGCGGTTCCTGGCGGGGCTCACACCCCTTCCTGCAGCTCCGAGGGCTCCTGGGCACGGGGTGGGCCCGCTGCCTGCTCCCGGGGTGCTGGGTGGCCACCAGATGTCACGCACGCACCGTCCCAGCCGCGTGCTCCCTGACCGAGGCCCCGTGCCTGCTGGTTGCGTGTCGCCTGCCACGTTGGTTGTGTTCTCGCACGTTTCCCAGCAAAATCTGCACCACACTTGCAAAAGGAATGTGTGTGTTAAACCAAACACCGCCCTTCCATCCAGCCTCCATCAAATCCACTGAAAATCCCTCTGTATCAAACATGTAAGTGTTTGGCTCCGGCACGATTACTCCGGAGTCCCATCAATTTTACAAATTGACCGAAACATTTTTTGGTAGAGAAGTCTTGCATACCAGAAGTCTTTAGTCTGATCAAACTGCTGCCTTGCTATAGATCATGGCTGTTATTTTTATAGCTCTGTATTACCATGGCAAATGCTGGTGGCAGGGGGGGAGAAACCACATCAGTAGCTACTTCTGTCTGATTTGTGGTCGTATGCTCATAACTTGACATGGTTTTGCAAATAACTAAACAAAACCAGGAATTCGATTAGGGGGGAAAAAAAAGGGGGGAAAAAAAAATCCCCAAAAAACTGCTGCATCAAATATCTTGTGTGGAGATTCTGACTTGCTCACAGATTGGATGTTTTAATGGAAAATGGTTCGGAGCAGGAGTGGGAAGCAGTTGCCCTCTGCGAGGCAGTGGGGCTGTGCTGCGGCTGTCAGCTGCTGCCGAGCGCTGTGACAGCCTCCGGGCCATGAATTTTTTGGAGTTTTGATTTAATTGCCGGTGTCTGCTCAGGCTTTAGCCTAAATTTAGTAACGTACAGGGCTGCTTTTTCTCTATAATACCTTTATAAATTCCTGTATAATCTGATCTCTAATTTTAAAGCCATCTGTCATTTCTGAGCGGTGTATTTTCGAGCTTTAAAAGGTCTAGTTGCAGGGAAATTTAAATTCAAGGCCTACTGAAAGTGCATTTTTCTGTAAATTATTCATTGGTAAAAATGTCTTTGAACTTGCGTTTGTGTAGCTGAGGAGAGAAGGGGGGCGGGTGGAGGGCTGGGCTGGGCTGGGCTGCCTGGGTTGGTGCTGGCAGCACAGCCCGGGGCAGCACCCAGCAGCCCTGCCATAGAGCCCTTGGGGATGTCCCCTGCCTGGCACATGCCGTCCTGCTCCCATTCACTAGGTGGCATTGCTTCCTAGACTAAAAGTTTCCAAGTAGCTCATTAATTATGCTAATCCACGCAGCGGACGGAAAGTGAACTGCACCGCGATGGCTTTGCCCTTGTCTCCTTTTTGTTCCATCTCCTCCGCGGGTGCGGTGTCTGGGGTTGGCAGGGGTCTGCAGCACCCTTGCCCCGGCTGTGGGAGCCCCGGGGAAGGCTTTGGCTCGGCAGATTCTGGTGAGCACGTTGGGAAGATGCTGCACACAGTGACCTTGCTGCTGACAGCTGGCTCTGCGGTCCCAAATGCATCAGTCAGTGCCCTCCGGAGTTGCTCCTCACTACGAAGTGTTGCTGTACTCGCTGTGGGGCAGGGAGAAGCCCTGCTGTCCTCAGGCAGGAGCAACGCGTGCTGACATGGGGACCCTTTCCTACACCAGCCAACCACCAGGCACCAGGAGAGCCGCGTGCCCGGCTGCGGCCCGTCCCGGGGTGTTTGGATGGCACAGTGTTTGCCTGTTTCCCAGGTAGCCCTGTTATTCTGCATTCTTCAGCCCTTCCCTGCTGCCTTCCCTCCCTCCTCCTCCTCGCCTCAATGACAGATCAGTCAATTAAGGGCTGAAGCACGGTGAATTTAAGATGCCTATCTGTTGCCAGCGGGAATTAATTGGAGCCTTTGGTAGGCTTTAAAACAAGGAGAGGAATTTTGGCTTCAGGCACCCATTTTAGTACCAGGAATACTTGGTCTGCCCGTAGGACACGTGAAGAGGGAAGGCAGCGTGGAGGGGCCGGGTCCCATTCTGTGGCACGCGGGGACCCGCTGGGCTGAGGAGTGCTGGTGGCTGAGGTGGCAGAGGGCAGGCCGTGCTCCCTGCAGGGGGTGGCAGGGCCGCTCCCCAGCGGGTGCATCCCTACCCCAGCGCCTTCCTGAGTGCTCCTCAGCCTCAGGGGTGTCGGTGCTGCCTTCCCTTTGCACCCTGTGGGATCGTAGCACCTGAACACAGACCTCACCCAGGCCGTGTGCCACCTGCACCGGGTGTCGGGGAGCCACGCTGCGCCCCGACACGGCCCGCCCTGCTCTGGGACGAAGCAGGGACAAAGCAGGCTTTGAACACGGCTTTTCATGAGCGAGCGAGATAAAAATAAATGTAAATTGAAGATCCTGTTGCTCATGTGTATTTTATTAAAAACTACAGAGTTGTTCATTCTTGCTGTGTAGTATAATTGCTAAAATATGATTTGTAACCAAATATAGCTGCTCGCATTAAATGTGGCCCTGCTTCTTACTGGGGAGGATGATAGGGTAAAGGGCTGCTCATTTCAGCAATTACATAGCTCAAGTTTTTAATTCAAAACCGTAGCTCTTTCACTTTCAAAAAAGTGAACGTAACGTTGAGTGCTTTTTAACCTGAATTTTGTTGAACTGCAGTTGGATGAAGATTGGCAGACAGTTAAAATATACAGGATACCTTTGGAACTGGTTGAATACAGAAATGAAGCTTGTCAAACCGTGTTTTGCATTTCCAAGTGATTGAGCAGAAGGTGATGAACGTGACAGATCCTGGTCACAACAGGATGCGTTCCGTCGGGTGTCCGGGGACTCTGGAGCTGTGAAGAGGGTTTCCAAAAACCTCTTAGGAGAGACCAGGGGTCCGCGTTCACTGCTTTGGTTCCTACAGCTTTTTGCAGTGGTTCATGTGGCCTTTTTTTTTTTTTTTATTCATAAGTCTGGTGGTTGTAGCTCTCAGCCTTCCCCCATGACTTGAGGGGACACTGGGGGTGCGGGGCCGGGAGGATCCCTGATTTCCCACTCCTGGAGCAGGCTGGGTGGGGATGGCCTTGCCCCGTGCTCAGTGGCAGGGCTGGAAATTGGTGGTGTTAGGAGATGAGCTTTCTGCATGACAAACTGTGTAAATACTTGCATTAAAGTGTATAAATTCATCCTTTGTTCCAGTCCAGAGGCTGACGCTGACTGTTAGCTGTATGTTGAAGTTAAGGATGCTTGCTTGCTTTCTGATTATGCAGCCCATTAAAAATCCCACATCCCTGACACCGTGAAGACGGAGTGAAGGCAGCATATCTCCGTTCATGTAGGTGATAGATTACACTCGGTGTTCGCTTTGATGCGTGCCGTGGCATTCGTATTTAGAAGCAGATTATTTTTAAAAAATGACACGGGGATGTTTGGTTCAAATCACCTTGTTAGCCTTTTTTTTTTCTTAAATAAAACAAAATCTAGTTGTTGATGACCAGAGAGAAGACAGTGGGGGCTGTGAGCCAGTTGCTGTTGTGCTGTGCATGGCACGGTTCCCGAGATCTCCTTGTTCCTGCCTTAAATATTTGCTGGCTGGAGCTCGATGCTGATTAGCAAGTCAGCGTGTTGTGGCAGTCCTCGAGTGCAGGAAAATGCCTTTTCAAACCTCTGGTGTTTCCCAGGGACTTCAAGAGCAAGTCTCATGTCCGTATCTTTAATTCCTAAGGACCCCTCTTGTGAGAGCTAGATAGAAGCTGTTTCAGAGATGTGTCTAAAAATCAATAGTCCTGGAAAAGAGTAAACAAGTTCCCTCTGATCTGAGATGAATGCCTCCCGGAGCCTGCGAGGGGCTCTGGGGAGGACCATCAAAACCATCCTCGCCCCCACCCCCGTGCCAGAGTTTTCATCTGGGGGAAGAGAACAATTGCATTTAATTTGGAATGCTTTGAGGAAACGATAACTTTTCCATTAGAGCTTTTTGGGTCATCGAATAGACTTACATAATTCCAACCTTATCTAAACAAAACCATCGCCTTTGGTTAGGTGTCTCCAAAGCCACGCTTCTGAGAGCTCGTTCAACAAAACGTTTAAAGATTTTATTTCTGTCCCAAAGGTGAAAAAAAAAACTTCAAAATGTCAGAAATGCTGTTACCTGATGAACTCCATTTTTTTTTAAGGTCAAGAAAAAATGATGGATACTGTAAGAAGTGTTTGCACTGTTACCTTGTAAAATATGCACGCCGTGCCCAAGTTCATCAAGGGAGAGAGTGCCTTTCAGGAGCTGGAACCAGCAGAGGAGAGCGGGAGTCCTTGGGCTGCTCCTCCTTGATTCTTCTGCGATTGATTTTTGTTTTAAGTTCTTGTGGTGTAAATAATTCTAATGAAAAGGAGAAAATTGCTGGGTAGAGTTTATCATCTGGAATGTATAGGCTTAGATGGTTTCTTGAAATACAGAAGACAGGTGAGCAGAGCCGTGAGTGCCCTGGGGAATAGTACCAACCCTTTAAAAAATAAAAATGAAAGCCAACAACAAATGCTGAGATCGCAGTCATCCTGCGGGCAGGGCCGGGGCTGCTGCGGTTCAGCATTGCTGCACGGAGGTGCGCAGTTACTGCGGCCATAGGAGGCTGCGTGGGGCCAGGCCCCCTCTCACAGCCCTGCGAAGGGGCGAGGGGCTCCTCCAGGCCTCCCTGGCCCCGCCTGCCTGTCTCCTCCCTGACAGCGGCGGGTTTGCCTTCCTGCTTCGTGAAGCTGAAGGCTGGGCAAGCTCTCGTTCCTCTGCCAAAGCTCGTGCTTAATCCTTCCCACGTTGTTTTCTCAAAAATGTGATCCCGAGAGATGGGGGAAGCACGTGCTCGTGGAGGGAGGGGGGCAAGGGGGCTTTGAGCAAGGCCACGATCCACCCCACGGGATGCCCAAGCATTACAGGTCCAGCTCGGTGGAGCATTTACATTTGGCCTTCAATTCTGTCAGTCCCTTGCTTGGGTCAGGAATTTTGCCTGTAATGCAGCTTTCTAACAGGGCTGTGTGTAACTGTGCTGTTGGTGACTTCACAGGGCCGCCCGAGGCCGTGGCAGGGCCCGTGCTGGAGGAGGAGGCTCGGGGAAGGCGAGCGCAGTGAGCCGCAACGCTGCTGCTGCGCTCCTGGGCACGGGGAGCAAACTGTGATCCCTTCCCTGCTCCTCTGCCCCGCCACCTCCGCGCGGGTTTGGCCCAGCGCTGCCGTCCCTGGGGACCCCCTGCAGGTCCCTGCGCAGTCAGCACGGTGGGAGGCACCTCCAGGCCTCGCTGCAGACAGCAGGAACCTCCGTGGGCTCTGGCGGGCGTTAGAGGGGGTCCGTAATGCTTTGCAGACCAATTTTCTCTCTGTTATTGTTTTAAACTCCCTGTTAGCTGTCCCTGCTTCCCAGGTTTCCGTGTGTTTCAAATTATTTTCCCCAGAGGCATCGACGGCATTTTTCCAAATTGAATCTCATTTATTTTCTACCCAGGTTTCCAATCTCTCTGGGGCCCTTTGTATTATTTCTCAGTCCGCACTGCCGCGTACAATGTATCCTAATTTAGTATCGTCTGTGAATTATATTAACATGCCCTTTAGTTCCTCCTGTATTTAATGAAGATATTTCCAGCAGAAAAAAAAATATATCGAAACTACGTTTTATTAAAATACAAAGGCAGAGTCTTAAAAACTCCTTCGTGGGTTTCCAATATGAATTCTAAATCTTTTTTTTTTTTCCTTTTGAAGAAATCTTCAACGTTTTAAAGAGAAATTAAAACCTTCAAAACCTCCAAGTTGCTTGGTATAAAAATTAATCAGTTTTTCAATTAGCTGAGGCCTCTGTCCCTGCACGGTGAGCTCTGCCCGGAGCGGTCTCTGGGGGTGATGGAGACATCATCGATGTTTTTGCAGCATTTTTTCCTTAGACCAGCACCAAACATGTGTTTGAATTTCTCAGTAAATTTGTTCGCTTTCCCTTTGTGACCTTTCTGGGTTTGCTCTGTGGCTGTTCTAGCAAACATGTAGACTGGCAGGAATGATGCTGAAGCAGCATGTTTTAATGCAAACTGTGCAGGCTTATTCGTAGGAAGTGATTTTCAAATTCATAATCGTGAATATTCGCCCTGTGAGGTTGGTTCTGTTGTGAGCTTTTAAGTACAAGCTGAGCAGCAGTGCCTGGAGGTGCCAGGCTGGGAGAGCAGCGTGCCTGTGGCAGGGAGCAAGCCCTGCGCTGGGAGCTGCATGTCCTAGCAAAGCAGCTCCCGTTTCTGGCTGTGAGCAGGGCAGTAGCATGGGCAGCAGGCCGTTTGCTGGAGATACGTCTCCTGGAATAGCTGCTGCATAATTTCCAGCAACGAGCAATTTCATGGAGACTATGATCTGCTTGTGAACAGAAATAAAGTGTAAATTGGATGAATAAATTGTTCTCAGTGAATGGTTTGCGAGCTCTGGAGGACTTTCTGAGACGCGCTGCAGCTCGCTGGTGTCTTCAGTCCTCTGTGTACGGGTGCCCAGACCTCGTGTGCGAGCAGGCACGGGGAGAGCTGCTGGAACGCCTTTACTCCAGCACGTGCTGGCTGCTGGCCCCGGCAGCGTGCTTGCACTGCTCAGGTGGAGGAGCAGTGCTGCGGGCACTGCAGGCAGGCTGCTGGCTGCTTGGAAAATTCCTGCTTTGTTTTGTTGTGAAACACAGGGATAGGAGTGAGTCAGGACTGGTGGTGCCTGCCCCTGGGCAGCAGGGAGGGCTGGCGTTGGAGCTGGCCCTGCTGCTTGGGCTGAGGGCTTTGCTGCCTGTGTTTCTCTGTCCCCTTCACATTGCCGTTGCTGTCTTTTGGCATCACAAAACGAGCCTTTTCCCTGCAGATGGGAGGGTTTCCCCAGTCCCTGGGGCTGTGATACTGGGGCTGTGCCAGGGATGTCCCCGCCGCCTCTGAGGGCTGGGTCGGGGACGCTGCGGATGCTGCCGCCGGCTGCTGCAGCGCTGGTGTGCAGCAGCTGTAGGAAATTAGAGGAGCCGTGGGGCTATTCTGGGAAACACCAAGGGAGATCCCCGAGGTTTCTGGAGCAGAAAACTGGCTCAGAGCTGCCTCCTGCCACGCCTGGCAGGGCTGATGTGGAGCTGGGCATGGAGCCCCGCAGCGCGCAGCGTCCCACGGACAAAACCACGGGATCCAGCCGGACAGATGCCCTCGGGACCGCCAGGAACAGCGATGGGCCCGACCCTGCTGCTCAGGGACTGCCAGGTAAGTCCTTGCTGGGCACCCAGGATGTCCTCACGTGTCACTGCTTGCCCCTGCCTGGCGGCTGGTTTGGGGCGGGGGTGTAGGGCATTGCCTGCTTCCTGTGTCAGAGATGTCGCTGCTGCAGTGCCTCGCAGGGTTTTAGGAGCAATGAAGATAAAACCTTGCCCTCTTCAGCATTACCTTGTGGAAACTTCAGGCCCTCAGGACTTCCTCCATCTGTTTCTGCCTCTTGCCTGCAGAGAGGTGCCTGGCTTTAAGAGATACCTGCTTGTCTGCTGAGCAGGGGCACTGTTCCCGTTAGTTTCACCTGAGCAGATGAGAGCCCGATTGCTCGTCCCCAGGTGCTAATTCCTGTCTTTCATGGAGCTAAAACCTTCCAGCAAGAGTGTCTGAAAGCCACGTAATGCGAAGTGGTAATGCTTGCGCTGGGACTCGTACATTAGCACATACAGGTGTGGAGAAAGCTGGGCCCAGCTATCTGCTTAGCATTGTCAGGCCTGATGAGGCCGTGCTTCATTTGTTCTACCTGAAGGCTGGATCTGCCTCTTGTCACCCAAACCACCTCTCCTTTAAGTCTTGGCCATGAAGGGAGGCCTCACGGGCCTGCCCACGACCTGCAGCCACCACGGCTGCTCTGTGCAGGCAGCACGGGGTGGATTCCCAGCACCCTGCTTTCCTCATCCCCCATTCTGAAGTGGCCCCAGCCTTCAGGGCAGGTGCTGCTGCCCCTGGGGACAGAGCCAGACCCCGGTAACTCTGTGCTGTGGGCCAAATACCGAGTTCTCTGGCCGAACATCCTTCCTCCCCTTTATCGATAATTTTAATCGTTTTAATAACGTCCCCTTGCACGGATAGGATTACAATTAGAGAATGTCAGAGCCTTGTTATCATCTAATTAGAGTCACATTTCAGCAAAAGAGAAAGGGAAATCTTCAGGCGCTGCCTCGTGCAGTGGAATGGGAAGAGCGCGCTGATTGGAACCAGCTGCGGGCCGGGCCGTGGGGCGCGGGGCAGGCCGGGCGCTGGGCCCCGCTCGCGGCCCTCTGAAGCCATGGGCGCAAAGTGCTCCCAGGCCGCTTCGGCGGAGCAAGAAACTGTGGCGCGGTCCAGAAAAAACAATCATGCTGTCAGGTTCACCATCTCACAGCTCTAACAGCTGAGGGGGTCAGAGCAGCAACACAACGCAAACCAAAATAAACACCACCTCGCTCTGCCAAAAAGCCTTTATCACTCTGCTGGGAAAGAGGGAGACGTTTTCAGACAGCTTTAACTTCTTCCTTTATATTTTATTTTTTTGGGGGGTTGTTTGTTTTTGTATGCCTAAATGTGAGCGGGGAGCCCCGTTCCCCCCATGAAGCTGCGGGCTGTGCTCAGCCTCTGCCCTTCGCAGTGCGTCCTGCCTGTGGAGAAGGCGGCATGGCCACGAAGGACCTCCTTCCCCTATGGGCTCAGCAGCCTGAACACCTCTATGGGTCTGCCCTTGACCTTCAGGGAAGGAGCATGCTCCCTTCTTTTGGGGGCTGTGGCAGGAGCAGGAGGGCCGCAGCCACCTGCTTTGGCGGTGCACGCCCGAGGCCTGCCAGCGCCGCGCCGCCATTTTGTGATGGGAACACCTGCTGTGCGGAGGGGCCCAGCCAGCCCCACCTCATAAATAACAACAGTAAAAGCAGTTAGCGCTCGTATCGCGCTCTGCATCCTCGGGATACTGTAAAACCCCGGCGGCTCAATCGCAAGCCGCTCGCTTGATGTTCACAGCGCACTGGAATTTTTGGTCTCTGAGCAAAGCGTGTTTTGTGGTGCCAAGAGCTGCGCGCGGCTCAGCTAGCGGCTCTGGCAGGGAGCGGGGTAAGGTCACACCAGAGGCACGCAGAGCTCATGCGTGATAGCAGTGAGGTAGAGGTGTCAGCCCGTGCAGGACTGGCTGCGTTCTGACAGGCGGATGGGTCACCAGGGTGGGAGCCTGGCAGAGACAGCCATTGGGGTGGCACAGGGCTGCCAGCTCCAGCTGTGCCTGGAGCCAGCGGTGTCAGGGGTTCCCCTCCCTTTCTGCTGCCAGTGTTACCCAAGCTGCTTGTTTTAAAGGGCTCGTCCAGCCAAAGTGTCATTGGTGAGAGCCCAGGCTCGAGTGGATCCGAATCTCCAGTCCCCAGCATTTTGGGACAGGGAGAGCCATTCCCCTCTGCAAGCTGTGATGGGCAGAAATGGAGGAGGAGAGGGAGGAGGAGGGCTGGGCTGGGTTTTTCTTTTCTCAGATCAGTGTAATCCAAATGCTTTCCAGAGCTTGGGGAAGGAGAGCGGGGTTTCTTTAATCGAAATGAAAACCATCTCTGATTTCCTTTTAAAGCGTGCTAAAACGTTTCATTCGACCTGATGCGAAGCATTGCATTTCATTTTGAGTTTTAATTAATTTTGTGATCCTTCAATTAAGCTAATTTCAAAGGAAAAACGTTTCTCTTAAAACTGGAAGTCAGAACGTTTTGAAGATCATCTCTGCCTCTAAAATGCTGCTTAAAAGCATTGGATGCTTTGCTCTCTTGCTAGAAAGCCAGGTTAATTCCTGCCTTTACAGAGCCTCCAAATGCTTTGGGAGTTAAAACTAAAAAAAGGGCCTTGTTCCTCAGCAAGCACGCGCTGCTGCCTGTGATCCTGGGATGAAAGGGGAGGTGGTCTCATCTCAGACCTTCATACTGCTGTAAGTGTTCAGGGTGCCGGGAGGCATAGAGGCAGCCTGCCCGGGTCAGTGCTTGGGCATGGGCACAGCACAGGACAGCGGAAGTGTTTCCTGCTGGAGAGCTGGGTGCATGGTAAATGGGCTTTTGTCCCCCCGTCTTGCTTGGCTGCTGCAGCAGGCTGTGTGTCTCAGCTCTGAGCTTCGGCTGAGCCCCTGCATCAGCATCGAGCTCCACTGGCACCACAAGTACCCACGATCCTCTGACAATTTCCCAGGTTTTATGCTTTAACGCCTTGCCTTTTTCAGCCAATTAAAAAACAATGACAGACTTTAAGGTATACAAATGTTTACATGGTACTGTAGCCAATAAATCCCACCCTGAGGTCCCCTGGGTTTCCCTGAGCCATCTGGGCACATCTGAGCTCAAGGTGTTCCTATGAGTAGAGGCAAAAAAAAAAAAAAAAGAAAAAATTATTTAAAGAAAAGCATTAAAAATCTTACCAGGCTGCACCATGGTCTCAAGAGACGGGTGCTTGGCTGCTGCTCTTCTGCTGCCCCTCGGCACACAGCAATCACTAACACCAGTGTGAGGGAGACCTTCGGACTCTGCTGAGCCTTAAATGAGGACACCAGGCGTCTGCTGGCCACCGGCAGCTGGGGCACAGCGGGACTGTGCCAGAAGGGTCTCCTGCACCGTTCTGGCAGGCTCCACCAGATACAGCCTCCAGCTCCACGGTGCCCATAATTCCCATTTAAAAGGCTGTGGGTGATGGGAAGAAGGTGCTGTGCTGGGAAGAAGGCGACCTGCTGGCGCTGAACCCATCCAGTGAAGCGAGACTGCGCAGAACTCAAAAATGGTTTCGGAATTTAGCGGCACCTTTGCCCCCAGAATGAAAGCTGGCAAGGTAGACTGTTGCTTTTTCTAGATCCCCTGTTGGTGTTTCATGAACATAAAGTTTGAGTTATAATGGGATTTCTGGGTGTCAGTCCAACTTTGCATGTCCCTGTGTCGATACTCCTGAGTGTGTTTTCTCTGCTTAGGTGAGTAAAGTCAGCACTCAGGCTGGCAGAGCAAAGCACCTTTGTTGCATTTGCGTTAGAGAGGCAGGATGCCTGTTTCAGGGACTATTTCACCAACTCCTTCTGTAGAGCCTCCTGGCTCCCTCCTCTCTGTGCTTAATTTGGTGCTCCATGCTCTGGTCCCAGCAACCTGCATCTGGCCTGAAGCCACCTTCCTCCCCTTGCCTTGGAGTGCTTCAGGAGCCGCCGAGCCCCGGCACAAACTGCAGCTCTCAGAGGACAGCTGCAATTCCTGTCCCACTGCCCCTGGTTCCTGGGAACTCTCCTGGCAGCTAGCAAACACTGTGAGTCATGCTGAAGGCAGCCAGCCCCACTTCAGCCCAGCAGCGTATTTTGATTAGTAAGAGGCTGGCACAGGAGCTGAGAGGTTCCTGTGCCTGTGCCAGGCTGCACATCGTTTCCCTGCTGCACCAGGCTCCTGCTGCTGTCGCCTTGGGGTGACTGTGTGGTGCTGGGGCCACGCTTGCACCCCATCTGAAATGGGATGAGGTGGGGGCTGCTGTCCCACCCCCCTGGGACAGCAAGATGCTCACAGCCCTGCTCTCCCCATGGGGCTGGACCTGGCCCCGCTCCTCTATAGCCCAGCCCCTTTTGGCTCTCATTCTGCTGCACATGAATTCTGTGTCTGGATGTTGGGCTTTGTTTGCCCACAAACCTGGGCGGCTTTGCAGGAGTGTGGGTTAGGTCCCCAGACACGTGGGTGCGATGGGAAATTGCGTACGCTCACACCTACATCCGCGTGTGCAAGCTGCTGCGTGCTGAGAAATGCAGGCTTTTATCAGCTGCGCCTGTTCCGGAGATGCCTGGTTAATTTATCAACTGAGAGGCTGCATCTCGCCACAAGTCTCATTTCCATATTCTTTCCAGATGGTCAAGATGCCACAGAGACACTTTCAAAGTAAATAACTCGCTTCTCCAGCAGCCGGCCATCGGCCTCGCCGCTCGCTGTCCCAGATGGCTGCGGAGTGCCGGTCCACGCCGAGCTGCATGGGTCATGGCAGCGGGACATTCCCTCACCGCTCCTGCTGCGGGGTGAGCTGGAGGTGCCCCTTCCTCCATGGGCTCCAGCATTGTGTTCCAGCAGCCACTCATGATGGAGGCCTGGGGTGAGGCCTAGTGGTGGGGTGAGGCCTAGTGATAGGGGCCCAGGGTGAGGCCGAGCGATGGGGTGAGGCCTGATGATGGAGGCCCGAGGTCAGGCCTAGCGATGGGGTAAAGCCAGGCGATGGAGGCCCAGGGTAGGGTCAGGTGGGTGGAGGTAGACCAGCGATGCTCAGCTCCCGCGCAGCGCCGCTTTCTTCCGCCACAAGTTCAAACTGAAAGGTTAAAAGCATTTAATTATGCTGATGCCTTTTCCCCCTGGATTAAACAAGAGGATAAATAGAGTACAGCGTGTTTCCTTGGATTTGATTCTGTTTCTCAAACAAGCGGAGGGAGGCAGCAGGCTAAGGATCCTTGGCAGCTGTCACGTTCCGCGTTTGATGGTGTCAGTTCTGCCTGTTCGGAGGTGTTTCTCTCGCCGCTGTCAGCATTTTCCGGGGGAGGATGAATGCATTGATACAGTCTGTTTGCTGTCCACATATTCACAGTTCATGTGTTACATTTTACATAAAGTAAACCTAGCAAGGGGAAAACTAATTCTGCAATTCTTCAAAGCTAATGCAGAGTAAATATATTCTGACACTGACAGGTATTTCTTATTAAATAGCTCTGAACTGCGGTACTCGGTTTTGCTTAAGTGGCATTATTCTCCCCGAGCAAAGACAGTTCATTTATTAGTCATTCTGAAAACCAAATAACAAATATTATTCTCTGAGCAAACTAAACAAACCATTTAAAAGGGGCCTGTCTGAAATGATTAAAGTACAGTGTCTGAAAAGCAGCTGACATTTTAGTGCCAAAATACCATATGGAGACTCAACCGCTTTATTAACATGCTTCGACCCAAGCTGCAAAATCTCCCGACACCTCGGGGCGGGGAGGAGCAGCCTTCCTGCGAGCAGGGAGAAGCACGGCGAAGCTCTGCCAGTTCTTAAGATGTCATTTTGGCAGCACGGAGAGCGAGGTGCGGTAATTGAGGGGCTGGATGCGAGCGGAGTTTCGATTTCTGCCAGAGATACGCTGTAAAATAATTCAGCGAAGCCGAAAGCTCGGGCTTTCCATTTGCACCATAAAAAATAAATATATGGTGTTTGTCTTGCCTTCTTACAGCTCTCTTTCTCTTAACTAAATATTTCCTTTCTTCTGAGCGTCAGACGTTATTTCTAGCTTTCAGGCATGCAAAATAGAAGAGTGCACGCACTCACAGATGTTTATTTATGGTCTGCGTGGGGCTGGGCTTGTGTTTGTGGATCCCCCGCTCAGCTCGGAGGATTTCCATCGCGAGCACGGGGACAGCTCCACACCACGGAGCCATGGGTGCCATTCACGGCCCCAGTCCTGGGGAAGTGGTCCAGGGGTTGAAGCGAGTTGGGGCCATGCAGGCACCTGCTGGGAGCTCCTCCCTGCCCTGTGTGCAGAGCGCTGTGCCTGGCCTGGCTTTTCCTTTTGGTTTTAAACGTTTTCACAATTCATAAAAATCCATCAGATAGCGAGAGCAAATACATTTTAGGCTGGGATTTGTTCACAGAGTGTCTCCTTGCTGGCTCTGGGCAGCTCGAGCTGCTGGGGTGGATGTGACGCAGGAGGTGTGTGGGGAGTTGGGTGAGCGAGCAGTTAGGAGCTGCTGCGCGTTGTTCACCTGCATCTCTGGGGTTGGGTCTGGGTGAGCGAGGAGGTCCAGGTCTGCTTTCCTTTGGTGTTGTCAGATTACTCAACTTTGGGGACTAGCAGATGACATTGCACCGCCGGGGTAACGGTGTGCTTGCGGTGTAATTGCAGGCACTTGGCTGTGGCCACCCCGCTGCTGTGAGCTGGGTGCTGCCCGCACCGAGCACCCTGCAAGGAGCCCTTCGCTCCTCTCAGCGAGCCCGGGAAGTGCTCGGAGTTCCTCTGTGGGCAGATGGAGTGGTTCGATGCGGCGCTTTAAATAGCTCCTCTTTGGAGAGGGTCAGCGAGGCAGGCGGGCATCGCGGCTGTGCTGTGCAGATGCATTTTGTGCTTTCAAAGATGATGCTGTGGGCAGGGAAAATGAAAGTGGGTGCAGCCCTGCAGCTCAGTACAGGAGTGCCGGGGATGTGCTGCCGGCCTGCACCCTGTGCGTGGGTGTCCCTCGCTCTGGGCGGGCAGGAGGCTGCTGGCACAGGCATGGTGCTGGGTGGGAGTGGGGTCAGCAGCCCCAGGGCCGGGAGGGAACAGCTCTGCTAATCTGACACCGAGACCAAGGGCTGCTAATGAGGAGCCCGGGCTTTGGTTCCTATGGCAACTTGTGTTCCTGAAAATGCAAAACAAAGTGTGAGAAGGGGCCGATCCTGCTCCCTGCTCTGCTCCTGCCTGGTTTGCCACACTGGGGTTGTGGGGTCCGAGGGAACAGTGCATAAAACCTATGAGCAGATTGGGGGCTCGGGGGGCTTTTCCCCCTCACA
The DNA here is from genome assembly GCA_013396635.1 of Penelope pileata. Classification (NCBI taxonomy): domain Eukaryota; kingdom Metazoa; phylum Chordata; class Aves; order Galliformes; family Cracidae; genus Penelope; species Penelope pileata. The sequence goes on along the minus strand of WBMW01006008.1, from coordinate 142,077 downwards.
CCGCTCAGCAGAGCCCAACCTGCTCCCAAAAAGCTGCCCCCACGCAGCCCAGCACAGGGCAGGAGCTCTGCCCGGTGCTGGCATCACGTTGGCCGCAGCCCCGCACCGAGGCTGGGGACGCAAAGCCACAGCTCCGCTCCTGCCACCGCAGCAGCAAGCGGCAGTCACTGCTCGCTCCTCGGATGGTGTCTCCAGGGCCAGCTGGGTTCCCTATAAACTTTTATAGAAAATATAAAATGACATCTGGAAGCCAATGGCAGAGAGGTTTTCGTTCCTCCTGTAAGCAGGGACGAGTGTTGCCCTCTCTTAATTTCTCACAAATGTTATTGTCGAGCTCAATGGAGAGAACGAAATTGGTAATTGGGTTCCGGGCTGCTGGAAGCTCTCCCCGCTCCCGTCGCCGCTCGCTGCATGGATTTCTGGAGCACAAAAGCCACCCAACAGCCACGGAGCTGTGTGCAGCCCCAAGTGCAGGTACAAGAGCTGAGTTCGTGTTGCTCCACCAGGGCAAGGCAGCGCTGCTGGGGGGAGCTCGGGAGGGTGGCGGGGAGGGAACAGGCAAGTAGTAAAGCGTAGTAAAGCAAGACAGGCAGAAACCTACGCAGGTTTGTAGGAAGAGTGAAGCTTAGAAAGTAGATGTGTTAGCAGCCAAAATAAAAAAAAATACATGCCAAGGCTTTGAGGCAGCAGACGTTCCGACAGCCGCCGCAGGAAGGAGGCCCAGCGCCCGCCGCGTTGGTGCCGTGCTTGGAGCGGGGGAGATATTCAAGGGCACCGGGGCTGGGGAGGGTCTGTGGGATGCCCACCTCCACCCACTGGCTGTGGGGATGGGGGGGCTGGAGCCATGCAGATGCTTCCCCGTGCCCCCAGCTCCCCACCTTGCCCGTCCCCATCGCACTGCACAGTGCTGCCTGGTTCCCCGTCTCCCCCCCCTCCCCGACCTCGCTGCCAGTTATAAGCTTCGGGAGACCGACCCTGGCACACCAGCTTCGGTTTTCAAATGTTCTCCTTTTTGATGAAGTCAGAGTGTGGGAAGTCCTTGAGGACTGCCTCAAAGGAAGTGTTAGCTTTATGTGCAGAGCAAGGCGAAAAATAATCATCTCATTTCGCTCTCTTCGAAGCTGGAATTATCCCCCCTCTCCTCGCCTGCCCTCCGTGCCCGCTGGCAGGAGCAGAGGACAACGTGTCCTGCCGTGCCCGGCGTTCCCACAGCCTGCGGTGTGGTGGCTCCGAGGCTGCACAGGCACTCGGCCGCATCAGCGGTGATGCTTCAGAAAATGTGTGAATGGAGCCATGGTGCGTGGGGGCCACATGGGGAAGCCCTGCCCTGGGACACGGTGCCAGGAGCTGTCACCATCCCCAGTGGCTCAGGGCATCACCGTCCCACTCATGGAGCAGTGGCAGTGGGGTGGGGTGTTTGCTGACCATGGCCAAGGAGCTGGCAGCTGCTCCATGTCCCTGTGCTGTGTGGGCACCCCTGGGTGTGCAAGCAAGCTGCCTGTGCCAGGAAGAAATGTCCCAACATTGCACGGGGCTGCCCCCCGTGAGCATCCATCGCGCTCCCGTCACCCGAGCACAGCTTTCACCCAGATGTGTGCCTTCCCCGTGGCTCAGGGAGCTGACAGCTCTCAAGTACATCCCAAGGATGAATAAAAGCGACAGAGCGGGGAGCGATACCCGCAATCAGCTGGAGGCTCTGGGAAGACGGTCTCAGATCTCTGCTGTGTCCTGGCGGCCAGCGGACGCCTGTCACGGCCACTTGACCCGCAGGCAGATGGTTCCTGTCCAGGCAGCGCGCTGACGCTGGGCTGAGATAGGCACTGCTGCACGCGGAGGGACAGGGGGGAGCGCGTGGCAGCGTGATGCCAGGGCAGTGCCACAGGGACTGCGAGCCGAGCACGTGCCCTGTGCCAGGGGCACGTGGCAGCCCCTGGCTGTGCTGTGCTAATGCCGGGCTGGGTCAGGGGGGCTGCGGGAGGGCCCCCAGAGCTGGGTGGGAGCGTGTCACCGGGCTGATGTCACCCAACCATGATGTCACTGCTGTCCTCTTCACCGGAGCACTTCCAGTGATAGTGGAGGCTCTGCAGTCTGTCTGCCAGCCTGGCACTCTCTGTACAGCCTAATTAAGCAAGTGTATTAATAGAATGGGAGCCTGGGCCTGGGTAATGTTCTTCTGCCACAGACAAATGCGGAGACAAAGCAGACACTTTCTTCAGAAGTACGGCAGGATGCTATTAGCGGGCACGCGCTCACATCCCATTAGTGCCATCGCTGTTAGGCAGCGCTGAGTCATTTGCATTTTAAACGAAGCTCCCAGGTCCAGGATCAGCTCTAGGAAATGTGCGAAGAGTGCAGAGGGTTGTCCAGGGCTGCAGGGCTGAAGGGGCAGCGCACGGCTCAGCTCCTGCACCACGAAGCCACCGCACGAGGTGACACTGTGTGGTCACCCAAGGGGACAGGACCCCACCTGGCTGTGGGGACAGCTTCTGTGCATCAGCATCGCTCCCGGGGAGAGCTCCCGTACTGCCCATCCCCAGCAGAACTGCTCCGCGAGCCTTGAAACTGCCGCTTGCCCATCCCTGGCCCAAGTGATGCTCTTAACAAATGATGGCGTAAGTTTGCCAGGAGAGGGAAGGTGGCTTTCACGGAGAATGGGAAACGTGATCCAGCAGAGCCTGTGGAGAAGGGGTCCTTAATAGGAAGGGACTCATTTCAGAGGGCGGTGCTGCAGGAAGGAGCCCTGTGCCGGGGTTGGGATGGAAGGAGAAGGACGGAAAGCAAAGGGCTGGTGGCACAGGGCTGGCACCGGGGTGCCCTGCTCGTGGCTCTCAGCACAGTGATGGGTGCTCCTCACCCCCAGGCTGAGCTGCCCGGTGTCCCCCGTGCCTCAGCCACTGCCCAAGTGCAGCCCGGCCCACAGCCTGGCTCTCACGTTAACCCCAAATTCTTAACGAAGCGCCTGTGCTCCGCTCCATCCTAACGAGGGCCGTGGCTGGCGGTGGGCAGGGCGGCTGCTCAACAACAGTCAGGAGGAGAATTATTTTAATGAATACATTTCCTTTCAATTGTGTGCGAATAGCGAGATCCCATTAGAACGGGGAAGCAATTAGAGCTAATAAAGATGAACGCGCAGCGCCGGGTGCGTGTGGAATAACAAACAGCGAACAAAGGATTCAGGAGCGAGCTGACTCTAATCCAAACAAACGAGCGGCGATGAAAGGAGCGCGGCCGGGTCCCCGACAGCGCGGCACGCGGCCCCACCGCCAGCCCTCGCCGCCAGTCCTGGAGGTGATGGGACCGCTCGCCCAGCCCAAAATGTGGGTGGCACCCGGCGGGGGGTGGGGAGGAGCCCTCCCTGCTCAGGGCTGGGGTTGCCCCAACGGGGACCGTGCCGGGCACGGAGCAGCCTGAGCGTACCGTCAGCGCCGTGGGTGGGTGGAGCGGGGAGGAAATAAAAGCCTCTTCACCATGAAGTATTTACACAGTAGGCTCGCAGGAAAATTGGGTAAACCGATAATTACCCGAGGATATTATTGGCTTTGGCAGAGTTAATAACAATTAGTGCTCGTCCTTTTCCAGACTCCTTACAGGAGAGACCTTTTATAATCCACAGCGTACAAAAGACCCAAACCCCCAAGAACTGCTTCCATGTGTGCCTTGGAGAAAAATCCAACAGTCCCTCCTGCTGATGGGCTGCGGGAGCGAGAGCCGCCCAAAGACACCGGGAGTGGGCTGAGAGCCGGCAGTGGTGGTGCCGGCAGTGACAGCGATAACCACGCACCGCTGGGTGTGCTGGGAACCAAGTCCCATGCTGGGGCTGCAGGGGCTGCCCTCCCACCCCCGCACGGGGACGTGGCTGCGTGTCCCGCGATGGACGGCCTTCAAACGATCCCAAACCACGAGCGAGCCCCCCCGCCCCGAGCCGGCCCATAAATCACAGCGTTATAAAAATAAAACAGCTTTGTGCGTGCACGCACATTTCAGGTTGCCTTTTAAAACCTGAACTTGTTTCTCGCACGTTGGCAGAAGAACAGAGGGGAGCTGGAGTCAAAAGGCGAGCTCGAAAAATAAACGCATACTTCTCTCTCGCTGCTCGCGAAGGGCTCCCATAGGAGAACAGAGAACACCAGGGCAGGAAGAGGCACTGGAGGGGTCGTCGTGCCCTCTCCCCAAAGCAGAGCCAGCTGCTCCCCACAGCTGTGGTGATGGGGTACCAGTGGGCACCCTGTGGGCCATTGGGTCCATTGCCCTCCTGACTTCCCCCTTTTTNCATCCCATCCCATCCATCCCTGCCACATGCACCCTGCTCCTCGCCAGCACCCGAGGAAGAGGCTGGAAGTTGTGCTGTCTTAAGCCACAGTTTAACATAATGAGACATCCTGGCTGGAGGGCAGTAATTACTTTTATAATCCTTAAACATATATTTTTTTTTTGAAAAAATAATTGCCTCCCGATTCAATGCCTTTCAAAAACCCTTTTAAACGGCACTGCTTTCTTCAAACAGAGCTCAGCCAACAGTAATTACAATAAATTATTTTAAGTCCTGAAAAAAATATATAGAAATTAATCTATGTGCACAAACTACCAAGCAGTTGTCATGTACCCCCCTCCAGCACCAGGGCGATGCCTGGCACCGGGGGCTCATGCCATGCACGAGGCTCCAAGATGAAGGGGTGCGGGTGCTGTCGGGGCCGTTTGGTCCTCAGCTGGGATAAATAAGGCGTAATTCTGCTCCAGTCAAAGGAGACGGTGATTCACAGCAGCTGAGGATCTGGCCAACAGTGTCAGCATCACGACAATAGCGTAATGTTTTCATTATGCATTGTTTTTTTTCCAAATGCTTAAAAAATTATCTAGGAATTACTCACACATCCTGTAATAGTTACCAGTCTCGGGTGCTTAGCAAAGGTTTCTTGGGACAGCGGTGGGGTTGCGTGGGCTTCAGCCACCGTCGCTCCCGCTCCAGACACCTCTCCCATCCCTGCTGCTCTCCTCCTCCCCGCGTACGCAGCCCGGGAACCTCTCCCTGACAATCTCCAGATCCTCAAAATTGCTCGCTTGGAATTTTGCAGTAAATAGAAAATTGCTTTGCTCCTTTCTCTCAGCACGGAAAACGGATCCAAATGCAACAACAAGCAGCACGGCTCTGGTAGACATAACCAGCAGAAGAAATTCTGCTTTTCCGCAGAGTGAACAACCTTGGGAAGAAGGGATGGCTGCAGTCCTGTCTGCACAGCACAGCGGCACGAGCTGTGTGCGGGACCCATGGCCAGAGAATGGCACATGGCTGTGCAGGACCCATGGCCAGAGAATGGCACATGGCTGTGCACGTCCCCGCCAGCAGAAATAGGACGAGGGGAAGGGGCTCGCAGCTCAGGGCTGGTGCTGCTGGGCTCTGCCCCAACCACCTTCCTCCCCTGCCAGCTCCTTGTAGTGCTGTCCCCATGCTTAGCACACTCTCTCTGATGGCACAGTGATGCCACATGGCTGGAGGGAGCCGCCCGGAACCCACTCACCCCTACCAACCTTTGCAAGCGATGGAAACACAGGAAGGAAATCAGGGCTAAGTCATGCACAGGGCAGGGAGAAGGGGCTAAGTCTATAACTATATCCAGCCCATCCTCACTGCACATCAAACCACTACACCAAAACCTGCCCAAATAGCCCCAGAAACCACCCACAGCCTCCTCCACGAAGGGGCCAGGTGGGTGCTGAGGGCTGGATGTGATCGTGCCATGTGTCAGAGGGGCAGCTGCCAGGGGCTGGTGCCACCCAGAGCTCAGCTCACAGCAGCTCTGGCCCCGCTGCTTCCAGGCGCTCCGCTGGGGCCGGCCGCGTGCTCATTGCTTCTTTGTGTTTGTGTGCTGCGAGTGGGGACCTTGGGGTTGTTCATTTCATCCCGCATTGCTTCTTAGAAACGTCAGAAAATTGGAAAGAAAGAAAAAAATACATATATATTCCCCCAGCAGAGATGTCCCCAGCACTGCCATGGTGCAGATGTGGGTCAGAGTGTGGGTGCTGCTTTTAGGATGCAACTCACAGCATCACCCCACTGCAACCCCCCGGCACCGCTTTATCCAATACAGAGGATTGAGACTGGTGTACAATTTTAAGAAAGAACCTTGATTTCCCAATATCTGCAGGGTGAAAACAGCCTGTTTGGATCCAGCTGGGCACAGCAGCCGGCCCCGGTGCTGCACAGCTGGGCAGTGCCCAGTGACCCCACAGCCAGCGCTCGGTCACTCCGTTGCATTTTTATTTCCCAGCAAGCTGTTCAATCAGAGCTTTGGGGAGACAGCTTTCCCCTGCAGAAAGCAGTGAAACAACGAGGGGGAAAAAGGGAACAGCAAAGCCCACCTGTTTCCTGTTTTTATTTCCCCCACCCCCTGCCTTGCTTTATTTTTTTAGTGTTCCCCGGTTATTTGGTAGCTCCTGCAACTTGTCCAGAAATACCTCTGCTGGCTCAGTGGCGTTTTGAAGCCCAGGAATTTAAGGAGGGCCTAAAAATTCCTAACCCAGCTTTAAACTTGCTGAAATCTGCGCTCCGCTCGGTGCCCCCTTTCCCCTCTCCCACCGGGGGATGCTGCCCCGGGCTCTCCCTCTCCCACCCCTCCCGCATGGCAGCGCGGCCATTTGGCTCACACCTGCGGCAGCGACTCCCGCACAAACCCTCCCTCGTGGTGCTCGAGGGCTCTGCAGCTGGGAGAGGTGAAATCCTGGCTGTGTGTGGCTGCGGAACTGCTGGGAGGACACCAGCTGGGAGAGGGAGGTTCGCTCTGGTTTCCTTCAGGTCCTCTGGATGGTGCCCGATGGTGCCCGTTGCACTGTTGTGCCCGTTGCACTGTGGTGCCCATTGCACCATTGTGTGATGGTTTCCAGTGCGATGGTGCCCACTGTGCCATCCTGCGATGGTGCCCTTGGGATGGTGCCCTTGGGATGGTGCCTATTGTGCCGTTGTGTGATGGTGCCCATCGCGATGGTGCCCATTGCACGCTGCCAACAGCTCTTATTTTGGGAGGGTGTTCCCGGAGCCCTGAACATCTCAGTGAGAAAGAGCCAACATTCCACACTAGAAAGAGTCCCTGAGAAAGCAGTCACGATGGAAACCCACCCTGTGAAAGCTGGCATCACCTTCCTGCCCGGCGAGCCCTACCTCCACGCAGCCAGAAGGATGCTTGGCGACTCTCCGCTGCTTCCTAGGCACCAGCATGCATCTCCGATATGATCTGCACCGCTCGCCTTACAATAAACCAATATATTTTAACTCTGACCCGCAATGTTGCAAAGGAACCTTTTGAGTAAGTCTCTTTGGTGCAATACAGATACGTCAAGCCTGATTGTTATTGTACATGTCAGGGCTGTTGAAGCGCGGGATAAAGAAGGCCATTGTGCGCCCACAGTGGGGACGGCTCGGATGATTAATGACTGCTCCCTCGATGCTCAGAAGCAGAGATGGAGGCAGGATAAGGCCCCTGCTCCGGGAGGGGCAGAGCACGGGAGGACATCCGACATCCAGCGGGGTGCTGGGCACAGCGGGGCACGGCCCCGAGGGCACGGTGCCGCTCCTGCCTCCGGCCTCCAGCCTGATCCAGGCTCTGCCCATGGGGATCCCTCTCTGCCCTCTGTGCCCGGAGGCCAGCAGGGCTCGGCTGATTGCCCGTTGAGTAAGACGAATGGCAAAAAATCAGGGAAATTGCAAATTGATCTTTGCCTAACACACACGGTGACTTTGTTACCTATTTTTTGAGCCTCCACGCAAATACCTCCCAGACTAATTCTAAGGCGTGCCAAAGTAAATTACATTTAGTTTGCCTTAAATAAACAATGACTCTTCCAGGAAAGGTTTGTCTCTTCTGGGCACTTGCATCATTTATCATTGCTCCACTGTTTTGAGTTGGCTGCCCTTTTAGGGTGAGATGTCTCTTGGTTTTAGTGTGCGCGCAACCATAGAAAGGACAAGGTCTTACCCCGAGAAAAATGTACTGAGAAGATGTCATTAAAGCTAATGAGAGTCCAGGCAGCTGCAGCTCATTAGAGATTGCCTGGGGCCAGTTGTAACTGAGACCTTTAAATATACATCATAGTCAAATAAACAACATCATATTCGATCTGCAAAGTCTCTATCAGTTCCTGCACAGTCCTTATCGCTCAGCCTTACTTTTTGCTGAGAAAATGTTCTCTGTTCAACAACAAACTCGGGAGCCAAGGAGCCCATTGCGCTCGGGAATGATGCGCTGAGGAGGAGGGGTGGGAGGGGGATCCTTTTTCTGAAAGCACCATTTGAAATTAATTGATTGTAACAGTGGGAGGCAAGAGGGCCGGAGCTGCTGCCCTGCCCCAAGGACCGTGCGGTCCCAGAACCTGCAGCGATGCTGCCAACGGGCGTTTTGAGCGGCGATTGAGCAACTTGGTGGTTGTTGTTCCTTTCTTTGGCTTTGGGACATGACTTCACCGTAAAAGAAAACGAGGGTTTTCTGACAGCACTTCTCATTTGTTGTTGTTAGGAAGTGTTTAGCGAGGGATTAGGGGTTTACAAGGGCGGGGGATTCCTCCTCCATGGCAGACCCCGGCTCCCCCTCGCTGCATCCCGCGTGTCCGCGCCCCAACCGCTCCACGTGTGACTATTAAGCTCTTATCTCCATAAGGAGTCACTGACACCGGGCGGCTTTCCAGGGAACGCTGCTCCCTTAATAGGCCATTATAGCTCAGTAATAAGGGCTAAACTCTTCTGGGGGCATTTAGTCGTAAATTAAGTAAAATAACACCGCGGATCCCGCCCTTCCCTCGGTCCTCGCAGTGGGAGGGTTCTGGTGCTGCTCCGGCTGCCTCCTCCTCTGGCTGCTCGGGAGGATGCCGCGATGCTGCTGGTGCAGTGCCCCATCCCGATGCCACCGGGGCCCTTCAACAGCGCAGGCAGCAGAACGAAGTGAGGAGGGGCTGTGGCTGGGCTCGCCGCCTCCCAGCCCAAGCTCTGGTCCCCGCTGGCAGAGGGCATCTCTCCTGGACAGACCAGGGCAGCCCAAACCCACAGACCCAGCCTGGAGCTGGGCACCTCGCTCTGCCCCGCTGCCCCCAGCCCTCATTGGGAGCAGCGTTTGCAGCAGCAGCCACACAGCTCCGACCTTGGCCGGGTTAAAGCTGACCGGTGAGCGCCGTGCAAACCTTTCCACAGAGACCCTCCCCGCCACCGAGAGCCAGGTATATTGGTTTAATTTGCACCTGCGCACTTCTTGGCACAAGTCACCCCGCTGCAAGCCAGCAGTCAATTCACTGAGGAGGTTCTGGCACAGAGCTGCCCCGGCTGAGCTCAACCAGCGTAAAACAAAAAGAGCTCCGCACTTTGGCTCTGTGCACAGCCCCGGGCTGAGCCGGGAGAGGAGAAAGAGCTGCTCGGGGGGAGGGATGTTGCTGTGCCCCCTGATAGCAGCTCCAGCACGGGGGGGGGCCCTGGAGGACCCCCAGCCCCTCCTGCCCTGAGCCCATCGTTCGGAGCCCCACAGCCACAGAAGCCCCCGCTGCAGCCTCCACCCAGGTGCTGGGCAGGGCACGGGGCCTCGCCTTGAGATTTCGTGCTCGGTTCCTTTCTCATCTCAATCTTCAATTGTTCGTAACTTATGTCATTCGGGCTGGAATTTTCCAGACATGAGCTCTCTGCAAAGGTGACTCTTTCCCTTTTTTTTTTTAAACCAAATGAAAGCATTCAGCCAAATGCTCTGGCTGTGTCCATTTTCCTTTCTTCTATGTTTTTTCTTTTTTTTTTCTTCCTTTTTTTTTTTTTTAACTGAGTACACAGCTAACACAGATTTTTCCCATTATGCATTAAATATAGAGAGAGCGTCACCTTTCCTGCTGCGCTGTCAGTGGGGATTCCGCCCCTGGCCCAGTGCCGCAGAGCTGTCAGGGCAGGGCAGGGCAGGGCCGGGGATGCTGTGCTCCCACCCAGCCCTGACCCTTTGGTGCCCAGGAACCTGCCCAGCACCAGGGCTGCACCCCCCTGAGCACAGCAGAGCAGCAGGCACTTCTTATTATTGCTTTTCTCAGCCAAAGGAGAGCAGCAGGGTGGGGGCTGGATGTGATTTCGCTTCAGCCTGGTGGAGGCACAACCTCAGAATCCCTTTACCAAATTTTGGAAAGGCGCTGGTTCCCAGGCGGGGCTGGCAGACAGGTGTTTGCCTGTTGTCGGTGTATCTGTGCTGCTGCTGCTCACCCTCTCCTGGCTGCAGGGACACATCCCGCTGGGCTCGTGGTGGGGACAGGCAGCGCACAGCCCTGATGCTGCACAGGACCTGCAAGCTGCAAGGGGTTAAAGGCAATGGGGTTGAACCCAGCCCCAGTTCTTCACTGCCACAATGTCCCCTCCCTGCTCTCCCCATAGAGGTGTTAAATGAGCCCGTGCGCTAATTGGGGCCGTGCAGGTGGGCAGCGCCTGGGGGAGACAGGGACTCACAGCTGGGGCTGTTGGAGGATGGAGGACCTCAGCCCATGGGGCAGCCCCACAGCCACCCCCGGCCATGAAGTGCCCCGAATCACTCTGCAGCAGCATCAGCCTGCTTTGCTTCTCCCTTCCAACACCTGACAGGAACCGGAGCAGGCGGCGGGGCAGGAACTCCCCATTACATTCTCCAGGCACGGGGCCAGCCCAGGTGCAGGAGGCATCACTGCGCGGTGCTTTTCGGCCCAAGGACGAGCATGGGGCATCCCTGCTGCACCTCCTCCGTCCCCACGCCAGTCCCCATCTGCCCTCAGCGCACTGTCCCCATCCCACACTGTCCCCATCCCATGCTGTCCCCATCCCATGCTGCTGGCGGGTGTGGGGCGGCCCCAAAAAAGCCCCTTTCCACAGCCTCCTCTCCTCTGCAGAGAAAAAAGCACACAAAGGAGGATCCTGCATTTCTCCAATTAATGTAATTAAGAGAATTAAACTTTTGGAGAGAGAGAGAGAGTTTTTCATTTTCTTTTTATTTGATTAGGGAAATTCCCACTGCGTGCTTTGTGCAAATGAAAGCCAGGTTCCTTTCCATTGTTCGGCGGCCCCGGGAGGACGCGGTTACCTTTCAATCTCGCACGCTAATGTGTTTAGAGTTAAAATCCCCCCTGCCCTGGGCAGCCGCAGGAAGGATCCCGAAGCCCTGATTAAAGCGCGGCCGCACGTGGAGCCCATGCAGCTGGCCAGGGCCGAACCGCGGCCGGAGGTGCCCGGGCATCCCGGGTCTGGGGGCCCCCTCAGCTGGGGATGCTCCACACGGGGCGGTGGGATAAGGGCTGGGCAGAGGGGAACCCCTGGGTCAGAGGAGAGCGGAGCTGAGCACCCGCCCCGGTGACGCAGAGCTCCGCGCGGCCCCGTCAGATGCTTTGCCCCACGACACTGGGAAGTAATTATTTTTGTCAGCCCGAATATTAAAATCGTTTCTCCACGAGGCCGGGTTTAGCTATCAAGGTTACTAAAAAATAAAACACGCGGAAAAGCCTTTGTAAAATCCTATCATGAGGCCTCAGGAACTTACACCGTCCCACAAGCGCTCAGAAATTACGAGCCAGGTCCCCAAAATGAGATAGGCTTAAAAATCAATAAGAATAAAAAATACATTATGGCTTTTAATTTTTCTTCTGCTTTCTGAGCTTTCTGGGCACACGGGGGACGTGCTGCACATTAATGAAAGCTGCTATTCTCATCTAAACACAATTCCAGGTGGCGGTGAGTTGGAAAACCGCAGGAGATGTCACTGGGGGGGGTGAGCAGGGACCAGCAGCATCACCCCGGTACCATTCCCAAACCATTCCCGGTACCATTCCCAAACCCGGGAATGGTTTGGGGAGGGAGGAGCCCAGGGTGGAGAGGAGCGACCCGAGCCCCGGTGCAGAAGGGCTCTCTGAGCCCGCCGGGGTGTCCCGCAGATCCGCAGGAAGCACGCCCAGCACCGGCCAAGCCAGCTCCTTATTTATTTTTCCCCAGCAAAAATCTGCTGACCTGGGGTCGGGGTTTCCGGTTGCTCCCAATGAAAGCAGTGAGTCCGAGGGTCAGGAGCACCGCTGGGAGGTGCGGGAACCGCAGCCAGCCCCGCTGAGCCCCGCAGGCACAGCGCATGCTGCCCACATCCCACCCCTCCCGCAGGCCGGGGCCAAGGGCAGGTGGCCGGGGAACCACAGGCAGGGACAGCGTGGGGCTGGGCTCGGTTCCTGGTGCTCATCACTCACACAAACCCCGCAGACCCGCAGCGGAGGAGCGGGGCCATTGCAGAGGGTTCTCACTCTCTTTTCCCCTCCACCGACCAAGCAGGAACTGCTCCCCATGGCCAGGAGCTAAATGCGAGGATTTAAAGCCCATCAGTTCCTGGCTCACACAGAGCACACCTGATTGTATCATTTTTTAATTAGGTGATGTACTTTTCTCTATTCATCCCTAATTCCTCCAACTTCCCCCAGGGTCACCCAAAGGAGAGCAGCAGCAGGAGGAGGGATGGGACAGGCGATGCCGTGCCAGTGTCACCAAGGCAGTGGGTGCCACCAGTGTGCCCAGGGGTCTCCTCCCGGCCCCGCCACAGAAGGGACACTGGGGACAGCCCGTGGTGCTTCTGCTGAGCCCAGCACTGCGGAAGGGAAAGCTTCCCAGCATAATATCCACGGCCTCTTAAGTAAATAGGCTTTAATGTTTCACTCAAGGGCCGTAGTCCTAATATGTAAAATCTGTTCAGCTTTTTTAATTCTTGGATCGAGCTGTGGAAACCGCCCCAGCTCGCCGCCTGGCTCCTGTCCCCAGCCCGTGCTCTGCGAGGGGCAGGGGCTGCCCGAAGAGAGCAGCACGAGGGGGTGCCCGAAGGTCCCCCAAAGGGGTCTGTGGAGCAAAACATGGCGGCTTTTTGTTTGGTTTGCTTAAAAAAAAGGAGCAGGGAGGGGAGAGCATCTTCAAAACAAACTCCAAAGTGCTGCCCACAGCTGGGGCTTTCTGCTGCAGCAGGATGGAGCACATGGCTCTCGCTGCAGACCCCAGCCCCTATGGGCAGCCCTGTGCTGATCAGCCTCTCAGCCCCCACTGTGTCCCCCCCGCCCAGCCCCAGCTGCGCCTTTTTAAGGACTGGGGATGGGTAGGCTGGGTTTCCCCACAGGCAGCTTGAAGCAGAGGAGCTGTGTGGGGTCTTGGCCTTTTTGTGCTCGCAGCCTTCAGCCTCAGTGCTGCTCAGCTGGTTGCACAGAGCGGGGTTGGAGCCGAGGCTCTCCAGGGCTGGGTGCCCCGCTCCCTGCCTTGAAAATAAATATTTAACTGCAAGAATGAGTGCTCCTTCTCCAGAGATCTCCTGGCCTCGGATCCAGGAGGCTAAAGGTGATGGATGTTGCTAGGAGAGGCACCAGGAACATGTGCTGGTAAGAGGAGGGAGGGTGGGGTTAGGGCTCTGTGTATGTGTTTTTCTGTTGTGGCTGCATCCCACTGTCTGGGATGGGGGTGTGCTGGGGTGGGAGAGGGGTGGGCTCGGGATGGAGCTGTGGTGTGGTCAGGAGGAGCTGGAGCTCCTGCTCTCTGCAAGCACTGAGGTGTGGGAGCGATGAGCAGGGTGGGGGGAGGCCTGCTGGGAGGCTCAGCCACTTTGTATGTGGGAACGGAAAGGTCCTGCATGGCCTCCAGCTGAAGGTGGGAGAGCACTGGGCTTGCTCAGTGCCTTTAGAAAGGAGCAGGCCTGGAAGGGGCTGTCCGAGCCCAAAATGCATGTGGCCAGCAGCCTGATGTCCGTGTCCACCCTGCAGCCGAGGGCCCTTCCCCGTGGGGCTGGGGCTGGGCCCGGAGCCACCAGCACCCCCAGACTCGGTGTCTGTGCACAAACATGAGGGGCTTCGGAGGAGGAGGAGAAACCCATGGAGCCCTTCTGGGCCTAGGGACCCACAGCATTCAGCGTGAGCACACCTGGGTTGCGCCCATTGCTGAGCTCTGGCCTGGGCTGGGCTGTGTCCTGCCAGCCCCGCCTGGCACAGGGGCAGCACGTGGCTCTGGAAGCAGGAGAAGCCCCAGCCCTGAGGGGTGGGTGCACAGGGTCCCCACATTAATCCGGTGTCCTCAGTGCCTGTCTGCAGCGTCAGCACCTGTGGGGGCCCGGGGAGGCCGTCCCTGGTTCCTGGAGCCCCGCCAGCCCCCAGCGGTGCTTCCCAGTGCCTGTGGTCAGGCTGCGTGTCAGGAGGATTAATGATAAAGGCTTCTCGGGGCTTTAGGAGATCTGGCTCTAATTTAAAACCAAAACAACATGCAGAAATGTGGGAGGGGAGTTGCTGTCCTGAGGCGAGCCTGGGACGTGGCTCATCACAGATCCTGTCTTGCAGTAACATGTGCCAGGACCTTCAGAGAAGGTACGAGCAAACACCTGGTACGCAGGAAAAACCCAGCCTCCCAGGGGTGCTTTCTTCTTTGCCTTCTGCTATTAGTCATTCGCTCATGCTCCGAAGCACATGGCCTTATCTCCCCTCCAGGCATCTCCCTGTTACCTACCTTGACTCGTGGAGCTGCAGGAACTTTTATTAGCCGTGTAAATGTTGGATCTTCTTTAAAATTTCACAAAACTCTTTGCCTCGTTGCGTCTGACGGTGACAGGTTCTGTTGTGTGTTTGCGTAAGAGTGAATTTCTCACCACTTTTCAGATTTCTGTCTTTGAATTCAGCCACAGCCCTAAAGCAGGGGCAGGAGGTTCTCACCCCATGGGCAGCACCCAGCAGCACCCAGCCCAGTGCGGGGCCAGCTGGGTGCTGGGGCGGGCTCCAGTTCTCTGATGCTCTCTGGTGCTTCAAGTGGTGACTGGGACCGCCTGGCAGCAAGCTGCCTGGTGCAGCAAGGCTTCAGCAGCTTCCTGGCTCGCGGGGCTGGCGGTGTTGGGGCTGAAGTTATCTCTCAGGGCGAGGGTTTGGGGCTGTGCCAGCCGTGGGGAGGTGGGGGCTGGGGAAAGGGCCCAGCCCAGGGCCGAGGGAGGTGTGGAACGGGGGAGCGTTTGTCTTGATTTAATCTGACACTAAACTGGAAGGGGTGATTTGTAGCTGCATGCGTTTAAAAACCTCCTCGAGACAGGGAAATGGAGGCAATAGCAGGCTTGGGTGCCAGATCAGATAAACCCTGTGGGTAATGCCTCTACCTTCCTCCTCTTTATCCAGGTTTATCTCCTCAGAACCCCACTCCTGGCTCTGTCCCCAGCACCCCCTTTGCAGTAAGGCACTCAAACCCCATGGGATGTGCGTTACTGCGTCGGCTGAGCCTGGCACAGGGCTCTCTGCCCTCTGTACTGCCCAGAGCCGGGCTGGGGCCCAGTGAGCACTGAGTGGTGCCTCAGTGGGGTGACCCACACCCCCCACAGGGCTCAGCGGGAGTGCAGGGGGGAGCCCATGTGCTGACACAGGCCCTTGGTGGGCACCGGGGTGGCCGGGGGAGCGGAGGGGGCCTCAGGGAAGTGTTGGCTGGGATGAATGCATTTTGGCACCGGCCCTAATCCTTTCCTGCCAATGCACTGATTGGAATTGAATTTCCAATAGGAACAGTCGTGGGACTCCTATCTGCAAGCCAGAGGGGAGAGGTAGAGATTTTTATCATGCTTCACAGTTATTTCTTTCATTTAAATAAAAAAGAGCAGCTGCTGACAGCCCTCCAGCACTGTGGCCCTGCCCTGCAGTGGTGCTCTCTGGGTGTGATGGGCAGCAGAGGTGAGAGCTGATATGGCCACAGCTCTTGGGATGAGTGAGGGGGTGCCCCCCATCCCATCCCATCCCAGCTCTGTGCAGGGCAGCAATGGCTCGGCCTGGCCCCAGCTGCTCCTGATGGGTCTTTGGAGCTTCTCACCCCTCTGGGTTGGGGGAGCTCCTGGGCTCTGTGCAGCTGGGAGCATTTCCCTGCACCAAAGCTGGGAGCTCAGTGCAGCTCCAGCCCGCTGTGCCTTCCCCCTGCAGCAGCCTCCCCACGGGCTGGGCAGTGTGGCTTCTGCAGACAGATGGGGTTTGCCAGAGCCCTGGCACCTCTCCCCGCCCTTGGCCGCACTCTCACTGTTTATTTTCCACCTTCTCTCCGTGGCAGTGCCCAAATCAGGGCATGTTCCCTGCTGAGACCGTGGCTGGGGAGGGTGCTGGAGGCGAGATGCTGTTTCCGTAGCTCAGAACAATGCTCCTTTTTAATCTTTTATTTTTTTTCTGCTGCACTGCAGTGCTCCTGCCTTGCGTGCAGCCTGCATCCGCTACAGCCCCCAGCCCTGGGCTGCGGGCAGCCGCCCTGACAGCTTTTCCCCGTATTCATGTAGGCATTCCCCCTGCCCACAGCTTTTGCTGGCTCGAACCTCGTACTCATCCTGTTGGATGCCCTCCTGTTTTTCCTGGCTCTGTCTCTGCTTTACCAGGGCCATTTTGAGCTCTGACCCTGCCTCCCCACACACTGACAGAGCTGTGGCAGCTCTCCAGCAGGTGGGCAGGTGAATTTTGGCCACTCAGAGCCATGCATGTGTTAAGGATGGAGCTGGGGGCACTTGTCCTGCTGCCCCTGCGTTGCTTCCTCTTCC
Organism: Penelope pileata; assembly: GCA_013396635.1. Lineage (NCBI taxonomy): Eukaryota > Metazoa > Chordata > Aves > Galliformes > Cracidae > Penelope > Penelope pileata. The sequence goes on along the minus strand of WBMW01006008.1, from coordinate 125,569 downwards.
TCTGACCCTTCCCACCCACACGTCTTTAACAAATGGGGCTGTTCCATGCGAGCTGAATACCCAGGGAATGCTGCTGCTTGAGGGTAAAAAACAAACAAACAAGATCAGCAGCATGCCCAGGGAAAAGAAAACATCCCAGAGATGTCGGGGAAGGGGCACAGCATGGCTTTGCCCTGGGAAAGCCTCCCCCTCTGCCTGTGTTGTTATTGCTGTTCCCTCTTTTGACCTGAGCAGTTTGCAAATATTTTCAGTCCTGCAGGTTGTTTCCATTAGGAGGAAAAATCAATGATACAGCCAAGGATCTGTGGCAGAGCCTGCTCTTTGCTGCAAATGGACAGAATGCTGCTTCCCTAAACACAGAGGAGTGGGCTTTTTTTGCTCCGAGCCCACTGCTCCCCAGAAGTCACCTCTCGGGGCCGATGCTGCCAGGTCACCCAGCCTGGCCTGGAGGTTCAGCATCCCCCTGCAGAGCCTGTGCTGTTCCCAGCCCCGAGCCCCAGTGCCCGGCCACGGCTCGGCGGTTCCCGCTAATGGGGAAGGCTGATATCATTTCATCCACTCGCTGGATAATTTGCCAGGAATGCCTATTGATTTCCTCCACTCCTCTGTGCAGGCAGGGGTAAATAAGAGTCATTCGTCATTGTATTATGTATCGGTAATTAAAAATTACCAGTTAACTTCGACCAAAAATTGAATAATTTGAAATAAAATTAAATAATTCTAGGTAATCAGTACTAAATGAGGCCATTATTTTACTTATCAGTAACTAAAAATTACCAGGCATTTTTCCTCGTTTGGATGCTCTTCCTCCCTCTCTGTGTCAGCAGAGCCTTTCTAATTTGTTTTAATTGTTAATTTTAATGAGTAGTGTTTTTCTGATAACATTTTTAGTATGCTTTTTGTTGTTGTTTCTTTTTCAAGATGGCTTTTATTGCGTTGCGCAGAGCCTGAAGCACCTCAATGTGGGAGCAATTTGGAAGCTAAATTATTATTATTTATTTAAATCAAACCCTCCAGCCTCTTTAACTGTTTGGCTGGTGCTGTAATTGCCGTGCCAGCGTGATGGAGGTGTGCGGTGCTCGCCTCTCCTTGCCACGGGGCTGACACGGGGGCCTGGATGCTCTTTGCCACTCAGTCACCTCCTGCACAGCACGTCCCTGCCACCAGCCCTGGTTCCTGGGGTGGCTTTGTACCCAGAGCTGTTCTTTCACACAGGTTTGTGCAGACATCCTGGCTCAGAGGCATGTGGTGATGGCCCATGGGGCACTGTCCCACCCCAGGGCAGCAGCAGGCTTTGGGGTGAGGCCGTTTCACCCCACTGTTGGTGGGGAGCTTGGCGCTGGAGGCAGCAGGTGGCTTGAGGTGGGTTGGTTTTGGAAAGGGAGATGCTTCTTGGATGGGAAGCCACCAAAGTGCTTTGCTCAAGGACACCTAGAAAGATCTCCCACGCTCTGCTGCTGCCCCTCTGGCTGTTGGGTCTGCTCTGTGCACCTCAACCCCACAAGCGACCCCATAGAAGCCAGAGCCTGTACTCAAAGTGCCCCAAATGGCTCAAAGTGAGCCCAACATGCCATGATCCCCTCCCCACCTTGCACCCAGCCCCTCTGCTCCTTGACAGTTGGACTAGATGATGTTGGATGTCTTTTCCAGCCTTAGTGATCCCCTGGCGCTCTGGGTCACGCCCACCAGGCAGAGGACAGCAGGGTGCAATGGGGTGCACTGATCTGCCAGATCCTTCCCAGGGCCCCGATCCCACAGGGAGGTGCCAGGACCTGTGTGTGCGCTCTGCTCTGCACGAGCTTTGCCTCCTCCCTGCTCCCCAGCACGGTGTGCGCTCAGCCGGGGATGATGCTGCCTTTCCTCGCTGCCGCTGGATTGCATTACAGCCTCCTGTCTGCAGCAATTTGCTATGCACCATCGCCCTGGGGGCATGGCGGGCTCCTGTGTTTGCTGCGTTTCTCCTCAGGAGCTGCACAGATGCCTCCCATCCATGGGGCAGCACTGGGGGAAGCCCTGGGGGTGCTGGTGGTGCCAGGGTTGGGGGTGAGCTGAGGAGCCTCAGGGCTGCTGCTGGCCCTTCAGAAAGGGATCTGGCAACGCAATTGCTGCCGTTGTCCCTGGTTGGTCCCCATGCCCTGCTGTCGCCTGGGTGTCTCTGCGGGGGATGGAGCTCATAAAATGTCCTTACAGCATCCACTTAGCAGGGAACAGCCCTCAGCCTGTGATAGCTCCCGCTGCACAAGCTGACCAAATGAGAGAGCAGATGGAACGAGCGAATCATCTGAGGGATTTTGCTTTCTCTGTTTTAATGAGACCCTCTTCACTTCCCTTCCCTTCAGCACTGGGAGGTTGCTGCCTGGGGAGCTCGGCTGGGTGCCAGGCTGCCTCTGTGCCAGGCACTGCCCAGCATCACCCCAGGGCAGCTCCAGCTGGGGGCATCCCCGGGGTGTGTTCAGGCAGCCAGAACATGTCGGGATAGCTGGTTGCTGCAAGCCCTGCTCCTCTCCATGTGTGTGATGCCCCAGCTTCCAGAATTCATAAATACAATCTCTTTGTCTGGCAGTGGTGGGGTGATTCCTGGCACAAGCCTCTCTCAGCCCCCCGTTTCTCCATCCCACCTGCCCAGCCCGGTGGCCCCTCTCTGGCTCTGTGGCCAGCCCCTGCCCTCTGCTGATGAGACCTGGAAGTGCCAAGCTGAGGCCAAGCAGCCCCAGATTTGCGGGGTGTGGATGGAGCCGTGGGCCAGGGTTGGGGTGCAGCCCTTAGTGGGGCCCACGAGGCCCCGCTGTGCCGCAGCGACCTCTCCCACCCCACACCTCTCACGCCCAGAAACGCTTTTGTGTACTTGGCATTCATTTCCCCTTGCTTAATTTCATCCCATTTAGAGCTAGTAAAACTATTCCCTGCAAGCAATTTATTCGACAAATGTAGCTGGCACTTTCTGTTACTGAGTTGTCCAGGAAGAGACCACAATATTTAATGATTTTTTTCCATTCGGTGAATGCTCTTTATGACCGCGTTTGGGCTCAAGGGTTGCTCATGAATGGCAGCACAATAAATATATATATATATATGTACTCTGTGAAGCATCAGGCTGTGGAGCCACTATTCCCAGTGCGAGGCCGGGCACCTCACTGCACTGCATGCTGTTTCTCTGCTGTGAACAGGAGCCCTCGACTACCTCCTCTTCCACCCAGCACCAAATCCATTCAGTTATGGGACGAATTTGTCTGCTGGGTGAGATGAATTGGCTGCAGGTCCCAGACGAGAGGCTGTGCACAGTGGCACCCGGCGGTGCTCTCAGCCCCCGGAGGTGCACGAGACCCCATGCCCATTGCTGGCTGCTGCCCAGCCCAGCTCCACTCCAAGCTCTTTGAGTCTTCCCTTGGAAATCAGCCCCCAGCCCTTTAATCTGCTGGAGTTTCTTTTTATTCTGATTGTGACAGACGTTGGGGAACACTCCCAGCCACTCACCGAGGGAGGGGTTTGCCAAACCCTTCCTATTCTGGAGCGGTTTATGGGAACTGCGTGATGAGGAAAAGATGGTGAGGGCTCACCGTTCTAATTAGGGCCGTTTCTGTCTTGCAGGAGGGATTGGAGGGTAGTATTTATGAATACGAGTAGGTTCAGAAAAATTCCTAGCACCATCTGTTTGCGAGAGAACAGGAAGAATTTCAATATGCTTTAGACCTTGAAGAGCTATGTTTGTATAACAGGCTCATAAAATCAATTTCTAATAGTTACAGGTACCCCCTCAGGAATTTAAATAGTCTGTTAACAAAGTTATTCCATCTGCCAAGCAAATACATCGGCGGTGCACGCACCGTGCTGCCGGTGGGGCTGTGTGCTCCTCCCCTGCGCGGTCCTGCGGGCAGGCTGTGCTCCGTGGCACCGTGCTGACGGCCCTCTGTGCATGGAGCTCACCCATCTCCCTTTGCCTTAGCAGAAAAATCACCTCTACGGCCACCCTGTCCCTGGAAGGCAGGAAGAAGGCTGCTCCATCCCTCCCTGTGCCTGGTGCTGGGGGCTGCAGGCTGTGTTTGGGAACATTGCGTTGCAGTGTGAGCGTGTCACCCCGCTAATTAAACAGTTTGCAGCCTACGCTGCCCGTGGAGACGCGTGACACCTCGCCGGCTCCGGGAGGGTTGTGTTCTGCGTGGTATCAGGGATGATTTATAGCGAGGGTTAGGCTGTGCATCCAGCATATCGATCGAGGAGTTCGCTGCCTGTTGTGTTTAATGGCTGGCGGGGTGCTCGCGGTGCGGCTCGCTGCCTGTTGGCTCTGTTGGGGCAGAGCCAGGGGTCCCACAGCACTGGGATGGCTCCTCCAGGTGAGCAGCCAGCAATGTGCTGACCAGGAACGGGGCATCCCCTGCCCATGGCATCCCCTGCCCATGGCATCCCCTGCGCGACTTCACCCCATGCAGTTTACGCTCTCCCGGTGACGATCCCTTTGTGCTGGGCGGTTTCTCCTTCTTTTTTAATTTAAAAATCCACATTCCCACTTCCACATAGCTCGTTATCTCAGGGCGTGTGATGAGGTGTCCGGGCTCCGTCCCGGCAGAGATGATGCAGAACACATTCGCTCCGGCTGTGCGATCGGACCCCCCCTCCCGCGGGGAGCGGGTGGTTTTCATTTCAGCCTCTTCCATTAGAAGCTCTAAGGGGAGCTCCGTCTATTAACCGAGAACTGCAGGCCTGTAAATTTTGGCAAGGAAAGGCCCTTGGAAGCAAATCATCTGTATGTTCTCAGGCCGCTGTCCCCCTCCCCGCGCGCGGCCCCGGCCGGCAGGAGGCAGGTACGGCGTGGCCGCCTCCTGCTCGGCGCAGATGGATGGTGTCTGCTCCGCAGCCCGCGCCGCCTGCCCTCTCCCTCCCGTCCTCTGTTTTGTTCCTTTCCTTTTGAGCCGTTTCTGCTTCATTTGGGAGACTCCTTCGGCTGCCAAGTCCTGATGTGTATCTGTTCATTTCCTAGGGCAAACACATTGATCTGTGATTTCTGTTATGATACTGCAGATTTCTACTCCCTTTTTTCTTTTTTCTCTGACTCTCTTTTTTTTTTTTTTAAACTTTATCCTGCCATCCAGGAGGCGGTTTCTGTGCTGAGAAGAGCAGTGTTTCCAGAAAACGTTCGTTTCCCTGACTCACGACTGTGCCTAATTGCGCACAGAGCCGGCGTCCATCCCTCTTAGTTCCAGCGTGATTGTTTGCGGCGTGTTCCTTTGTGATTGTGTTATTCCAGTAATAACAGGCAGCCTCCTTCCAGATATTTGTTCTTTTCATGAACATCAGCATCCTGGCAAAGGGCTGGGCTTTTTTCCATCTCAACGCTCCACTTCATAGCTCAAATCCGGGATTAATGCTTCGGGGATCTCGGAGAAGTCTTTCCTCCTTTCCGCTCCCTCCTTCCAGCAGCACCGTGGGTCTGTGTGGGGATCTGGAGCCCTTGGCCGCTCAGTGCTGCTGCCGGGGCCGCTGCCCAGTGCCTTGCTCGCTGTGTATACCACCGCCCCACTCTCTTGTTTTGTTGTTGTTGCTTTTGGCAGAAGGGCGAAGCGCTGGTGATGCAAACGAGGGGTGGGTGGTTGGGGGGCAGAGGAAGCAGCCCCCCAGCAGGGGAGAGCATGCACGGCCCCAGGCTGCCCCACTCCCTGCTGCCTGTGCTGCACCTGTGAGCACGAAGCATTGACTTTGCAAGACCTCACTTTCCATTCTGGGTTAGTTTTACACCCCAGTGTGTGCTCAGCAATTTACAGCACAGGGAGAAGGATGAGGTCTGCATGGCTGAATGTGCCCAGTGTTAAACCCGGCGGCAGGGCCCTGTCCTCTCCGTGGGATGTGAGGTGGGAAGCAGCCCTCGCCTGCATCCGTGCATCCTGCTGGGATGGTCTGTGCATGGTGCAGCTCTATGGCCGAGCACCGCAGGTGGCCCGGGAGGAGGGCATGTCGTGCACAGCACCCAGATGGGGACCGCTGAGTGGTGCTGCGCCGGGGCTGCTTCCCAGCCTGGCACAGCCACCTGTGAGCGAGGGAAAAGCATTGGGGGTAGATGCCCAGCGCCGTCAGCAAGCCCAGAGCCTCAGCTGTGAGCCAGCACAGCTCAGTTCTCCACGCTGTGCTGGTGGGTGGTGGGTGCTAGCAGCACGCCGACCCTGAATCCTGCTGCAGGAGGGGTGCAGCCTGCATGCACAGCTCCTGCGTCCCTGCCTGGGGCTGTGCACTCCCAGCACAGGATGATGGCCCCCCCGCCACGGCCCCGGGCGCTGCCGTCACCCTCCCTCGCTGCGTGGGAACCGCTCCCGGGGCCGGAGCATGCCGAATTTCACTTTTCAAACGGGGATCCTGGAGCCCAGCCAAGCTGCGCTTCGTGTTGTCAAATATTTTGGCAAACGGCGTCTCTGCTTCAGTCTGAAAACGTCTTTCGCTAGGGAGACAGCGCTGAGGCGAGCGGGGCTGGGAGGAGAACGATNGATGGGATGGGATGGGATGGGGGAGCACCCCGCTGCTGGCTGTGTCCTGCACAAGTGGTGCTGGTGCTGCTGCCCTGGTGCTGCTGCATCCATCCCCGCCAAGGCACAGCCAGGACTGAGGCCACAGCCAATGGGGAAGGGGCCAAAAAGTCTCCCGAGGTGACCACGGTGATTGGGGGAATCAGGCTGAGCAGGGCGAATCGTATTGACAGGAATGAGGAAGCACTAAAAACTGGTTTTCAAGACGCTCTTTTGGCTTTTTGTTCTGAAATTGCTCTGTATTAAAAAGGGAATGAAAGAAGGAAAAAACAGGCTCTAAGTAAACTAGAAATAGGGGGACTGTATTTTTTTACCAGCTCGTTGGAAAAATGAAGCATATTTGTTCTGGGTCAGACCGAAATGAGCAAAGCAATCAGTTATCCACAGAGCCACGGTGCGGGCTGCCCTCCCCCTGCTTGCTCTCCTGGGCATCTTTGGACGAATATCCAATACTTTTTTATGATGTTTGAAAGAAAGTATCTCCAGGGAGGAAAAAGCAAGGTGTGATCCCAAAAATTCGGCTGGAGCTGTCCCCATTTGCCATCGGCCGTGGCTCCTTCCCATCACGATGTGCAGCGAGCGCACACGTCCTGCAGCCCCAGCACCATGAGAGGGTTGGGAAGGCTGAGAGCCCCTCCCCGAGGCTGGTTTCCAGCCAAAAGCCCGAGGTTACACAAACAGGCACAGAGCTCACGGATGGGCTGTGTGCGTTGGGCGGAGAGCAGCTCCGAGGCAGGTGTGGGGCGAGCCAGGAGGGGCTGAGGGGCAGCCTCCAGGGCAGAGCCACATCTCATCCCATGCTACAAACACAGCCCAGAGCCCAGCAGCACTCAGTGTGCCACCCGCCTGCTCCCCTCACGCTGTGGGAGTGCCCAGATATCGGAAATAGGAAGGGATTGGCAGTTCCAAACACGAGTTGTCAGGTGCTGAGCTGAGCGGGGCGATGCTGCCCAGTGCAGGGGGGCTTTTGGAGCACACCCACCTTTGTGCTCCATGGACTGCTCATGGGGACCGACCCTCATCCTGCGTCACCCAGCGATGTCTGCGGGGAGGGGGAAGGGGAAACTGAGGCACGGGGCTGAGCACAGTGTCTTCTCCAGCACGTGGCATTGCTGGGACCAAACTCCATGGGATTTGGTGCTCCGCCTCGTGCCTGTGCTGCAAATCCACCTCCCCCTGCTGCTCGGCATTAGCACCATATCGGTCTGAGGGAGATGATGGCTTTTTTTTTTCTGAAGGGTATCATGTGAGAGTTATTAAAACAGCTGTCTGCATTTCACAAATATTTCTGGAAACTTGCCAGTGCCTGGGTCTGTGGAAGAGGAGCGTGATGCTGACCGGCTGCCGGACCACGCTCTCCATTCATCGGTCCATCCCCAAAACCCAGCAAACGGGTGCCAGGCTGCCCAAGCAGCTGTTCCCCTGCCTCACCAGGTTGCTGCCATGGCGTGGAGCAGGGCAATTCCTGAGCAGCTCAAGGCTTTGCTCCAAGAGGAGAAAAAGCAAACATTTCCTCTACTTGGGAGGTGATGCTCCCTCTGTGTGTGCTACAGGGAGGGAGACGGGGAGCAGCCCTGGGGTTTCCCAGTGCCTGGGTCCCCATAGCTTGCACAGCCCAGAGAGCTCCCTGCACCTGCGTGCCTCTGTAAGGGATGAACAATAACAACTGTTTGCCCTGAAAATATCACCCTCAGACGATAACCAGCAGGACGCGGTTCATTTAGAGCAGCTGTGCTGGGAGGGGGTGACCTCTCGGTCCTCAGCAAGGAGCTGTGCGTGCCGGTGGCTGTGGGATCCCCCGCACACAGAGAGCGATGCGCTCGGATGTGGGGTTTGCATGCCCTGAGCAACACGGGGCAGGTGGGTGCAGGGAGAGATGCTGCCCCATTGCTTCGCCATTGGCTGTGGATTGGGGCTCTGTGGGGATGGGGGCCAGGAGAATGATAGGGCTTGGGGGGAGCTTGGATCAGTTGCGAGAAGCCTGCTCCATGGGGCAGAGCGGTGGTATTGCTGGTATGCAGAGCACCTTGTTTGTTAGCCCTGGGGCGTGTCGCAACAGCACTGCGTTGTGCAAGGGCTGCCAGGAGGCTTCAGTGCCTCCTGCTTGCAGGGCTGTGTCGCTGGCATTTGCCTTTGGCCAGAGGTGGGGGTGCTTTGGGGGCAATGGGTGGAAATCAGCCTCTGCTCAGCTGGGCTCCTGAATGGAGAGAGGGAGGAGGCAGCTCCCACCTCCCTAAATCGCATCTTTTGGGGACACGTTGTGCAGGCATTGGGCACAGTTCCCTGCCCACTATCCGACTGGGTGCCCTGGAGTGTGCACATTGAGCTTTGGGAATGGCTTTGCCCCAGAGCTGAGCTCCATCCATGGGGCCACTGCTGTGGCTGGTCCCATGTCTTTGTCCCTTTCCCTGTGATTTTCCTCTCCTTCACCCCCTGCCCGGGATGGGAGGGCACAGCTGTGCGCACGCGCCCAGTTTGGGGCACAGCCCCCCTAGGCAAATCCTCTGAGGCCCCAGCAAACAAACACAGGCTCAGCACGGGTTTTACAGAAGCTTAAAATATTGCACAACTTGGAAGAATTATCAGTGGGAAAATTGCTGCGGCACCCCAGGGAAATGCAGCGCTCTGCCACAGACACGGAGGCATTCGAGCTTCTCCTTGAAACGGTTGTGAGAGTTTCTCAATTTGGCCATCTTCAATTTCTGCGAATTGGCTGAAATCTTCCCGGCCTGGGTTGTGCCCCCAGCTCCAGGAGGTTCTTGATTTGTATTCTGAAAACTCCAACTAAGCACCGGTGTGGCTACCAGGAGCTGAGGGAGGATTTTGACATGGAAGATGTTGGGCAAGCCCAATGGCACACAAGCACGTGGCACGGTGGGAACATCCTCCACCCTCAGTGAGGATGGAAGGGTGCTCCCGTGGCTCAAGCACAGCAGGGTGCAGGCACCTCAACCCGTTTTCCATGGGGTTTCTCACTGGGGAGGCACAGGCAGCAGCTCATGGGGACCTCTCCACCTCTCTGCTGTGCCCGGGCTCCCCGCGTGCCCCACAGAAGTTACGCGTTGTGCCGTGTCCCCTCCGCGCTTCCCCTCGAGGAACGAAATAACCTGGGAGCTGTTGGTCTCTGGAAGCAATTTAGCATGGGACGTGGCTATTAATTCAAATAGATTACAGAAATTTGAACTAGGCTACGTATAAATCTTCTGACCGGCTCTTCGGGCTTGGGCCTCTGTTGTTTACACGCTTTTTCAGAAAGAAGCGTTTTATCGATTCCTGAAGCTCTGGTGCTTTGGTGGGAGCTCGCGTCTCCCTCTCTGGGCACGGTGGCAGGCGGCCCTGCTCCCGCACACGTATCGCCTTTCAGAGCTACTGTGAGCGAGGCGCAGATGTTGTTAGGGCTCAGGTAAAGCCATCAAAGGTGGACGTTCAATCAAGTTTGACATCATCTCCAACCTGAAGGCAAACGGCTTGGTTTTGATTAGCAGCCTGCGGGGCCGAGCCTAACCCGTATCAGAGCTGCTGCTGCTACTTTACCTGAGTCGCAAAACCACAGATGGTAATTATAACGATAAGTGCTTACAGATTTCCTAACAACAAAGATAATTTGTTTGCTCCATGCCTTGTTAGAAGGGGAATTTTGTTCTGGTGGCTGGGTGGTTTGTGAATCAGCCATTGCCCTTTCACCCCTCTGTCCCCGGCGTGGCTGCTCCCCTCCGCGTGGCGATGAGATGCTGATCCGACACGACGGGAGTGTGGCCCCGTGCGAGGGGAATGCCCTGTGCTGGGGGAACGCTGCATGGAGTGAGGATGCTGCAAGGAGGGGATGCTGCACAGGGAGAGGATGCCCAGGGAGGGATGCTGTGCCGATGCCTGCTGGCTGGCCAAAGGCTGCAGCTCAGCTGCTCGCCAAAACCTGCGTCCGTGCAGTTCAGGGTGTGCAGGGTTTTGGGGTGATTGGTGCCTTTGCCTGTGTCCCGCTGTCAGCATTGGGCTAGGAGGATCCTGAGCTCTCCGCAGCCCTCATTCATGCAGGGAAGCCGGGGTGAAAGTTGCTGGGAGTCCACCTTGGAGCTGCTGGAGCACTGCTGCGGGTGAAGGGCTGTGCTGAGGGCACAGGCAGCATGCCAGCAGCCAAACCCTGCCCTCTCCTCCCTTCGTTCTGGGAACTGCTGCCAAAACTGCAGCTTTCCTCCTGCCTGAAGGTGACCCAGTATCCAAAGGCTGCAGGGGAGAAGGGACAGCTGCCATCAGTTGGTGCCAAGCAGTGGATGCTCCTGGGGCTGGGGCAGCTCACCTGCACATTCCCACCTGGAAATTCACGCAGCAGTGGCAGCAGAAGCGTGCGGGCAGTGCCACATGGATCCCACTGGTCCGTGTCCCAATGAGTGCCATGAGGGCAGCGCCTGGCAGGCAGGAGCAGCCTCGCTTTCTGGCCTTTAACGAAGGGAAGGACGCGGCTCGTTAAGTGCCCGCTTTGCTTTCCAGAGATCCCTTCCGGCTGCCAAGTGAGCTCAGCAAACAAAAGCATTCCTCTCCGCGCCCGTATGGCGAGCAGACGGCGGCGGTTAGCGCCGAGAGCTGCGCCGAGAGCTGCCCCGCTCTGCTCCCTGGGCACGGCCGGGCTCCTCTCGGCGAGGAGACGCTGCTCCCACACGCAAATACCTGCAGGGTGGTTTCCCCAGGGCTCCCCTCCATCCCAGCCTGGATCAGATGTTTTTTCCAGGCCAATAGTGCTTGGAGTGGCTCAGGGAGGTGATATCGATCTCGTTCGTATTTGTTGCTTTAATGAGTCACAAGTTCTGCCTGCCAGCAGAGGTGCTTCGGCGGTGCCGGGCGGGCGGGCAGCAATTCCAGCAGATTTGGGGAACCGGTGTTTTGCTGCATTCCTCAAGGACATTGCACTGATTGCAGCAACCCCGTGTCTCTGCGGGGTGCAGGCACGATAGCATCTCCCCAGATCCTGCTGGGACGATATCACCTTTCCTTCTGCGCTCCCCTCCCCGGCACCGCGGGGATGTGCCGGGACGGAGCCTCTGCACTGCCCGTGGCTGCAGATGGGGCTGAGCAGAGCCGTGGGCTCCTTGCATGGCAGGGACACGCGCCCTCAGCTGTGGCAGCTGGGATCTTGGCTCGGCTCTTATTATTATTTTGAACTGGTTTTAATATTCAGGCTCTCCAAAGTGCCTACTCTAATATCCGCACATGGGCACGGCATTGCAGCGTTAGCGTGGAATTAATAGAACTGCTCCGTGGGGTGGCCCGAAACAACGGTCCTGCGTTAATCAGCTCGATGTTAATCAGCTCTCTGAGCTGTTCGGGAGGAAGGAAGCCCCGTGCTGAAGCGGGATGCTGCCGGGCTGGGTGCGCTTCCGCAGCCACGAGCAGGGAGCGGTGCCGGGAGCGGGACAGCGCGGATGCTCCGTGATGGGCTTAATTCAAACATTAACTCCCAACCTGCCTCCGGGCTCAGAGCATGGAAAAAATTAGAGCGAAAGGAGAATTTTTCAGGAAGCTCTGAGTGGGGAAAGGAAGGTCGTAGTAAAGAGTTTTTGACCTTAATTATGGCTTCTAATGGAAATGACTGTGCAGCCCCAGCACGGGGGCTCGGTGAGTCCATGGGCTGCGCCGGGGGCTGCCACGCGATGAGCCCGTGTGGGTACCAAAACCCCGACCCGGCGTTAGGCAGGGAGGGTGTGGGAGGGAGGAATTGCTGCATGGGAAGCACATCGCCCTCGGGGTCGGGTCAAACCTCCCTGCTCTGGAAAGCTGCTCCTGTTGTTCTGCTCTAACCCAGCGATGGGTCACTTGGCACCGCCTGGGAGCAATCACGTGCGGGGTTAACGCGGTCTGCAAACCCCGCTTGGGGTAGGAGGGGTGCAGCATTATGGGGCCGCAAATCACCTGGCCCAAATCCTCCCCCCTTCTGCTCTCAGCCCTCGGGAGCACGTGGGAGCTCAGCTGCTTGGTTTGGTCCTCAGAAGGTGCTGGGGAACCCCGGCCCCGTGGGGGTTGGGGCTGCTTGGAAATCTCTGGCTGTCCTGGTGGAAATGCGAGCACGTTGGTTCCCCTCCATTGCCTGTGCCTCTGTGCAGGCTGCAGAAATGCACCAAATGTTTAACGTGCAGACGTTTAACCCTTTAGAGCCTCCGGTTTATACGCAGCGTTAACTAATGTAACGAATCATCCCGTGCGTGCTGTCAGGTGCTCTTTTAAAGTTCTTATCGCATTTATTTCTCCTTATATCACGGCTTCGTATTGTGCGGGAAGATGCGTCTCCTTCCTTGCCTAGTTTATCTATAATTCAGGACATTTTTACACTTAGGTTATAATTGACTTTTCCACGCTGCAGCGACTCAAACAATAACTATTAATATTCAGCAGTCTATAGCGATAAAGATTCCCATTTACTCTCTTTTCCTTAACGGTGTGAATATATGGCAGACTATCTCACGCGGTTAATAGTGAGTTCGTTCATATTTATTCTCCATTTTCCAGTGTAACAATACTGAAGGAGTGAGCAGCGTGTCAGCTGGGCACGAGGATGGAGCTGCCCAGCATCCCGGCGATGCTGGTGATGGCCGTGCCGTGCAGCCAGTGTGCTGCAGGCATTTGTGAGGCTGCAGGAGAGCTCAGAGCACTGAGCACAGCTCTGTTGCATCCCCCACCTGCGGGAGCAGGGCTGGTGTCCTGCCCGCTGCTGTGTCCACGTTCCATCACTCCGTGAAGTCGGGGTGCCTGGCACAGTGCGGTGCCACCCGCGTGGGGACAGCGCCCGGGGAGATGCCACCACCTTCCTGCTGGGAGGTGGGGCAGGGAGTAGCTGTGGAGGCAGCAGCCGGCTGGGTATTAGCAGCAGCTGTGCAACAGAGCTCTTCCTTGTAATTATGAAAAATGTCCTGTGCACGGGAAAAGTGGCAGATCTGCTCCCCCCTGCTCAGAGGCAATGACTTTCCCAGGCAGCCCCTCTCCGGAGCGGAGGGGCTGAGCGCTCCGTGCCAGCCACCCACCGAGCGGGGCCGCTCCCAGCGGAGCGTTGGGGAGGCTGTTCCTGCACTGCACGGCTGGTTAGGGGCTGCTGGGGTTAAACGGCCGCTCCATCACTCTGGGCCCCGCCGGGTCGCAGCGCAGGGACACACACGCTGTGGGTGTGTGATTGATGGCAGCCCCTGCCCCGTTCCTGGGGCTGCTGCCAGGCGCCGGCTGCGGGGATGCTCTGCCAGCGCAACGCATCCCTGCATCCCAATCCCAAGAATTGGTCCTTGGGGCTGGAGCTGGGTGGTGGTCCCACCCCACGCATCCCAATCTGCCCTCCCTGCTCACCCTGCTGGCCCGGGACCAGCAGCACTGCCTGCCATCAGCCTGCCTGCTGCTCTCTGCCCTGGGAGCCATCTCGAGGTGAATGAATAAACACAACAGCGTTTAGCGAGATCTGAAAGGAGATGTGATGATAATTTCTTCCCTGCAAATTGTACACGCTCATGTTTTCCGCGCGCGCCGAAGGCAATTAGGGCAGAGCGGAGCTGGCAAGCTGAGGGCGACGCTGAAGAAGCTGCCACTATGGAGCCATAATAACAATTTAGATTCTATTTAGATACAAGTGGCTACGAGTCGCGCCTCGATATTGAATCAATCGGCGCAGACAAATGGTTTAATACGGAGGCATTGGTTTGAGTGGAAGGAGAGGGAGCAGCCTTTTAAAGACAGCCAGGTGGGATGGGCAGATGGATGGGACGAGCTGGGAGCGCCGGGAGGAGCGACCCTATGGGGAACAAATGGCTTTTCTTGCAGCTTTTGGCACTCTGGGATGGCGTACGCTGGGCATCGATTGGGGAGGTATTTTTAGAGGCAGTCTGGTGTTCGTTACCCTTCTCATGCAGAGTGGAGCTTTCTTCTGCAGAGCACACGCGCGCACGTGGGGAAGGCGGGCAGAGATCCTTCCAGAGATAGCGCAGGAGCTGCCCCGCGCCCGCAGCTGTGCAAACACGCGGCGGCCCCGCGCCCTGCCTCCTCCCGGCCAGCGGGGCTGGGGACGTGGAGAATGCTTTGCTGTCATTAGCTAATTGAGCTGCCAGTGTTAAGAAAAGGTTATGTCTTTCTCCCGGTAGTTTTTCTTTGTAAAACTCTGACACGGATCTCTTGCAATAGTGGTAACAATGCCTCAGCTGGGGAGACAGAGCAAATCTTCCCTATGGTGGGGACTTTTCCCCCCTCTTTTCCTTTTTCCCTTCCAAGTGGCACTGGCTCAGAGCAGGGAGCCCGGAGCTGGAAGCGATGCTGTCCTGCACAGGACCACCAGCAACGCGGGCTGAGAACTGCGCCCAGCACGTGGTGGCTGCTGTCCCCACAGCCCCAGATTTCTGCCTCAGTCTCCACTTTCACCCCCCAGACTCACTCCCTTTGGCACAACTGATTCCCTACAGCCCACTCGGTGCTGGATATCCCTGCGGCACCGCATGGGGAAGGGCACAGCCATGTCCCTGTGGTGCCGACCATGAGCCCAGTAGCCACCGGGTCACAGCCCGAGCAGCGGTGGCTGCAGCCACAGAGGTCACTGACCCCACAGGGTCACCCTGGCCCCTCCACTCTGCCTGCTCCTTAATTAATCCCAGGCAAAATTAATCAGTTGACATCCGACAGCTGGGGAGCGGCTGGCGGGCTTTGGAGCCGCAGATCCCCACGGGCACGGATGGCCCCGGGGCAGCGCTGGCAGCAGGACACAGCACTGCTGCTCTCTGCTCCCCCTGCTCAAAGGGCAGCAGCACGGCCACAGGTCCCAGGAGCCTGCCCCATTGTACAGAGAGATGCTCTGAGTGCAGTGAAAGGGCTGTTGCCATGGGCTAAGGTCCTACAGAGGTGACAGCGAAATGGCTCCAGCACGCCAGGACAGCCCCAGCTGATGCCACACATCCCAGTGTGCCCACAGAGCAGGGAGCACAGGGCTGAGCTTCTCCCTTTGCTGCAGAGGATGGGAGGAGCATGGCCACAGCCTCAGCCAGGTGGCACCTGGCACTTACTGGGTGTCCCCTCCCAGGGCTCTGCAGAGCAGTGATGGTGTTTCCACCTCTCCCTCCATCGGAGTGTTCTGTTCAGTGCGGTGGCCCTGAGCGTGGCCGGGATGCAGGGACAGCCCCAGGAGTGGTCCCTGCCAGTGGGAAGATGCTTTTCTGCAGCTGCAGAGCAAATCCATGCTGAGGCTGTTCTGTGGCCCCACTGTGGTCCCCTCAGCATGGTGACAGCAGCTCTCCTAACCCTGCTGTGCTCCCTGCTTGCCCTCCTGCTGCCAGCTGAGCCCTTCATCCATCCCTGGCCGCGCTGCCGCCTGCATCGCCGTCACGAGAGCGGGGGCTGGAGCTAACGGCCCGGTCCCATCGATCCGTGAATCTGTAATGAGACTCCAGTTTAGATTAATCAGTCATTAGGCCAAAATGCCAACACGGTGCCTGGAAACTATTTGTCTTCACCGCTGCGTTTTATTTATTTCACTCAATGTGACTCCGGAGGGCTCCATTCTTCCCTGGCAGGGAGCAGGTTTGCTGCCGACAGCAGCAGACCTGGCGCTGGTGACCCCTGCCATGGGTATTGGAAAGCAGTACCAGGACCGGGGCCGGGCTGCCAGAGCTACTTGCCGTGAGAAATGGAAGGATCGGAGCTGATCAAAGGGGAGGAGAACTGAGCTGCGCCGGGGGAAGATATCTGATAGCAGAGGCTTCTCCAGCTGAGCAGGTAAAGCAGGATGCCACAGCTGGAGTTTTCAAAGGGGGGAAAAAAAAATGAATTCAGGCACAAATATGTGTTTGGGAGAGGAGCTAACCACTGCAGCAAGGAGATGCTGTGGGTCCTCCAAGGACAGAGTCCTTGGTTCTATGGGAGTTGTTCAGACGCTGAGCTCCACACTCAGCACTGATTCCCTGTGGCTGATGAAGTGCAATGCTGATGCCCACAGCCTCCCCTGGCTCTGATGAAGAAACCACCCCAGCTGGGATGGGGCTGCGGAGCAGCGGGATGAGCTGCCCACGGAGCAGCCCCTTCCCTCCGCTCGGAGGTGCCGGGCGCTGGTTGGGGCTCCTCGTTGGAGGAGGGGAGCTGGTTGGAAAACACCTGGAATCTATTAGGCCTGGAATATGGAGTCAAGGTTTTGCCGCCTGCAGGCAGCTCAAGTATAAATAGCGGCAAAGGGTTTGTTTTGACTACTTTAAATTGTGCAGGTTTCGTGCCCTGAGAATTGGGAGTTTGAAGCTGCTCCTAACGTAATAATCCTCTCGCTTCCCCCTCCCACCCGAGCGGCCAGGAATCTGCACCTTGTTCTCTTCTCCTTCTCATTCCTCTCTTTGTTTGACTATTTTCCCCATTTCCCATCTGTTTATCGCAAACCTCCCTCTTCCTGGAGCCTTTGGGAGTCTCTGAGCAGGGGAGGGTTGGAAATGTTGTTGCATGCAGGGAAGTGGAGGGGAAAGTTTGGAGCTTTACAATAAAAACCAGAAAGCACTGGGTGAAAACAAAGAAAACAAACCCAAATGCTGAAACGCTGGGACAGCCCCATCCATGCGATGGGGTGACCCAGTGCCGACACCGAGTCCCAGTTGGGGACAGCTGGTGGGGAGCACTCTCTCCAGCTCCCATGGGTGCTGCGGTGGTGCTGCTGCTAATGCCATGGTAATAGAGCAGCGTGAGGCTCCTAATGGCAATGCTACATCACTGCCAGCGCGGAGTCCTCTCGGCCCAGCGCTGATGATCATTGCCGCTCTCTCGTGCCAATGCCACCGCACCGATGTGGCTGGCGGCTGTGGGCAGAGACAGATGCAGCCTCTGCTCCAGGGAGGTTTTGTTCCAAATTAGAGCATAGATCTGGGAGGAGGAGGAGGAGGAGGAAGGGAGCAGGAGGGGTGGGGGTGAGCAAGGAGTGAGAGTGGCTGCTGAGCCCCCCCAGCCCATCCTGTGCCCCCAGCGCTCTGCCCAGAGGGGTCAGTGCCATCCATGCAGGAGAGAAGGATCTCTGCCCTAAGTTGTGCCATCCATGCCTGTTGCCATGCTGCAATCAGCACTGACCCTTGGCCTCATTAATTAATTAACGTCAAGGCCCTTGCCCTGCCCTGCCTGGCACGGCAGCACAGCTCACAGCACAGCGAGGCAGCTGCTCTCCTGCTCAGTGCATCCTCAGAGGGACCCCCACCAGCAGACACCATCTGTCCTTGAGGCAGTGTCGTGGGCCCCCTGTGCCACTGCAGCCTTTTGGCATCACCACCACCTAGGCACAACTGGGTGCCGGTCCCCATGCTCCCTGCCCAACCTCAGCCAGCACGTCCTCCCAGGCTCTGCCCAGCTGAGCTCATGTGTCAACATCACTGGGCGCAAACAGAGCTGCCCAGGGATGCAGTGCACAGCAGGGGTGCAGGGTTCCAGCATCAAGGCACCACGATGGGGAGCACCAGCCCTGGGGCTGCAGCATAGCCCCAAGCCCTGCACATCAGCGCAGCAGGGGCTGGGGCTGCCGTCCGGGGAGGGCAGCAGTTCTTCCCCCACCATCTGTGCAGGAGACTGGAGAGTCCAACCCCGCTGACAAGCCAGCTGGGGTGTCCAAACGGCTGCACATGGTGCAATTTATTTTCCTACTTTTCCTTTTAATCATTGCTTTATTTCATCTGCCCACTGAGAAAACAGCCCTAAAAGCAATGGTTTATGCACTGGAAAGAGGCTGGGTGCACCATGAGCACAGGTGTTTGTTCCATGTCCACGTCCGATGGCTGATGTCACACCTGGAGGTGGGGGACCAAGGGGTGAGGGGTGGGGAGCTGGGTCAAACAGCAGCCAAAGGCTCATCTGTGGCAGTAATCCTGGCTGAAGCCTCCTGGCAGCATGGCACAGCCTGCAAGGGGGCTGAGCGTGGGGTGGGATAAATGGTGCTGCTGTGGGAAGGAGGGACTGTCACTGCAAAATGGGTGATGGGCTCATAGGGGACCTCCCGTGCTCTGTTGCCCCTTGGGTAACTGTAGCTGGGGCTATGGCCGTGGAGCAGCAATGCTGTGCTCCTGCCCAGGCACAGCTCTGGGGCAGCTCAGGGGCCCTGTGGCCAGAGCAGCAGCAGCACGTTTTTGGTATTGCAGAGGCTATCCATATTGCACGTCTTGGCGTGGGGGCTGGATGCTGAGCCCCCGGGGCTCTGGCTGCACCGTGTGAAAGGATGCAGGGGAGCAGCAAGCTCACCATTTCCCTGCTCACCAGGATCTTCCTGGAGCGAGGAAACCTCAGCAGCTCCTCTGAGAGCCACTCCAAGGACGTGCCTCTGCTCTTCATGCTCTCTTTCCTTTTAATCCAGTTTAAGGAACAGAAGCAGATGACAGCAGCTTGGGTACCGGGCTGAGCTGCAAGGAGGGAGCCGAGGGATGCTCAGCCTGGGGCTGGGTGGGGGGCACCCAGGTGTCCTGGTGCTGGGTGTCCCAGCTCTGCGGTTGGGTCCCTGTGGTGTCGCAGCCCCTCGCCCACCCCATATCTTGGCAGCAGCCCCAGCTGCTCACATCAGAATGGAAAATCCCTCGGCAGCACAGCGGTGACCGGGCCAGCGCGGGGTGGGGGACACGCAGCACGTGGGGGTGCTGCACCCGCGGTGACTGCGCACGTGCTCCATCTTGTCTCCTTTCCCGTGGAATGAGCGTGACACAATTAGATGGAGTTATTTACTTGAAAGGAAAGCTGGGGCCGGACGCAGGGCTCTGGCAGCCCGGCGTTTCGCACATCATTATGTTCCCCTCACGGCTTTGAAGTGGCAGAGCCAGGGCAGCTCCGGGTCCCCGCCGGTTCCCCATGCCCCGGTGCAGCAGCAGTGGCAGAGGGCACGTGGCACCCATCAGCACGTCACTGCGTACCCGTCCTGGTGAGCCCCATGGTGTGTTATGGGGAAGGGACCTCCTCCAAAACCCCAATGTCCCATCCCCGTGCTTTCCCCAGAGCTGGGGCAAGTGGGCTGGGGTTGAGCACTCTTTGGTGCTGTTGATTTGTTTATAACCAATGCACAATATCCCATTTCTTTTGGCGTGGTGTTGGTTTGCTCACAGTGCTAGCACTGAACCCACGTATGCTTCACCTTCCCCTGCTCATTCTGCCTCTCTTTCAGCCCTGCTCTGCCCTCACCATTCACCCCTTTCTTTTCTCCATTTGGCTCTGCCCACAGCACGGATCCTGCCATCCCCATGGATCCACACATCCCCATGGATCCTGTCATCCCCATGGATCCTTCCATCCCCATGGATCCATCCATCCCCAAGGATCCTGCCATCCCCATGCATCCACCCATCCCCATTGATTCACCCATCCCCCTGGATCCTGCCATCCCCATGGACCCTGCCACCCAAGGACCCCAATGTCCCCCCAGGTCCCCCAGCAGGTTCCTCGCGCCGGCCCTAGCCCCGCTGGCCACGCTGTGGGTTTCCGCCAGCCGCCGCGTCTCAGCCGCCGCTGCCAAATGCTGGGGAGAGAGCCAAGTCGGGTGGGAGGGAGATAAATCTGAGTGCTCCTCTGCTGCGCCGGGCTTTGCTCTTTGATTAATTGGAGGCAGCGGTTCTCCTCGTGCTGCCTTCCCCCTCCGAGGGCCGGGGAGGCCAGGAGCCACGCGGGGCCGACAGTCATCCTTATGGGGTCTGTGGCTGTGTTTGCAGTGAATGAAGGTTCGAGTGATGACTGCTTGTGGAGGCAGTGGGGACAAACACAGGGCTGAGGCTCTGCCCTGCGAGCAGAGCAGCCCCGTGCAGTGAGAAGTGCAGAGGCTGCAGCAGGAGGCTGTTAGATCCCACTGCTGGCGGGTTGCTTTTTGCCTTGACAAAAGCCTGGCGTCCACCTAAAGTTAAAGCTAATCTAAACAGTAGGGAAAAATAAACACACAGGATGTGAAAGGGGAATGATAGCTCCGGCACTAAAAAGGCAAAGTGGGAACTGGCGGCTTTATTAGCCACAAAGCACCACAAACCTCCTGCAACATGCACAGTCTGGGCAGCAGCGGCCGCGGTGAGGCTGTGCCCATCGTCCCTGAGCTGCCCTGCTCCTCGCAGCCCAACCCATGGGGCTGCTTCACCCCCCTCTGCTCCTCCAGGAGCGGAACCAGAGCCCAGGGCAGGAGGGAGTCCACCCTGTGGGCACCCCAAACTGTGGCTGCAGTGCCGGGAGAGAAGGAACAGAGGGAGTTGGAGCCGTGCTTGTTATTGGAGAGTTTTGTTTTTGTTTTTTGATGTCTGCGTTTCTGTTGTAAAACGTATGAACTGCAAAGGACCTTAAATCTTTCTGTTTGCGATATTAACTTCCCATTTCCAGCCTGAAATAGTTATGGTTCTTTCTAATTCTCTTGGAAATATTCTGTGTGTTTATTCTTTTCCCCAGATGTTTATGTAACTTCCTCTGGAAACCTCACTTTTTAGTTAATTAACTTTTTGCCCAGAAGTTTCTGTGCTCGGATCCCCGCTGCTATCCCAGGTTCAGGCAGCCGGGGCCGTGCAGCCCCGCGGGGGTGTTGGAGGGGCTGTGGTGGGACAGAGCAGCAGCACTGCTCGCTGCTCCCAGCCACACCGGGACCTGGAGGCACGGCAGCGTGCACCGAACTGCTTTGAGGATGTGCAGAGCTCCACGTGTTAAACAAAACCAACCACAAAATGACCCGTCCCAAACTCCCTCCAAACCACACAGCACTCAAAGTCTTAATTAGGATGCTGGTCACTGCCTCTCTAATTTAATTAATTGGAGGCGTTAGGTGAACCCTTCCCATTGCCTCCTCAGCCCCTGTGACCAGGCTCGTATCTGAAGCAATCTGAATTAATTTTCCAAGCACCATACCACAAGACGGACGGACTATTAAAGGCTTTGCTCGCAGTCTGGTTCGTTCGGATGCACCCAGCTGCTGCTCCCTCCCGACAAATTCCGCCTTTCAGTACAAAGACAAAAAGCCAGAGCAGTTGGAACTGGCAGGTCTGGGGCTTTAAGGCAGAGGAGTTTCCCTCCAGGGCTGTATTTTGGGGTTGGAGTGGTGATGGCCCTTGCAGCCCATGGGAAGGATGGATGGCACAGCTGGGGAGGGGAAGAGCAGGGACCTGTTTTTGGGTTGGTTTTGGTTCAAGTCGCAGGAAGGATGGCAAAAAGGACCTGGCTTTGGGGCATTGAAGCCATGCACTCAGCCTGCCTCTGTTGTAGGAGAAATGTGAGCCATGCAGGAGCAGCCGGGGTGTTCTTCTGGGCACACCACCCTTCCTTCCATCACCCTGCGTGCTGCATTTCAGTGCAGCCCTTTCTGTCTCCTTAATGAGAGTGACACTGCTCTGCTTATTGTCTATTAACTGGAGAGGTGAGTACATCAGCTGGCAGAATCTGAAACATTTACCATGAAAAGGAAAAGCTGAAATCCCATTTTCTACCACAGCTCAGTGGGAAACGCTCTGTCAGAGCCAGGCCGGACCGCGGGCGGCTGTGCCCGTGACACACTGCACTCCATCAGCAGCTCTGTCCTACAGCCCCGGGATGGAAAAGCACCTCAGCAGCACTGCCCAGGCACCCACACTCCCTCTCCTCCTGGGGTCAGGTGGGCCATGAGCACTGGAAGCTGGGCAGGTCCCACCAGCACCCTGGGATGGGGGCAGGGGGAGCCCGACCCCATCCCTGCCTTCCCAGCACGGCCCGTTAGTTCTGGGGATTTGGGTTTCCATTAGTGCTCTTTCTCCTTTACACCAGCATTTCCACGGCTTCTTAACTTCGGTGCATTTCATTAGCACAGAGGTTTCTGTCGATATTAGGAAGTCACTGTAATCATCACAGGGATTTGCACGGCTGTTAGGCCAGGAGCGTCGCTACTCGGTAGCGCTTTTGGAAGCATTTTTGTACAAGTGCCTTCAACACACACCCTGACAGCAGGATCTGGGTACCTCTGTGTTCCCAAGGGGTTGCAATACAGCTGTGGCAGAGCAAAAGCAATGGTGGAGATGCCAGCCCCAGACAGGAGCTGCCCATGCCCACCAGGGTACACATACCCATGGGCATTGGGACGTCCATGTCCACCAGGCCACCCATGCCCATTGGGATGCCCATGCTCATTGGGTAACCCAAATCCATTGGGAAGCCCATGCCCAATGGGATACTCATGCCCACTAAGACACCCCTGTCCATCAGGATGCCCATGCCCACTAGCACACCCATGCCCACTAGGATGCCTGCACCCAGCATTCCCCACCCGGTGGTACCATGGGGGTGGCACCCCTCCAGCAAGCACTGCTGCCACACCTCTGCCATGGGGCACGCAGCATGCTGACCCCTCTCTGTCACCCATCTGCCCCCAGCACCCTTCCCCACGCAGATGGGGCAGCGGGGGCAGCATGGGGCAGTGGGGTGCGGGGATGGCCGCCTGCCTCTTCCCACTTCCCCAGCGCTCGTCGGGGCTGTGAGCCTTCCGCGGACAGTGCAGCTCTGTTTTGCATCACCGCTTTGAAAAGCCCTTGGAGAGAGCGGTGATTTATGAGAGGTTTCTTGTACGAGAGGAAATAAACCTCTGACCAGACCCGACTGAAATCCACACTGCTTAATTTTCTGTGGAATCAGGATTTTACCCCTATCTGAGGATTGTACTCCTCTCCAAGAAAAACAAGCAGTGCCGCTCTCACAAGCAGCCGCTGTCCCCACGGTGCGGAGCGGGTTCGCCGGGCACCGCTCCCTCCCGCACCCCGCGGGTCACAAATCACCGCGCTCCGCCCGGCGCTGAAGCGAGAACATCTGCTGGGAAAGTCAACAATAATTAATTAGCTTTTAACCGGGAGATAGAGGAGCGGGAGAGAGGCACGGACCCCTTTAATGAGAATAAAAGGTGTTGGAGCTTAGAGGAGCGCAGGAGCGCCTCGATTACTTTGTAATGGGATAAGGGGCCGGGAATTTAAACCAGAGATGGAGGGGTCTGGGGGGGCATTTCGGTGTGGGAGCAAAGCACCGTGGTTGTGGTGGAGCCTTGGTGCTGGGGAGCTGCTGGAGCAGAGAGAACTGAGCTCCCCAGGTGCACCCAGCAGGGAGCTGGGCCAGGGGCTGCCCAGCGTGGCTGGGCGGGGATAAAAGGAGGGGGCAGAGCTGCAGGGGAGGTCTGCGAAGGATAGAAGGGGATGGCACCAGGATCGGCATCTCAGTGTGTGTGGGACAGCCCCATCGAAGCAGGTTGGCTGTGGAAGGGGACCCTGTTACAGTGGCAAGGGGAGAAGGAGAGGAGCTGGGAGGCTGTGGGATGGGGGCAGTGAGGTTGGGGACAGTGGGCTTTGGGGTGCCGCCTGTGCTCGCTCTGCTCTCCCTCCCCAGGCCCAGCTATGGGTGATGCGATGCTGAATGGTGGGAATGAAGCACTGCCAGCCCCAGAGAGAAGGGGGAGGGCTGCTTCCAGGGGAGCTCACTGCAGGCAGCTGTAGGTGTATAATTACAATGGTGATATGTGAAGTGTTGGAGCGTGTACCCTCTGTAATTGGATGGCTCCAGAGCTGAGGGGAAGGCTGGTGCAGGAAGACACTCAGTTAATTAGTTAATCAGGGCTCTTTAGGAAATGTTTCCTCAACTCGATTCTCCTCTGCCCCTCTATTTCTGTAACTATCGACTCAGTGCTCATCCTTAAAGGGAAATCCCACCCCGAGGGTGTGTCTGGGCAGGAGCTGCTTTGCATGGGGCCAAAGGGGCTGACAAAACCCTCTGTGGCGGGGACACGCTCACCTGGAGATGCTGATTTATTTGCAAAGCCTTAATTTTGTGGTGCATGTGTAAAACTGAAGCATGGGAGTTCTCTGTGCGTTTAAACCCTTGCTGCTTTTGCTGGGGTCTGTGCCTGGGAGGGACCTGGCCCCGAGCCCCCAGCCCTGGCCCGGGCATGGAGGCAGGGGGGGAGCACTGCCCAGCATTGCACAAGGGAAATGACATAATTGGAGCTGTTAGGATTTAGAAATTAAAATAATTTGGGTTTGTTGGGGAAGGTTCACACAATGCCAGCTCCCATCAGGCCGATGAGGAGCAGCGGTGCCTGGCAGTATGAGCTCTGACAGCTCCCAGAGAACCCCACTCTGTGTCTGTGCTGCTGGGGCCAGCAGCCCCTCCTGTGCAGGGCAGCTCTTCGTGCCTGACCCCAGAGCATCCTTTCTGCCCTAAAACCTCAGGGTGAGTCAGTGAGCAGTGTTCTTGTGTGTGCCAAGTGCCAGGCACACCCCGTGTCCTGGTGGGGCCCCGATGCCTCTCTGGCACCGGGAGCACAGGGTGTGTGCACAGAGAGGTCCCATCCAACCGTGGCTGGAGGCTGCCTCCTGACAGGGGCTTTCCTGAGCCTCAGCTTCCCCTGCTGCTCAAGGCACCTCCTCCCCCCCCCACCTTGTGCACCCAGATGACCCCTTGTGCTCCCACCCACATTTCCCAGCTTCCTAGCTCCCAGTATCACCTCATTCAGCACCACCTGCACATGCAATCACTTTGCCATTCATCTCTGTGACCAGGATCGGGTTCCTGGGGCAGCAGTGCTGGGAGGGCTTGTGGCCCATTGATTCCTGCAGACAGAGTCCCAGGACGTGGGATGTGATGCTGACATCCCCCAGGCTGCTGCTGCCCACCTCTCCTGCCCTACCAGCACAGTCGATCTGGGTGCTGCAGTGCGTCCATAGGTTCCCTCCTCGCATCCCTCGTAGCTCTGCTCTCCTCTGGGAGTGAGCAAATGCCTTTCCCTTAATCCCCACTTTTGTGCCATCCTTTGCCTGGTGGATGAAGAGAATTTCCCGACTGCTGTATGTCATTCTCCTTCCTCAGCCTCGCCTCTTTTAATTTTGCATTGTATTTATTTCCCTCCCTGCCAGCCTCTGAGCCCCCATTGATTTGTTACAGTAGCTCTGATTCGGGCTGGCTGTGATTTCCCGTTGTTGATGGCAGTCTGTTTTTAAGCGGCGGAGGCTCACCAAGTTCGTTAGCGAATTCCCTTAATGACTCGGCGCGCACGTTGCTCGCCCCAGCTGATTTGTGTGCGCCTGGCGCTGAGCGCTCCCTGACGTGCTTTTTATCAGTAAGTGTATTTACAAGGTCTTCATTACTTCCTAATTGACCGTGCCACTTCTCTTCAGTTATCGCCTTAAAGAGCAATTTAAAAAAGCAATTCAGCAGCAGCCATCTTGGAGCTCTTCACTCCCCCCAGCCCCTTTCTCATTTGTTATCATCCTTCTGTCTCGCCAGCGCTCCCCTTCCCCAACGTCTTCAAAGCACTGTGTATTCCCCGTAATGTTTTATTGGTGCTGTTCTCCCACCCTTCGCTGCCACCCATGGTCCCTGCAGCATCCCATGTCCCTGCTCTGGGTGCTGGCAGCCTGCTGGGGCTTTCCTTGCGCTCTGTGCAAAACAAATATGCCATTTTAATTGGTGGTTTTGGGGCTCTGGCTGCTCCCCGTCTCCCAGTGCCCATCCCAGCTCTTCTTGCAGGGCTGGAGCTGAGCAACCCTCCCCTGATTTATCCGTGTGCTCTGAGGCCAGAGGGATGCTGAGCCCAACCCCTGTGCATTGCTGCACAGCCCGTTATCCCCGTGCTGAGCTCCGTGGTTTGTTTGGCTAAAGCAGATTTTCAGAGAGGTCCTGCCATGGAGATGGGTTTATGTAACGGCACTTTCTATCCCACCCTTCATATATTCCATAATGTTTTATGGGGGTTTGGAATGCAAAGTACACGGATGTGTTTGTGGCAATAGCTGCAGCAATGCTCAGGCGTTCCCCCCACCTCCACAGCACTGTGCAGCCCACTCTGCGCACAGCGTGTCCCCAGCAGCAGTGCCCAGCACAGCCCTGGGCTCATCAGCCTGTGGGTTTGCTGCCCCCCATCACCCCCCAAGGAGAGTTTTGCAAATCGTTATCACTTCACCCGGCAGAGAGGGAAACAGCTCCGGGTCTGGTGGAGATCTCGGGGCGCCCCATGGTTTAATGTTTTCCTTCTCCTTCCTCTTTGAAAACAGCCTTTTTTCCCTGTGTTTTGTCTTCTGTGGCTTATGTTGCTTGACATGTCGGCTGGTTTTGATCTTCTCCTTTCTGCATTACAAAATTGTCAGCTGTGTAACCTAGAAACCGAGCTGGCTGAACGATATGTTTGCAAATAATATTTGTTAGAAGTTTTTCTCCCTCTCTTTCATGAGCCGTGCCTGCCCCAAGCCCCATTTGGGGACGTGCAGGCAGGGGGAGCCGAGCTGTGCTCCCCTTCCCATTGCCTCCGGGACCAGGTGTGAGCCCTGCCATCCCCCCTGCACCCAGCCACGCTGTGTGCAGGGACCTCAGTGCCCCTTTTTCTCAGGGTCGAAGCAGGAGGCTGCAGGCTCACGGAGCTCTGTGCACACAGCAGGGTCCCTCTGCAGATCGTTACTGAGCCACGTCCCAACCTGTCTCCAGAATCAGCCACTTAGGGCCCGTGCCAGCCAAGCCCACGTCTGGAAGTGACATTTGGGAGCTCGGCTCGCTCTGCACAGGGCCATGAGCCTTCCGCGCTCCCGCTGGTGCTGCTCCATGGAGCAGATGCTCCCAGCAGGTTCTCCTCTGGGTTTTCCTTCTGCATCTCGGCTCTTCCCCAGCTCCCCTCGCTGCCAGTTCTGCTGCAAAGTGGCTGCCTCCATGGGATCCATGCTGTGGGATGCTGTCCACCTGTACCTGCAGGGGCAGAGGTGCCGTTTTCCCTCTGTTCTTAGGCAGTTCCTCTCCTCCTGCAGCTCACCGTCATCCTCAGCCTCATGCTGGGTACGGTCCCAGGTGTTCCTGCCAAAGCTGGAGCACCTCCACGTCCATCCTCATTTAATTTAAATGCTGACAAATTCCCCCAGCTGCAGTGTTCATCCATCTCTAAAGCTGTCCGATTCGCACAGCCACTTCGCAGCTCTCCTGGCCGTGTGGTTAATGTGTCCCTGGGCTGGCTGGGCTTCAGTGCTGGCTGCTCTTATTTATTTCCCTGCAGCTGGCCCTGGTTTTCCAGCAGGCATCCATCCACCTGCGCTCTGCTCCCTCCCATTGCCTCAGCACTGCCCTCCGGTTCAGTGGCCTTTCCTGAGCACCAACAGCACCTCTAGGGCCTGGGCACACCATGGGCAATGTGGGTGCTGGGAGCCTGCCCCACGGCTCCCCTTGGCTCAGAGCGTGGCTCCTTGCTGGCATTTCTCCCCTGGGGTTCTGGTGGAGCTGCTGCTCCATCGCAGGTCCTGGATCCACCGTGGGGTCCATGGACCCATCAGCGCTGGTACAGGGGCACCTGGCTCCCTTACAGCTGCCCATGGGAATGCCATGGGGCTGAGCACTCCATGGGGTGCTCCAGAGGTGCCTCCACTCCCTGCACCCCAATCCCAAATAGCTCTGTCCCTCCCTGCATCAGCCCTCCTTGGCTGTGTGGGTAACACTCACATCTCCGTCAACACCTCATCCTTCAAGTGCTCACCCCTCACTTGTCGGAGCCTGTTAATCTTGGCAATTAGCTCTTGCTCTGCTGCAATTTTCAGGCACACTCTCCCTTTCTCAAATCCCTCTAAGACCCCCTTGGAGTGTGTTCCTGCACTGCTGCAGCTGCTTGGCCCCACACCGCCTGCCCCACCAGCACCAGGCATGCTTGGAGGTGTTGCACACTCACAGACATCTGCCCCTGACACTGCTTTCTGCAGTCCTGGTGGGAGCAGGATGTCACCCTTCTGCCTCCACTCTTGTGTCCTGTTGGGAAAATGGGAGAAGCGAATGTCTCCTTTATGTCTGTGCAGCCCGGAGGCCTGATAAAGATTCAGGGGGAGCTATCGCCGGAATGAGGAG
Organism: Penelope pileata; assembly: GCA_013396635.1. NCBI lineage: Eukaryota > Metazoa > Chordata > Aves > Galliformes > Cracidae > Penelope > Penelope pileata. The sequence goes on along the minus strand of WBMW01006008.1, from coordinate 97,280 downwards.
CAGGGAGAAATCTGAGCTGCATAATGAGGTACTTTGGGGACTGTATCAAAATGCAGCTGACTATAGATTTCTGCATGCTACGTGCTCCTCTGCATCGACTTCCTCGCTCCTTCTCTCGATGGTGTGCAGGCAGTGGTACAGCCCCTTCCTGCCCCCACTCTGCCGATGTGGTCCAGCATGAGCCATGGAGCTGAGCACAGATCTGGTGTGCTGGTACTGAGTGGCTTGGATGTCAGGAAAAGGTTCTTCACCCTCTGGCGGTTGGGCACTGGAGGAGTTTCCCTATGGCAGTGGTCATGGCACCGAGCTGCCAGAGTTCAAGAACCATCTGGACAACACTGACATACGATAGGATTTTTGGATGGTCCTGCCATCACCAGGAGTTGGACTCGATGATGCTTGTGGGTCCCTTCCAAATCAGAATCCTAGAATCACTGAGGTTGGAAAAGACCTCTAAGATCATCTAGTCCAACCTGCCCACCTACCACCAATATCGCCCTATAAACCATGTCCCTCAGTACCACCTCTATATTCTGTGACTCAGTGTTGGACACGTGGCTTTGGGCTGCTCTGTGGGTCGATGGGCTCCTGAAGGGCTGTGTGTTGCTGCCATGAGCTCTGTCCCAGCAGGATCAGCTCCCAGTGCCCAGCTACCGGCGTGGTTACAGACACGTAATTGTTCAAAGTAGTCAAAAACCGTAATGTGTTCTCCCTCTCAAATCAAGACAAAGTTGAAATATCAAAAATGTTCACAGAACAGGAACAAAAAAAAGAAGATTAAGAAATGTCAGGCTCCGCTGTCGACATTTTTTTTGATGGGAATACTTTGACATTTGCAAACTCAAACATTTAGTTTGACAAACCGTATGGAAATGTCACACCGAGCCCGGTTGAAGTGTTAATCTGCCGGCTCTGGAGAGGCCGTGGTGCTGCTGGTGGGTGCCCTGCACGTGGGGCTGAGCCCTGCTGACGGGGCTGGGCGGGCAGATTTGCTGGGATCCCCTCGGAGGAGGAGGGCTGCTCGTGTGAACACAGCGTGCTCGGCATTAAGATGCTGATCTGCTAGATGAGGATCTGCCTGTCCGAGCATGCAGTGCTATGGGTCGTGCTGTGAGTTCGGGTGCACCGCTGCCCCGTGGTTCCCACTCTGCAAGCAGGAGTCATAACTGTCCCCTGCCTCATCCAGCACTGCAGGCCCAAATCCATGAATGTTTGTGGAGTGCTCGGGTGATGGAGTAACGGGGGTCCCGTAAGCCCTGACGAGAGCCTCTCCAGCTGTTTGGAGATGGCACCGCGCGATACTCAGCGGAGGGCTGACTGCATGCCTGGCAGCAGTAAATCCCCGTGGTGGGAGCAGCATCTGAAACACAGAAGTGAAATACAGAGTGCAAACATGCAATGTGCTGGGGCTGTGGGGCAGCACCAGTAGGGTTTGTGCCTTGTGGGGTGAGGCTTTAGGATTCCCAAAACTCGGGCAATTGGCAGGGTTCACCTTGGGTCTGTGGGTGGGGTGGAAGAGGAAGATGTGGTGTTGTTCACCCAAGCCCTGGGGTTGCACAGGGAGAAAGGTCCTGGTCTGGAGCACAGTGCCCATGCATGGGAAACCCAAGGAGAGCTGGAGCTTGGACACCCCACTGCGTCCTGAATGGCGTTGAACCTTCCCTGATGTTGGTAGCTGGAGGAGTTAGAGGGGAAAAGGCAAAGGGATGTATTTGATCTGAGAACAGAAATGCCTCTTGGAGAAGCAGGCTGCAGAAGTACTGTCTGTGCAGCATTTTGTTATTGTGAAAAATTGCCTGTGCTTTTATCTGCCCCGTGCTGGACTGAAACCTGGAGGTGAGACGTGGCTCGCTTATGAACAAACCTCTCCAGCTCTTGCTTCACGGACCGAAACCACGGGACAGCCTCCAGCAATGCCTCTCTTCTGCCCGCACAGAGCAGTGCCTCAGCGGTTTCCATTAGCAATAGCGTTCTGCTGCCGAGCTTTCCTCCCTATAATTACCGAAAAATTTGGAACAGTTAAGCCTCGGTCGCTCTGTCAGATGACAGCAGTGACCTCCCCAGCAGCCGTGCTCTGAGCAGAGGTGGCCCGGGATGCTCAGTCCCCGCTGCCGCGTGCGGTGTCTCCTGGCTGTTATTAATGCCTCTGCTTTGCTTACCCAAGTGCTTAGCTGGTTCAATACATTTTCAGACCTGTCCTTACACTATTGTTGGGAAAGATTCATTAGGACTTTGGCTGGAAATTATGGTGACAGATAGGGCAGGGTAATTTATGCCTTTTCTTGAGGGTTGCACAATTATTCAATAAGTGCCTTTCCTTCCTCTACCTCCCGCCAGCCACTTGTTGGAAATAAATATTGGATTTATTTGCAGAAAAACAGCTATCGGCAGGGCTGGGAGAAGCCCAGTGGGGCTCTTTGGGCATCTCTGCTCACATTCCCCGTGGCACTGAGGGCTCCTTCCCCTTGTGCTGCCTCCTCAGCACTGCTCCCATTGTCTCCAGGCTGCGCAGTGCTTGGTTTGGCATTATGGCCCTCATCCCCTGACCATAGTGGAGAACTCTTTGGCTCTCAATTATTCCAAGCGTCAAAGCCAAAGGAGCCCCATGGGGCTGCTGGCATCTTCCTCAGGGCACCCCCTGCCCACCACTGCCCTGAACATCTGCAGCCCCCAGGAAGGCACCAGGGATGCTGCTTGCTTCCAAGGGACCTCTTGATGCTAAGTCCAGCCAAATTCATCCTGCCCTGAGCTGGGTTCTGGGGAGCTCAGTGATGCCCACCAAGCAGCCAGCCCTCAGCTTGTCCCCTCCCAGAGGAGGTGACACCAGGGTCAGGCACATCTCCAACCCCACAGGACCGGTGCATCCCGTTGGAGCAGCTCTGCCTAGGGCTGCCCAGGCCGACAGCCTGGGGATGTGAATCCCTGGGAGGGAGGCGTGGGATCCGCCTGTCTGGGTGCTGTTGGGCTGGATAAAAACCTGCCTGGGCTCTTCCTTACAGGCTCACACCAAAAGCGATCCCAGACCTCAAAATTGGGCTTTTGCTCTGCCATTCCCGCTGGAGGGGATGCTCAGTCTTGGGGGACGTTCTCAGTCTTTGCAGCTTCCTGTGCCCGACAAAGGGCTGGGTCCCATCCCTGCACTCCCACTGGGCACGGTGGGGCTCACAGCAGCGCGTTCCCAGCAGAGGCTCAAGGCACAGGCACAGGGCTGGACACGATGCTCACAGAGGTGGGATGTCGGTGGAGGTATTGGCACTGCAGCATTCCCACTGCTTATCTATCCCGCTCCTTATGCGTTTTCACATTTTGTTTGAATTAGTTGGGATTGTTCCTCGCAGCGTGCATGGCTCTGCATTTGTCTACTTTGGATTTCATCTGCCATTGACTGGCCCATTCATCAAGCTCTCCTCGGTCCTTTTGAAGTTCCCTGTAGTCTTCTCTTGTTCTGAATCCTCTATGTAATTTGGGTCCTCTGCCAGATTTTCTCATGACATTTTTCATTCCCCGTTTCCAGATCATTAATGCATCTCTTTAGCCAGCGGTACGAGCACAAAGCCTCGGGAAGGCTCCCCGTTAGCGCCGGCCCTCTGCAAGGTGGCCGTTATTAATACAACTTGTTTTGCCTCTTTGTTTCCAACCCTTCCAGTTACTTTTTTCCATTTGCTCTACAAATGTTTAATTTCCTTAATAGCCTCTCGTAAGGGACCTTGTCAAAGGGCTTTGAAACCCCAAATACATTATGCCAAGTAGTTCCCCTTACTTCGCTCTTCTGACGATGGGAGAAAGCGTCCCGGTAGATCAGAGGCGCGGAGCTCCTTTCGGGAACTGGAGCAGATCACCCCCCTCTCACTCGCTTAATTTACGTCTTTTAGAATCCAGCTTCTCACAAGCACCTTCATCTGTAACCGCCACTTCCATCCTGGCAGCCTCAAAAAGAGCCACGTCCGTGTGTCTGCTGGAGCACAGGCAATTTCCATCCTGGCTCTTTGTTAGCAGCCAGGTCGGAGCGACCGCCGCCGCAGCCTTCGGGTGTTTGAACACCGGCAGCCTTGCGCTGGGCATCCTGCTGCGATCTTTCCTCTTTTTTTTTTTTTTTTGGGCGTTTCTCTTTGTAGAAACGCTTCATTGTTATCACCTGGAAATAATGGGGCTCTCTGCTGTCCCTGCAGCCAGTTGGAAAGCAACCTCTGCTCTTCCGTAGCGTTGTCGTTGCCCACCAGGCTGGGGCAGGTCGCGTCGAGACGCCGGGCAATGGGATCCCAACATGTTGTGGTGCAGAACCTCTCTGCCCACCACGGGCAATTGATGCCCATGGATCGTGCTCGCTGCTGTGCAAGGTCTGTGCTGCCTGGGCAGTGGGGCTGTATTTCCTTGGCCTTCGTGAAGTTCCGCACAATTTATGCGCGCCGCTCCCGCGTTGAGCCATTTACGCTCTTATTCAAGGCGTGAGGATTTACACTCCCCTCAGCGCGGCTGTGGAAATTGTGCTGCTGATGGAATGATCCCAGGGCCGCGGCACTATTTATTGTTATCAGAAACAATCCCACCCCGCAGCGACTTCTGACCGCAAAAAAGGGGAAAACGCCGTTTTCTCTCCAACACCAACACCCATGAATCTTTAAGCAGAAAGAATGGTTTCCCCGACAGGCGAGCGCTTGTGAAGGTGTTTAACTCTAAGGATATGTGACAGCTCATCAGAGGAGGAAGTGAAATGGCTTTGGGGAGGCGGAGGGAGCAGCGGGCACTTGGGCGGTGCCATTGGCCCCTTGTTGGGGTCCCCATCCCGTGCTCCCCGGGAGCTCTGGCATCACACCCTGTGCACGCTGAGCCTCAGCGCAGTGCATGGCAGCTTCCAGCCGGGATTCTGCCGGCAGAGCTCTGGCACCCGCTTACCTGCCTCGCTGGGATCTTATCTCGGCGTTTATCACTGCCGCCTCTTGCTGTCAGCACTGTTTATAGGCAGGGGAACCGAAACCCTACGCTAAGAAATTTCCTCCTCCTCCTCTTTTCTTTCAAATCTGCATCTGTTCCAGACTCCCTTTCATTACAGACCACATGAAAGCCAAAACAATCCCAGGCTATCAGGCACAGAAACCCTCGCAAGGTAACCTCTCCTCTGCTGGGTAAATAAGGCACGCCCTGGCCGGGGAGGTTGGCTGGGTCCTGCCCCCCTGTCCCCATGCTGTGGGTGCCCACAGGGCCTCCCACACCTCCAGGGCTGTGTGTGGGGTCATGGATGCAGGGTATGAAGGAGCCCGAGGGCACCACCCCCTGTGTGTCCCGTTTGTCACAGGGACGGTGCCCAGCCGAACCCCTGGGAGGTTTCAGGGCACGGGCTGGGCACTTGGTGCAATTTTTACCTGTTGTAAAGCATGAGCAGAGTTACAGAGGGCTGAAAGAGTGATGCGGGGAGGGAGGAGCGGGCTGATAGCGATTAGGCAGGAAATGGCTCGGTGTGGATGGCATCCATATGGGAGAGCTGATGGATTTGGCGTCTCGCAGGCACCGCCTGATGGATCCCCTGATAACCTGGCAGCAGAACAGACCTGGGCTCTCTGATTCCCTGCCAGCGGCTCAGCCCCAGCCTGCTTGCTTGGCCTTCGCTAACACCTCCCTGGGCTGGGAACCTGCTGCCCTGCTGCGACCATGTGTGCCCTTGTGCTGGGAGGTGAGACGTGCCAGTGGTTGTCAGGCTGCTTGGGGTCCGATGGCCAAAGCTCTGTCCCTTGCAGCAGGTCGCTGGCTGTGCTGGGCCAGGGCTGTGCGCTGGGTCGCGGCTCCCCAGCCACGTGCTGGCTCTGTCATTTCCCTGTGGTTGTTTCCAGGATAACTTATTTCAGATTTTTACGATGCTTACAAATTGGACGACGTCTTAAAAAGCATAATTCAGGTCCTAACTGGTTTTAGATGTGTGTGGTTTTACAGGCAGGCATCAAATATTTTTAAGTGTTGGTAAATTTGGGGGATGGGAGCTGAGGGCAGATGAGGAGGGAGGGATGGGCCTGGCCCCAAACGGCTCTGAGCCATGGCCTGGGGGGGTTGTGGGGCCAGCACCGCTCTCACCACTGCGAGTGCTCCCTTCCCAAAAAAGCATCCTCCAGCCCACAGAGACAGCGGAGATGCTGCGATGAGGCATCATCTCCTGACACCCACCCACCTGGGCAGCCATCCCAGCTGGGGTGGGGCAGCCCCTGCTGGGGGGGTATCACAGCCCGGCCAAACCTCTGCTTTTCCCCCCAGGTGATTTTTCCCAGCTCCTCCAGGGGCCATCCCATCCCCATCCCCATCCTCACGCAGGGACCCCGGCATCCCGCACCGCGGCAGGAGAGGCAGCGCGGGGCCGGCGGCTGCTGCCGTGCCATAAGGAAGCGATTGGAGCTTTCACGATCTGTTTAAGCGGTGACATATGTTTCCTGCAGGCGAGGCGGAGCGCTGCGTGCCGGGCTACGGCCGCGTCCCAGCCCGTCCCTGCCTTTGTGCAGGGACAGAGCAGCCCCAGAGCCCCTCGGGTGTGGGAAGGGGAAGTTTCCTGTGCTGCGAGGGGAGATGAACATGAGAAGGCCAGCTCTGATTAATAATAATTGTAAGAAAGGAGCAGTTCTCTGGGTTGAAGCTCTGCAGTGCTGGGACAGGGGAAGGATGCGGCCGTGGCTGTGCTCTCGCCGCATGCAGGGGGTCCCTCCCTCTGGGTCTCAGCTTTCATCACTGAAACATCAAAAAAAACAGCATAGGAAGAGCCATGGGGCTGCCCAAGGCAGGGGACATCAAGAAAAGCCTCCAGAGAGGCAAAATCACTCAGAAGCTCGTGTCATCGACAGGATGAGGACAGCTGGTGGCAGGGCCGGGATGCTGCGAGCTGGGATGCTGCGAGCTGGGATGCTGGGCTGAGCCCTACAGCAACAGGGTTTGGGTGTTATTTGGGGTTTGGAAGTGTTGTAGAGATGGAGCAGACCCTCATGATGCTGTGCAAGGGGAATTGCCCGATGGGTCGCTGCTGGAGGCTGTCAGTGCAGCTGCACAGAGGCTGCAAGAGCCGTGGTGGGAGCCCCGGGGGCCAGTGGGGCTGCCCCCACCCTGTGCAGCCTGGAGCCCAGCCAGGATGAGCCCGGAGATGGATTTGAGGCGGAGGCTGTGAGCTTGGTGTGAGAGCAGGGGAGGAGGAGGAGGAGGGAGCAGAGGTTTTAAGGATGAGCTGAAAGCCCCGGGGCCTCCTCTGTCATTCTGCGGGGCCAGGGTTCAGGGCCAGGAACGTGCAGAGCCCATGGGAAAGGGAGAGGTGGAACAGGGCTTCCTGGCCCTTAGCAGGGATTTGGACCTGTCAGCAGCATCACTGCGATCCCTGGAGGTGCCCAAACAGCTCATTCACAGCTTGGGGAAATGAAAATACTGGGCACTGAGTAATGGGTAGTGAGTGACAGGGGCTGAGGTGATGGCACGGTGCCACCATGGCCCCTCGGGAGCTCTGTCCCCAGCACAGAGCTGCTCCGCTGCCACCTGGAAGGGGCCAGGAGAGGAAGCACCGCCGGGTTCATTTTGCAGCTATGCAGATTGTTTCCTCTGATACACTTCTTTTTTTTTTTCTTCTTTATTTTTCTCTTTTTCCTTTCCATGTGAACTTTCCTGCCTCAGGCTCCGGGCAAACGTGAAGGCCTCCTGTTACCTGGGAAACTGGCACGGGACAGGGGGCAGCGTGGGGTGGCTGCAGAGCAGGGGGAGGAGACCCCCCCCAGGGCTCCAGGTGAGCACTGTGCCACCACCAAGCCCTGGGTGCCATGGGACAGGAGCTGTGCCCAGCACCAAGCTGCGGCTTGGGCATCCCCAGCTGCATCCCCACCCCTGCGTGTGACTCTATTAAATTTCCATTTTGACGTGAAAACAGCTGGTTTCACGGTACCTCTGACTGTGTTATTTACACAGTCATGCACACAATCCCTGCTGAAAATCTCATTACTCACTGCTCCAGCAGCCCTTTGTCTGCAGGTACCGCACTGGCAGCAGTGACACCGTTCCCAGGTCCAACCGGTGGCATCCAACCAATGGCACCCAACTGGTGGCATCCAACCAATGGCACCCAACTGGTGGCATCCAACCAATGGCACCCAACTGGTGGCATCCAACCAGCAGCTCCGGGCTGGAGGCAGGGAGCAACCCATGGAGCCGCTCACCTCTCCCCAGGTCGCACCAAGCAGTGTGGGTTGGCAAACCCATCCTGGGTCTGGGTGAAGCCACCTCCACCTGCAGCTCCTGGCGACTGAGCCCCGGGGTGGGGTGGCCGATGCACATCAAGGGGCAGAGACAACAGTTGGCCACACTCAATGGTGCTTTGTTCTCAGCCCAGGAAGCAATGAAAATCCTCCTCTTTGAAGCCCGAGGAGGCCTTTTTATTATATCCAGGGCTCCTGGAACAGGGAACTACGAGCGCTTTCCTGTAAAGCAATGAAAAGCTCTCCTGCCTGAGACCACAGCAACTCGTGACACACAAGGGCAGGGAGGCAGCGCCATGCTGGGGTCATCGCCATGCACACAGCTGGGACGTGGGAGAGCCGTGGTACGGTGCATCGACCTTGCACCCTCTGTGCCTGCAGGAAGCCATCCTGGTTTTGGGACATGAGGTCCCCCCTCCTGCTCCAAGCGCGTGACAGCATCCTGGCACCGGGCACCACCCGACATCACACAGAGACACGGACGTGGCCCAGGAGCTGCCCCAGGAGCAGCTGCAGGAGCGCAGCGCATCCTCCCTCGCGCAGCCCTGGGAAGCTCCTGAGCAGCGAGGCTGCCCTAATTAGTCCGCTTAATCTTCCCCCATAAATCACTCCTCCCCATCCCCTGCAGACTATCGGCATCATCTGAAGCCATTAGTTAATTTCAAGCCGGGAGTTCACACGTTGCCTTATCGGCTGCCATCTCCCCCCGCCCGGTGCCGCGCTGCTGCTGGCTCCCGGCCGTGCAGCTTTGAAGCAGGGACGGCTGCAGGCAGGTGGGGGCCTGCTCCCCCCCCGCTCCCCATTTCGAAGCTCTGCTCTGACTCAGCCGCCGCATTTGATGTTCTCACCTTTGTGTTGCACGCAGCAGCTCACCCGGCTGTGGGGAGGAGCAGCGCGGCTGCGAGCAGCGACGCGGGGCTGCAGCAGGTGAGCGGGGCTGGGGGGGCAGGGGGCTCGGGGATGGGATTCCCCCAACACCTCGTCTGTCCCATTGCCACCACCTTGCCATCCCCCTCCTGCAGCCCAAGGTGTGGGGTGGGACACCCTATAGCACCCTGGGGCCACGCCGGGTCCTTGCAAGGATGCTCGGTGCAGGGCAGAAACAGTGCAGCCCATTTGGGGGCTGTGCCCGTGCCCCGTGTAGGGAGGGGGTGTTCACAGGGGGAGCTGCAGCCATGTTCGGTTTTATACCCCAGCCCTGGATTTATTGCTGCCAGGTCTCTGTCCCATGATAGGGGGTTGGGTGACCCTGCTCCCAGCCCCACAACCCCCTCGGCCCCAGGACGGTGCCTCCATTGCATCGCAGGTGCCCAGAGGGGCTGTGCCAGCAGGGATGTGTCTGCATGGGGCAGTGCCCAGGGAACCCATGCCCATGCCCCGGAGCAGCACCAAACCTGTGCTCAGGTGATGGGGATGGGCAGCTCCAGGCAGGTGCTGGCTCCATCCCATCCCCACAGCACAAAGATCGGGCTCCTGAAGGAAGGCTGCCTGCAGTCATCCTCCTCTGGTGGATCCAGGAAAGGATACTGGGAAGAGATGGAGGGTGCAGCACTGGGGCGATGCACAGCAGGAAGGGATGGGCGTGGAACACGTGAAGGACGAGAAGTCAGTCTGCACTGGTACATAAATACGGCAGTGGAACCCAGCTCCATGGGACATCACCCCTCCGAGGACAGCGTGACAACATGTGACAGCACACAGCAACGTGTGGCAGCACAGAGCTCTGCAGTGCTTCATGCCTGGAGCCACAGCTCCGGCTGGGATCTCCTCAGCAGGGTTAACTCTGAAGCCTAACGACAACGCTGTGAGCGGCTGCGGCGTCCGTGTCCCCGCTGTCACTAATGAGCTTTGCTCAGCAGCACGGCTTTGCCTGTAAGAGCAACTTTCCAGGATTGAGAAGCGTTTAAAGATGCAAACGTTCTGTGGGATGTCCAGATCGAAACGTCTTTGTCTTCTTTTTGCTCTTTAGCTTGGAGTGCAGGGATGAGTAAACGGAGCCAGGAGAGAGCCTCCAGAGCACTGGACAAAAAAACTTTTAAAAAGAAAAGACCAAACAGAACAAAACCACAAATATTTTAATATTTTTTTCCAGCTTACAGCTGCTGAATGGTTGGGACGGACACAGAACCCAACGCGCGGTGTTCCCACAGGTGTCTGCACGCTCCTCTCCAGCCCAGACCCCAAAGCGAGGATCCAGCGGTGCCGGGACGTCCCCACCCCGAGGCAGGTTGGGTTTTGTCTTCCACAGAGCTCTTCTTTCTTTCTTTCTTTCCTTTTTTTTTTTTTTTTTTTTTATCATTTTGGGGCAGGAGTAATAAATGCCGAAGATGCATATGGAATTTGAATATGAATGATAAGAACAGCTGTGTATATCTATTATGAATGAATATAAACAGAAATGTATAAACTGAGATTTTGGGGCTTTTGGAAGAATTAGTGCCTTTGTTCCTGGATTTTTTTCCTATCAAAGTTTGAACCAAAGCCCATTAGCCCGGACTTTCCCGCAGCCGACCAAGCCAGGAGCTTCATTTCGCGCTGGCTCCGAGCCACGCCGAATTCTCCTCAACAGCTCACTGAGCCCTAATCCTAACAAATTTACCCAGAGAAGTGGTTCTCTTATTACACTGCCTAATTTGAACGCTTTCCAAGGTTAATTTCTGCTCCCTCTCCCTCGGAACGCGCCCACCCCCCGGCTCCCGTCAGCGCCAGCCCGGGGGGAGCAGCCCGAGCTCTCCCCTCCCGGCCACGATTGGTTTTAAATGAGAAAATAATGCGATGCGCGTCCCCGGGCGCGGGGTCTGCCCGCAGGGTTTCCTAATGCTAAGCCACTTCCTTTGCAAATTAATTGCAACTTTCGCTGGGTGAAAATAGCCCTGGAAGCCCGCTCCCCACGGGCTCTTCCGCATGTAATGTTACTCTGTTCATAATCTCATTCCTGTGGCTCTTATTCCTTCCTTTGCCCTCTCCATCCCAGGTGTGATGGAGCGTGCAAGGGCTTTGCTGTACGCCCTGGGGAACCTCCATGGCACCGGTGGGATATCTCTGTGGTACCCCCTGGGACATCCCGGTGGTGCCCATGGGGCATTCCAGGGGTACCCAGGGGATAACCCAGTGGTACTCTTGGGACATCCTCATGGTACCCATGGGTCATCCCAGTGGTACCCCATGGGACATCCCGGTAATACCCATGGGACATCCTGATGGTACCCATGGGGCAGCCCTCTGGTACCCTCCCTTATTCCTGCACCAGTGGAGCATCACTGCCACTGGGGCTGTCCCCAGCACGACTGCCACCACTGCGTCCTCTCCACAGGTCCCCTCCCGCTGCCACACTGCTGGGTGACAACTGTCACCGCTCGCTGTCCCCCGACACCGCTGTCCTCCACTTCATCTCACCGCGCGCTCCTGTTCGATTATTTTGCTGCAGGCACGTTAGCTGCAGGTATCAAAGCAGTGCTGCATCTTATCCCCAGCTGCGCACGTGGCAGTGGATCTGCAGTGCCGATTTCGGGCTGGGGAGCCCAGGACAGCTCGTGCTGTGGGACAGAAGGGTTGGTGCGGCACAGGCTGCGGGTCATGGCTGCAGTGCCAGCCCAAAGGCATGGGAATCACAAATCCCATCGGTGTGCAATGGGACCTTGATGTGGGATTTACTGCACTCAAACTCCAGCGTTCATCACTGTGCCCAGAGCCACAGGGCTCCTGTGGGGGTGATGGGGATGGCTGTGCAGCCCCCAGGGCCAGATCCCCCCACAGGCACGGCCCTGTCTCTCCCCTTCAAAGCAATTTGACTTTTATAGCAATAACTTCTGAACCCCGCACTGGGGCCATGCCAAGGAAAGCAGCAGCAAACAATGTGATGGGCCCCGGCAGGCGCGGAAACTCCGACGACGGTGTCCGGCCCTAAAATAACTTTGGGGCGATTGTTATTTATTCTGGGAGAAAGTTCGTTCATTCAGAAGTCGGAGGGGAGAGAAATCAGCTCGGGCTCTGCCTGTGCTCTCCTCTGCTTCTTTCCTTGGAAAGCTGTGGTGGAAGCAGCACGCTGACCATGCACATCAGTGCAGGAGCTGCACACACCAGCACACGTGCACCCATGGGTCCTCTGCAATGGCACGGGGCAGCGTCACCTTCCACACCCACCCTGTGTGCCACGGAGCTTTAGAGTGGGGAAACCCTGGTGCACAAGGACACAGCGAGAGCTGCTGGCACCCCAGCTCAAGGTGCTGGCAGACAGCGCTGGGAGTTCCCGGCTGTTATTGCAGCCATTATTTTTGTTTTTCTTGCTTGGAATGGTGCTGCGCTCCCCTCGCTCCCACCTGGCCCCAAGCCAGTGGGGATGGAGCAGGCAGTGGGATGCAGGCAGCTCAGAGACATGGAATGGAGGTGTCACAGCACTCAGGTTTGGGACCACATCTCCCTGCCCCAAACCTCCATGCGTGGGGGGCAGCTTCCCCCAGCAGTGCTCCCCCGCAGCTGGGGTTTGGCTGCAGATTAAAGGGGCTCAGAGTAACCCATTTGAGATGGTGACGGGATGCAGTGACCCTTAGATTTTTCCTTAAAATGTATATATGTAGATTTGTGTTTTGCAGTTACAGATGTAATTCCCCAGCCCGCTGAGGAGCCGGTAATTTTCTGGCTGAGGTGGGAAGTCGCTGACATCGTGTGATACATGGCGAGATTGATTGTATTTACTTACCCTTTAACCTAATAAAGAAAAACAATGTTCCTTCATCTGACTAATTCTCTATAAACTTGAGCGTTGCCTTAAATCAGCTGGAAGTGCAGGCACTGAACCTTAGCATCGCTGGGGCAGAAGTACGGGGAATCCCCTGTCTGCCTGGAGAACCGGCAGGCAGGCCCAGAGCCCCACGCACTTTCCATTTTTTTTTTAAGCAAAAATAAAGCAAAATAGGGAGAGTGTTTGTTCCCTGCTTGGATTTATCACCCTGAAGCTCTGCTCAGCGCCCATGTCCCCCTGGCTCCTCTCCAGCCCGTGTGACCGAACACATTTCGCTCATGGGACCAGCATTGCACACTTGCTGTGTTTGCTGGCACAGCACAGGGCAGGAAGGATGCTGCGGTGTAACGAGGGATGTTGCGGTGGATGAAGAAGGATGCTGCATTGGTCCAAGGAAACCTGGGTCCATTCTCCAACAGCGGTACCCAGGGTGACCTTGAGTGCTGCTCCTGCTATGCTGAAGCACTAAAAAATGGATGTCCAGGCTCCCTCATCATCTTCTCCCCTCCATGGGGAGACGATGCAAGGGCTGGTACCTGGGCAGAGAGCTGGCCCTGCAGAGTGGCTGTGCCATCCTCCGTGCCTTCCCCTCCACTCTCCCTTCCCAGCTGGCTGCAGCCACAGGGCTGGTCCTCTCCAGGGGCAGGGATTAGGCAGAGCGAGCAATGTCACTAAAACAGTCACTAAAACTCAGTTCCCCTCAATTACTCGCCGGCCCTCAGGGGAAGCATCGTGCCTGGGTTGCTCTGACTCAACGTGCCATACACTTGCAGATTTTCAGCCCCGCTCAGCTGCTCTGACTTTCCCCATAAGAAAAAGCAAAGCAAACAGGGTGAGTGCATGCACCTGGGCAATGCCATCAGCACATCACATTGCCCCATGGCACTGGGCCATGCCCATGGCAGCGTGACCCAACCCACAGCCATAAAGCTGTGCCAGATCGCCTTAATTTTCTTTCTGCAGTTCCTGTGCTAATGAGGCCCTGACGAGCTGCCTCTTCCTGCCCTCAGTGCCAGCTCCGCTGAGCTCTGCGTGGCTGTTCCTGAGGAGCTGTGGTGATTTTAGTCTTCTCAAAATGTTTTATTGCATTTTTTTGCTGTTGCATTGCTTTCAAGCAATGCAGTGAGTTGAGCTGCCCCGGTGCCATGGGACCAACTCCATGGGGTCATGGAATCCACTGCAGATTCCCTGCAGGGTCCCTGCTCCATCATAAGAGTGGGGCAGCCAAGGCAACCTGCAGCAGCATAGCCCTAATTTCCTCCTATATCCCAAAAATCCCCAAATTCAGGTGGCAAGAACTGCTCTGGGGCAAAATTCTTCATCCATCCTCGTTGTTGGGCTGCAGTGCTCAGCGTCACCCCGCAACGGGGTCTCCGTGCTCATAGAGGCTTCCAAATATAGGCAGCCCCTCTCCTCCCCCTCCGACTTTCTGGGAAAATCCCTTTCTGCTTAAAATCCTCCAGATGTGCTTTACAGCTCGAGGGGAGTTTGTGGGAAGAATAGGAGGTTGGTTGGATGAGACATTTCCTGAATCGCAGGGCGACGAGATGGTTCCATTTTGCAGCACAGCCACGCCGCTCACGTGCCCGGCGCTGCCAAGCTTGGCTTGGATGGCCCGGATCAGTTTTACCCTTTAATGAGAGCTGGGGAATGAGGCTTGCTTTCTTCCTTTTTGCTTTAGTTCATGCTGTGTGTTTGGGAAGGGCAGAACCAGGCTTTCTACCCATGACAACGCGACCCGTGGCTCTGTGGGCATCCCAAGGAGCTGGCACAGCCCCAAACCCATGCAGATCCCTGCACCCTCGGGGACCAAATTTGGGACCAAATGCTGCAAAGTGCCCAATTTTCACCCAGGAGCCACGAGGTCCCCCCAAAGGACCGAGCCCTGGGCAGCCTCCAGGCAATTAATTAATTTTTAGCGGCAACGACCCAGCAGTTGGTGCAGGATTCTGGGTAGAGCCTTCATGTAAATTGTAGCAATTTGCTGGCTCTGCCACTCTAAATCCCGTCTAATTATACCGAGGGTAGCATCTGACATTAATTTGCTACAGTCTTTGTGTACGGAGCACTAGACGTTTTGGGGACAAATTTAAGAGCAGCCTTCAGATCTTTGCCCTTGCATCCGCCGCGAGTCGCAAACAGAACGCTGCCGCCCGGTTACCTGCCTGCATCGGAAAACCCATGATGGTGGAGTCCCAAATACCATCATCTTTATCTGCCATCATTTACGGCTGCAGAATTAGAGGCTGCATTCAAGCATCTTTCGGGGAAAAAAATAAATAAAGGGAAAATTGGCCCTGTGTGCTCCCAGCTGCCAAACGTTGGCTCCTAGGTGCCCTTTGCAGCCTCTGAGCTGAGAAATGAGATTGACTGCAGCATCCCAGCCCGGCAGCGGAGCGCGGTGCCCGCACAGCACAGGGCAGAGCCGGGAGCAGAGCGCGGTGTCAGGTGCGCGGCAGCGGCTCTTTGAGGATATTGCTGCTCTGCTAGATAAGAGAAATTCAAGGGATGTGCTATACTTAGAGTTTCAAAACACTCTTGGCATCATCGCAGATCAAAGAGGAATGGTGCAGGCAGAATCCCGGAATAGAAGGCAAAAGAAGGAAAAGATTTGGAATTTACTGGGGAAAAAAAAATAAAAAAATACGCTGAAACCAACAGCACTGGGACTAAAAATAGCACAGAAGGTATTAGCAGCAGCAGCGAGCGCTGAGCCCCGTGCCTGCTCAGGGAGAAGCTTCCTGCCAAGCAGGGAGGTGTGCAGGGTGCATCCAGGAGCGGGCACACCAGCAGCACCCAGCAGGGCTGGATGTCCCCCACAGCCCGTCCCGCAGCCCGCAGCAGGTTGTCCCATCCCAGCACCAGCTGTTTCCAATCCCATAAAGCGAAGCACTGCTGCTCCTGGAGGCTCCGTGCCGGCTGCTGGCAGCAGCAGGGATTTGCACGATCCCCTCCAGTGTGCCATCCCCGCGTGCCATCCCCAGGGCAGCCTCGTGCTGTGCTGCAGGGGATGGGTGTGCCCTCCATCACCACGGGGCTGGCAGTGCCAGGGGCACCCAAAAGCAGCCGTCCCTGGTCCATGTAGGGCTGTGTGGGGCTGCGGAGCATCAGCCCCATCTGGGTGCTGTGGGGCAGCGGGAGCAGAGTCCTGGGAGAGCACCTGGAGGTGATGGAGGGGTGGGGGGGTTATAAGAAGCAGGGTTTGGTACTTTCCTGCAATGGGATCTGTGCTGGGAGCCATGGAGGAACCTGCCTGAGTGCCTCCTGGGGGTGATGGCACCTCCCTGAGGTTGGCACCCTGGGCTCCTCTGAGCTGGTCCCCACCCCAGGGTGACAGCAGGGGCAGTGCAACCGCACCAGGTGCCACCAGGGCTCCTCTGGGCCCTTCCCCATCAGCTGAGCTCAAGGGCAGGCGATAAGGCTGGTACCTCGCTGACAGTGCCATAAAGCAACGAAGGTAACATGATTGCAGGGGGGCGGGGAGAGCAGCGGGGCTGGAGCCGTTCCACCACGCTGCCATTAAAGAGCTGGAAACACCAGTTATTAAATTACTGCCAGGTACTGCAGCCTTCTCCAAACAGGGAGACTTCGACTTGGCTCGGAAACCTAACTCTGCCTTGCTCAGGTTAATTAAGAGAGCTGGACGCCTTCCAGGGCCTGGGTTCAGGTAGTGCCCTCCCCTCCAGGGCCGTGCTGTGCCATGGGGCACCGGGCAGGGTGAGCTGTGCTGCAGGACGGAACCGAGCGCGGTGGCAGAGCAGGGGACCAGGGCTCACTTTCTGCACAGCGGTGTCCTGAGTGCTCCCTGCAGCACCCACTGCCTCTGTGCCATCTGCCCCAGGGCTCTGCACACCAGGAGGTGGGGCTGGGGCAGGGCACAGGGCTGAGACCCCATGGCTGCCCCCACCAAAGAGACTCCCAGCTCTCCTGACCTCAAAGCAAAGGATTCCTCCTCCCTTTGTCTGCTCGGAAAACCCCCAGCCTGCAACTCCCAGGCAGCAGAGGGGTGCCCACATTTGGGGTCAGCCCCCAATGGGGATGGGGGGTGTGCCCCACATTGAGGGGTGACATGAGGTGCCCCCCTGCTGGGTTTGGGACGGGCTGGTGGGGGCCCCGCGTGTACAAATACCGCTCGCAGCCCCTTTGGTGACTCAACCCCCCGAAACGCTTTTTGGCCTCGTTTTTCCCAGAGAGAGTTTAATGGGGTTTGTCGTGCCAAAACCCCAAGCTATGCCTCACTTTCATCCCCTAATGCAAGCCATATATCAAGAGACACTAACGGAGCAGGGAGGCTTTCTGACAAGGGGATCCTGGGAACAATCAGCCAATACCCCCTCCCGCAGCCCCCACCCCTCGCTCGATGCATTCCTGGTAATGTAAATAGAGAGGAGAGCGCTCGCAGCCCTCCCCGGACCCCGCAGCCCGTCTGGGGAAGGCGCCAGCCGCTCGCAGGCAGTCTGCTCCTAGGGCTCTGCCCAGCACCGTTGGAAGTGTCACAGTGCCAGCACCACGTCCCCCAGGACGGTGTCCCCAGGGCCACCCATGCCCCAGAGCATCCCATGCCACAGCGGTGTGAGGAGGGGAGCAGCAGCAGAGGGGGGCTGGGCTGGAATCCTCCCCGAGGGGTGTGCGGGTGTTTGCTCACTGCGTGGTGGGTTAAACTCTCCTGGAAGTGACACATGGCACCGTGCCACCTTGGGTGGGACCTATGTGCCAAGCTGGAGGCATGGCTTTGCCCACCCCAGGTGGGGTCAGGGAGCCCAGATGAGCACACCTGATCCTTCTAAAGCTGGGGGAAGCCAAATGCCTCCCTTAGGACTTGTTCTGGGGAGGCTGCTGAGCCCTGGCTGACCTCAGAGCACCAGGAAGCTCCCTGGGGCTCCCCTACGGGAGGGTCCCCTACAGCTGGGAAAGGGATGGGGAGAGCCAAGGTGCCACCAGTGCCGGTCCCGAGGCCACAGCTGGGAACATCTGGGTGCAGAGGAGGCGTTGCTGGCTGATGGGATGCGGCAAGGCTCGTGCAGCTCGTGTGCCGGCTGCGGTGTCCTTGGGGAGGTCCCAGCCCCAGCGTCCTCCCAGCTTCAAAGCAAAGTCCCCAGGCAGGGAAGAATCCCCAGGCTGAGCAGCCCCTGGGAGAGGCTGCGGTGTGGGAGCAGCTCTGGGGGCTGTGTGCCCCGGGGGCTCTGAGGAGGGGATGGATGGAAGCAAGTGGGCGCAGGATCAGGAGGGAATGAGGTCCCTCGGGGCTGCTGTCCTTGTCCCCAGCGCAGCAGGGACAGAGCTGGGGGTGGTGGGGCTACACAAGTGAGGCCGGGTGTGGGACCTCTAAGCTGGTGAAGGGGCCTGCCTGTCCTCTCAGGTCTGTGCTGGCAGTTTGGCCAAACCCTTGGAGGAGGAGGAGGGCTGCAGCATCCCCAGCACAATGGCTGCTCCCAGCAAAGCGCTTTTTCATGGCTGTAACAAAAGCACTCATAGCAGGGAATGGTGCTGAACCAACTTCTGAATGAAATCTGCCATGGGAAGTGTCACCATGGTGCCACACAGGTGAGGGGTGTTCCCATGCGAGTTAGGGATGCTTTGTCCCAATGGTCACATCAGCACTGCCCTGGGACTGGTCCCCATGGCCCTGCTCCGGGTGCCTGGGGGAGGCCCTCCAGTGGGGAGGGTGACACCAGGTGGCCCTGGGGGACCCCAGGGAGCACACAGGGGCATCTGCAGGGCTCTGTTTGCTGGGATCGGCCCCCAGCCCTGAGGTTTACGAGGCAGCTGATGCTGCCGCTTCCTTGCGGGCTGCAGCAATAAACCCTGCTGGGGGTCAGAGGTGACCGCCAGCGCTCTTAAGCAGGGGAAAACGGTGGTCTGGGATGGAAACTGAACTTCTTGAGCCATAATCAGAACCAGCGGGGTTAAATTCCTATGGCTGAGGAGCAGGGACTTAGCCTAAACATCTCTCCCAAAGAGCTCCCAAACAGGATCCCACCGCGCGCGGTTGTTGGGGTGAGGTCGGGTCTGGGTGGGGGCAGATGCGGTGCTGGGGCTGCGCAGCACCATCACCTCTGCGTGCTGCTGTGCCGGGTCGGTGCCTCTGTGCCCCTGGGGAGCCCAGCACAACCCGCAGATGGCTGCAGCCTCACCCTGCTCCTGGTTTCAGGTCTCTACTAAGCACGGGGGTGAGGTCAATCCTGGAAACATGAGCCGTGTCGTTGTATTTTTCTGCCCCAGTGCTATTGGAAGGGTTGGTTGGTTTGTGTGTGTGTGCTTGCAGTACAGCTGTCAAAGGAGGCCTTGGTGGTGATGCACACAGCTTCCAAATGGGCTGCCCCACAGCCAGCTCCTCATGTCGAGCTGCTGCAAGCACACTTGTGCCCATCCCGGTGCCAGATCCCAGAGATGGAGCAGGGGGCTCAGCACGGGGCTGGAGGGGACCCACAAAGCATTTTGTTGGTTGTGGGAATACCCCATAAAAAATGGCATTAAGGCTGTGGAGATGTGACCGTGCACCCAGAGGCCAGCACGTTGACCTCCGCATTTTGCCATTCTTGGGTTGGTTTCTCCACTGCCCAACCCAATGGCACAGTGGGGAGCAGCCACCCTACAAAGCCATCCCCACCACGGTGCCTGCCCCGGCATTGCCACCACACCGTGTCCCCGTTCCCACCTCCCACCCATGGGAATGGCATGGGGGGGTCAGCACGGGTGACACGGGGCTGGGCTGAGCGCTGGCATTGGGGTGCTTTATTGCACTCATTAATGATGTGGAGAAGGCAGCGTGTGAGCACAACGTGACATATTTGGGTTAGTGGAGGGTGGAGGACTCCGCTGCTGCAGGAATGGATTACACAAAGATATATGGCATTCACCATGGGCCTGAGCAAGATGATGCATCTTGGATGGGCTAATCAAGATAATTCACGTATATTGTCCTAAATTAATTATAGCCACTAAGTACAAGCACAGCGTGTCAATGCAGACAGCTCAATTAGGTGCTCTTATTCCATAGATGCTGATGGTCAAAAGAGAAAAGAAAAGATGACGAGAGGCAGAGAGTTGGGAACAAAGCGGTGGAGATGTTGCGGTGTCACTGCTGAAATGGACGCAGCTCCATGGAGTGAAGGGATAAAAAGCCCCAAACAGGGACCTGCTTCAGCCCTGCTTCCTGGTAAGCTCTTAAAAATGGAAGAGATGGAGTAAATGAAGGGTATGTGACGTAGGGCTGGGGTGACACACGGCCAGGTGACGTGCCCCGGTGCCACGTCTCGCCCCAAGCCCATGGGATGTGGTGGGACACCCTCGGGCTGATCCCTCCTGCGCGGCTCCGGCCGGCATCGGGCAATCTGTTTTCACTCCTATTTCATGAGATGTGAATAATTGATGAGAAACACAATGCAGGGAGGGTAAAATGAATCCATATCTGTGCCTGCACACCCCAACACACACACACAGCGTTAGGAAGAGCGCAGGCCCCGGTGCTCAGAGGATGCTGCAGCACGATGGTGACAGCATGGAGCGGGGCACGGGGACACTGGTGCCAGCAGATGGAGGGTGTGGGGCCCTGGGGCTGGGAGGGAGGTGCTGGCTCCTATGGGGCACAAGCAGGCTGCCCAGGGACCCCATCCTGGGGTACCTGCACCCACCAGGCAGGGTGGGGTGAGGGCACCCATGGGTGCAGCAGAGCCCCCACACTGGCACGGGTCAGCGGCTCCCACCTCCCAGGTCTGATTTATCACTTTTTTTTTTCTTTTAATAAATGGGTCATTTCCCATCCCGATCTCGCAGACAATTGCGAAGGGCCCTGGCACCGCGCCACGAACTCCTTTCAACTTCACAGCGAGTTCATCAAAGGCCCGAGACGCCATTTCCCCAAATAGTAAAAGTGTCAGAGACGCGGGCGTGTTGGGAAGCCCCGGTGACAGCCAAGCGCTTAATTAGCGGTAATGCAGAGTTTACGGCCCCCTCAGACCCCCCCTGTTTCTGGGAAGGGTGTGAGGGGTGAGCCGGGTCCCGCTGCTGCGCGCTGACCCGCAGTGTCCCTGGTGATGTGATGCTGGGGGGGACAGGGACGTCCCAGGCTGCAGGGGGAGCCGAGGAGGGGTTCCCTATGCGGCTGCAGCCGTGTCCCCAGACCATGCCCCAGCACCTATGGGTGCCACCACAGCACCCCCGGACCCCAGAGGTCGCCCATGGGTGCCATCGCGGTGCTGCTGCAGCCCGGAGGGGACGAGGGGACATGGCGCTGAGTGTGCTGGGGCCGACCCACCTGGCCCCCCCTTCCTGCACTCCCCCCCGCCACCCTCCTCGGCACGGCTGGGGCCTCGCAGCTCCAACCAGGAAACTATAAAACTTTACAGAGTGCGGCTGGAGAGAAACAGGAATTGCTCCAGTAACTGCCAGAAGGGCCAGCGTTAGATTCACAAGATTTTCCAGGGCTTGGACTCGCCAGGAAGGGATTTATCCACCTACGAGGGGCTGTAAAAACTAAAATTAAATTCTTCATCTTAGAAAGAGAAGGGGGGGGGGGCGGGGAACGGGCGTG